>VXBI01011463.1:742632-940588 GCA_013397375.1 Toxostoma redivivum | reverse complement strand
GCCGCAGGCCCCGCTCCCCAGGGATGCCGAGCGGCCGGGCCGGGCTGGAGGAGGGGGCGGCGGCGCAGGTGCCGGGGGCGGCCCATCATTGTCACTGCGCGGGCACCCCCCTCCGGCTCCAGGGCAGGGGCTGTGCCGGGGCCGCGGCGAGGGGGAGCCCGGGGGTCGCGGAGGAGCCCCGCGGGCGCTGGGCCGCTCCGGCCGCCTTTGTTGTGGCTGGGGCTGGAGGTTTTCCCGCGGGAGCCCCGGCGGGGTGCGGGAGGGGCCCGGCGGCCCCAGCCCTGGGAGGCCTGCAGGGAGGGTGAGGGGGTGCCCCGGGCCGCCGCGGGCACCGGGCGGCTCACAGGCGGTGGGTCAGGTCGGCTTTTTCGCCCCGCGTTTTATTTTGGTTTTTCATGCGGGTGCTGATTTTGGCGGCAGCCTCGAGCTGTCGACCCCTCGGTGCGGCAGGGACGTTGAAGTTATAGAGCCCGACAGGTCTGTCCCCGGGGATAGGGGGGTCGTGGCCCCCGGAGGGTTCGGAGCATGGTGTTGGGGGCATTTGCGGGGTTGCTGAAGTTCCTGCTCCTTGTCTTGAGCGTGGTTTTCACCCTGCAGTTCTGGGAGGTGGTCCACGCAAATGGAGAGGTTTGCATAGATACCAGTCAGTAGTGCTGGGTGCTGAAACCTTGTGTGATGTTCACCTTGAAAGATTAGGGCTGTAATTTCTAGCTGTGCCTGCATAGCAAAACACTTATGGAGTAAGTGCAGGGGACTAGATGTATTTATTTTGACCTACAGTTTCATAAATGATTTAACTGAATTTTTTTTGCTAACTTTCAAGATTTAAGTGTAGACTTGTGAGTCCTGGCCTTATGTTAATGACTGAATTTTGATTTCTTGGTTGTGTAGGTTTGAGATAAGGTCCATGCGTGTCCACATATTGGACCATGAAATTCTACTATGAAAAACAAGTGAAGGGTTTCCTGTTAAATTTTGCATGTTGTAGCTAACAGAAGTCATTTTTCTCCACCGAAGCTGGGTTGCTCCCCGATGGCTGTGCATGCCTCTGTGCCCAGTTACGGCTGTAGGATGTTCCTGAGCTCTCAGACTCCTATGGATCCAGTCAGGCTCTGCAGAGAACTAGCTTGATTGCATCCTTGGCACATTTTGGTGACAAGTTAGCAGTATCTTGAAGTAGGCTATGTGAACAAACTGTGCAGTCTGCATGAACTGACATTTCTGTAATATCTCGCTCATCCTGTGCAATCTTGGTAGACATACAGCATTTGAAGATATGAATTCACCTGCTGTGGGAACTGGTCAGTGGCAGTGAGCCAGCCAAGTCCCTTTCTTTGCTTTTAGGTTGTAGGCAGGCAGGGATTGTGTCCTAGAAGTGTGTCCATGTTAATGTGGCATGGTGCCTTTGCTCCATGGCCTTGGTCAAGAAGTCTGGCAGTCCAACTTCAGCTGCAAGTTTGGACTGTGAGTGGGAGTCTCCTTACTATGTGGTGTGGGTCTGTTGAGCTCAATTGAAGCCAGCTCTGGAATACTCAACACTGTTGATGACAAGGTGTTTTGGGTAGAAGAACCCCTCAAATATCAGATTACAGGACAGTGAATTATATTCTTCAGTTTATGTGTGTTTGCTAGGAACTGGACACATTTACTTTTTTAGTTTGTTGGGCAATTTTAGCTGCTAGACTTGGAATAAAAATGTAGTATGTTTTAGATTTTGTGGTCATATTTTATCTCTTAGCCAGCTGATTATCTAGTTGAAGCAAGTTAAGCATGGTGCTGCTGTGACTTAATAGCTTCAGCACTCACTTGAAAATATCTTACAACATTTCTATATCAAGGTTTAAGTAAGGCTTGGTGTGTCCAGTCAATCGTTTATTTCCAGTTCAGTACATCAAGATCTGCTACTTGGTAGTACTGCCACCTCATAGTACTGTGGGAAAAGAACTCTTATCTTTTTATTCAAAATGGCAACAGAAAGATACTAAGTAAAAAAATAATTATAGTTCTTGATAATTTCAACCTTGATGTAACAAGGCGAGATTATCATGTTGCATCTTGGTACAGGAGTGGTCTGAGAAGGTGATCTGCCAGCCATGTGTGTGGCTGTGCAAACCTTGGGGCTTGTGGGAAGATAATTCGTAAGAATAGTGCAGAAGGCAATTTTTCTCAATGAATTACAGCTGTACTGATTGCAGAGAAGTGGAGAAAGCCTTACCTGCCCAATGAGGATGGGGGTTATGAAAGAGTGGGTCAGTTGGTCAAGAGTTAGGTGTAGTTGGAGCTTGAGATCCAGAGTCTGCTGCAGTTCGGGATGGAGTGTGCTGGCTGTGCTGTGAGGAGGAAGGGACGTGTGGCTGTGCAAGGGACAGATAAGGTGAGATGATGTTGTGTGAGGGATACTCAGGGTCAGGTGGCTGGGTAAGGGACAGCTTGGGGTTTAGCCAGTCATGCAGAAAGGACAGAAGGAGTCAGTGCTGTGTGGAGCTGCCTGTGAGGAAAGGAGTCAGAGCTGTGTGAAGTTGCCTGAAAGAAGTCCATTGAGAGAAGGCACAAGAAGTTTTTAATAAAGGACTGATGATGGTGTCAGTCCAGTCCGTCTCGACATAATTACTACAGGTACTTAGCTCTGGTTTAGTGCAGCTAAACTGCTAGAAGTGTGCAAGGTGAGCAGGTCTTCAGGATGTATTGATGTGTGCTGGTGTTGGAGGAATTCAGCAGTGTGCTTCACATCCACCAACCTTGCATTAACTAATTCATAGTTTTCCTCAAGTGTTCTGTGGGATTTTTAACATTCAGGAAACTTCAGTGGTGCTTTACGTGCAGGGAACGGGGGTGAGTGTGGGCAGATGTTCTGCTTGCCCTTTGAAATGCTCAGGACTGTCATGAGATTGTTTGGAAACTTTGGTGTTGGAACATGGTGTTTCACTTCCCAAATGTTGATATTAACTGTTCCATGGATGGGTTCTGGGCATTCACTTGGGTTTCTGAAGTTGTCCTAAGCTGAAGAATGTCAAGAGAAAACAGTGGAAACACACCTCTCGGGTGGTTAAATTGCCAAAGGACATATCTGTTCTTGTTAATTAGCAGTTTTGTTCGTGTTTGTAAGTGATTTTAAGTCCCTATTGCAAAATAGTGGAAATACTGTTTCAGCAGTGGCCTTTGATTGCAGGACTTCCTGCCATGAGGAAGTCTTGTGTCATTTGTCCAAAATAAACAGATTTTGAAGAGTGCAGATAAAGTATGCTATGAGAAACCATACATCTAAGTCACAATTTACCCCCTATTGCTTGCTTGCTTTTCTGATAATTGGTACAATGGAAGTCTATTCTTATTATATGTTACTGGGATGTAACTTGCATTTTGTAATGGGAAATAAAATTTTCTATTGGTCCACAGTACAATTTCTGGATATGTGTGTAGGTGGAAAACAAATTATTTACACATGGCTTTAATACAGGAGCTTTTAGTTTCACTGGTTTCCTTCTTGATTCTTTTTTCATGCTGGTGGTCTTGCTGTTTGCAATAGTACACTTTTCAAAATGTGTTAAGTGACCAACAGCTTGAGTCTTTAAACCTTCATGTGTTGAAGGACTGAAGTGCATTGATGTAGGATTGTCATATCGCCTAGAGCAGCTCTCTTTAACTTTGTGATTTCATCTACAGTTTCATAATAACAGGAGCTATACAAGAGTGAAATTGTTTATCTTCTGTTGGAGACTTTGCATCCTGCTGCTGGGTTGTTCATACCTTGTCCAGCCTGGGGAGGAGAAAACAGGACATAATTATAAGGTACCTGTGCGTGTTTGTTTTAAGCTGCTGTCCCACAGACAGTGTAGAAAGCGTTGCTGTATCCTTTTGTTGAGTAGAAAATCCTGCTGGCAGGATGTAACATTTTAGCTGAAGTCATTGGTGGGGAGGTGAGAGCAGCTTCTTGGCTCAGGTGAGAGCACTGCAAGCTTTGCAGGACTGAGTATGTGTTTGTGGTGATCCAGCCTTGAGAGCATCTGTTTGGCAAGCAATCCATGTTTGATTAGGCAGTAGTGCAGGCTCTAGCTTTTTGGTCACATCCCCTGCCCTTCTAGATATTACAGGTCAGTGTGTACAGCACCTCCTTGGGACAAACAGGGACTTGGTGACTGCTCTGAGGACTGGATGGCAACATCTTGTTGAGGAGGCCATGGCATGGTCTTAGGTGCTGGTGTCACTCTTGGGAGAACTTTCTTACACCTTCTAGGAGGTCTTGGCTGGTATCAAGACTTCCAAAACAAGTGCAAAGGGCAGCTTTGTTCAGTCCAAAGAAGGAAGAATAAGTCTTGTTCCTTTTCTATTGGCTTTGCTCTAAGTATGCAGGAGGATTTTTTTTTTAAGTCTTTTGTGAGTGAAGATGACCTACATCTTTTGTTTTTTCCCATGAATAGCTCTGGGGCAAAGTCTTCTGATTTTTGTTCTGTGTGGAAACGTGCAATTGACATGATTTTTGACAATTGTGCTGATGTTTTTGAAATTTTGAATGACAGCAGAGAATATTTTTGGCTTTTTTTATGGTGTAATTTTTCTTTATTCTCTCCCTACCTGTTGAGCAAAGCTGTGATAGTGGAAATAAAACTATTGAGATTTGGGGGAAAAACAAGTTTGATGTTTCTTTGGAATTACTTTATTCCAGTAAAAGCTACATGCCATCTTTTGGGATCTTTCTCATTTGAGGGAAGAGAGGTTTGACTGCCTTGCTGGTTTTGGTGTTTCATCACTACCCTGTGATGGATTTCTGCCTGTCATAAGCATGTGACTTGTAATGCTTCTCACATATCGCAGAATAGGAGCAGATTTGCAGAACTTGCACATGTGAAAAAATACCTTATGAAATTTCAAATGCAGTAGAACAATATTGTCCTAGGAAAGAGGGAATTCTGTAGGAGCCATAAATGATAAGGGAATATTGAATGGTATTGAAGGCAGGTGGCTTCTCATTTCTGGGCAGATTTTAAGAACTATCAGTGAAAGATGAGATGGATGCATCTGAATTGTAACAATCAGATATACATTAATAGAATGTTTAGTTATTACACCTTCACAAATATTGCTATTTCCATGTGTTTTTATTACAATATGATGTGGAAAAAGCTTTGATGAGGTTGGCTAACCTAATGTACAGACAATAATAAATTTGAAAACACATGGAAGAAGTGGATTTTCCAGGTGGCTTATTTCATCCCTTTCTCTCTTGCTCTACAGAAGTTTTTGTTACACTGGAAGCATGTAAGAGAGAAATTCCTGCTTTTTCAGGCTGGGTGGGTATTCATCAGTTACATGGGTAACTTAAACTTATTTTTCCAATTCTAAGACATCTACCTTAGAGAAGTCAAACCCTTTTAACTATAAAGCTGGTTCCTCTATTGAATCATCCATTTTCTTACTAATGACTGTGACAGTTTTGATTTTGAATGTGTATTCGAGGGTTTGTAGTGAAAGATTACAGAGTTAAGGGGGAGTTAGCAAAATTGTTCCTTATCTTAAACCAGCTATATCAAATAAGTAAATGAGAAAAAAACCCCCAAACCTTCAGAGCTGACAATTTGGTAGTGCTAAGATAGACACATGGCTAGAAGGAGAAGATACTCCTACATGTTCTTAGGTGTTTTGGGTTTTTTTGGGGTCTTTCAATTTTGGAATGTGATGACTTCAGTGAGAGTGTGGATCAGTAGCTCTTGAGAAAATATGTACATCTGGTTTTCTATTTCACTGCAGCTTTTGTCAGAGTTATCACCATGCATTGGGTATGAGAGAGTAGCTTTACCTAGTGCTACTTTTCTCAGTATCATTCTGCCAGGTGGAATGTGGGTGCAAGTGAACCACATTTTATGTTCTTACATTACCAGATGATTTATTATTTTCATATGAAGACATGGTAAAAAATCTCAGTGTTGTCCAAAGCAGGATGGTTTGATTTGTGTGAAGTAATAGGTGATGGGATGTTGCTTTAGAAAGTGGAATGTGTTTGAATGCCACGGTGATAAATAGTGTTGCTTCTTATCCCTGGTTCTTGCTGAGAACCAAAATCTGAGCTCACAGTTGGGCTGTAACAGGAAGAGGGGGTTTGTACAGCAGGAACTTCCTAGAGTTTGTGTTTGGTTATTTTGCACTGCAAGCATATCCTTTTTTTTTTTGTTTAGTTTGAGATAAGGGGAATAAAAGGAGAAATTGGCAGAGCTAGACAAATGCTTAGGGTATCCAGAAAGTATGTTGTTTAAAGGATACGGAGGGATAAAAATATGTCAAAATATCTACTTGGTTTGCTAATAAAACTTTTCTAAAGACTTTTCAAGTGCTTGGATGATGGGCAATCCTGAAAAGGAGAAAGACTGTTCAGAATGCCCTAGGTAAAGATCCCTGAGAAGGTTAATCTGATGTAAGTGCACTTGGCATAATGAGCCTGAGCTTTTGTCTGAGGTTTATTAGACCAGTGGGGAGTATTGGGCTGTGGTAGGAGAGCTGTTCTAGGGGAAGCTTGTTTTCATGATATGGAGGCATCAGTGGCAGTACCAGCTCATGTGATTGCTGCAGTCAAAGTGTGCCAAGCAGGGGGTGAGTGATGCATGGAAGCAAGCTCAGGAATAATACTTAAGTTTGGGGGAAAAACATCAAAAAACAAACTAAAAAACACCCCCAAAAAGCCCCAACAAAAAAATCGAGCTGAGCAGTTGCCTGGAGACAACCAAAGGGGTAATGGGAACCAAGAGACAGGAATTCACCACCTTGATAACATTCAGAGTGCCATTGATGGTCTTAGGATTTGATTCTGCATTTGTATGCTTGCCAAGGCCTGCTTACTTCTAATGGGATTTTAAGGAGGTTCCTGGGTCTTCAAGTGAGAGCCAGGGAGAAAAGTTGAGGTCTTGGTTTGTATTTGCATGAGTGCACAGAGTACAGAATGTATCACATGGCAGAATGACAGACTAAACAGGTAACGAGTGCATTTCTTAATGTAAAAATTGTGCCTGTCGATTGAAATGTCATGGTGTAGGCCTTCAGTAGGGGGATCAGATCAAGTTATGGCTTTTAAAGCATTGAAAGCACAAAATTTTGATTTTGAGACTTAAGCATGCAGTTGTCATTTTTTCCCACAACTGCAAGGGTTACATCATCTTTGGAATCTTCACATGGCAAAATGCTCTGGGCTGGGTTGCCACAGTTATGATGAGATTGGGAAGGCTGTGATCAGAGCTGGTAATATTCTTGTCATCACTGGTTTCCTGTCTGATAAAGTGACTGAGGAGGAGTGAAATTTATTTTATTTGGGGAGTTTCTTTATGCTTGCAGAAGAAAGGATGCCTCTCTGAACAGGCAGAAGTAAACATTCGTTATAATTTTATAAGCAGTCATGTGGAATAGGGATAGAAACTGTTTTGGTATTGCATCACAAGTTAAATACTAATACTTGAGTCAGCAGTTGAGCAGTGAGCCACAGTACAAATATAAAAACAAAGTCTCTATGGATATGGTTTAAGAGAATGCTAATTTGCTTGTTAATTAGGTTTGCAAAAGTTTCTTTTTAACAGTTCTGAGCAGTGAGCCTAAGCTAGTGACGAATACTTAATTTAGGTTTTGAGTGGGTCATGAAGTAACCAGGGAGTATCTTTTCAAGCTTTTCATTATTAGAGTTTGTAAAGGCACCGTAGCAACATGTCTTACTTTGACTGTAGCAATTTCTGGAGACAGAAATATTTTGCTTTCATTTCTTTCCAGCAACATAGCCATGTTCCCAGCAGTGTTGGATCAGGGTAGGGGAGACCATGGCTTCCCTGCTGTCTGTTGAAAGCCCTTGTAGTTTGACTGGTGATGTTTTTGTACAGACAGGACTCTGGATGTGCTGTATAAGTAGCAGGATTTTTTTTTTTTTATTACTTGTACAGTGTCAGGGTTTATCCCTAGCCATCAACCAAGCCCCGTGTAGCCACTCACTCACTCGCACTGCATTAGGAGTGGGGAGAGAATCAGGAGGGTAAAAAGCTGGGAAACCTGTGGGCTGTGATAAAGAGGTTTTAGGGAAAGCAGAAGCCACACACAGAAGCAAAGTAAAACAAGGAATGAATTCCCTGCTTTCCCATGGACAGGCAGAAAAGCAGGGCCCCATCACATGTAACTTGTGAAGACAAACACCATCTCTCCAAATGTGCCCCCTTTTCTCCTTCTCCTCACTTTCTATAGTGAGCATGATGTCACATGGTCTGGAATATCCCTTTGGTCAGCTGAGGTCACCTGTCCTGGCTGTGTCTCCTCCTACCTTCCCAGGCACCTTCCTTGCTGGCACGACTGGTACAAAGAGCAGAAAAGGCCCTGGCTCTGTTTAAGCTCTGCTCAGCAATAACAAAAACATCTCTGTATTATCAACCCTGAGTTCAGCATAAATCCAAAGCACACCCCCATACAGCCACTGTGAATAAAATTAGCTCTGGCCCAGCCAAAATCAGCACATAAAGTCTCCTGGTGTGAATTGGGATAGCCTACTGCTCAGTTAAACCCTTAAAGTTATAACCTGTTTTTATTTCAGTAAAGCACATATGTATATATTATATGCTTCAAATACAGATGATGATATAAATGTTTAGGTTTTTGTTTGGTTGGGTTTTTTCTCCTTTTTAATAAAAGGAAGCAGAGGAGGTATGTGTACTTGGAAAAATCTTTTTAGTCTATCTTGTGTCTTTTTATTGTGATCTTTCTTTGCAGAAGGAGATCAACATAGTTGATGCTTTTCTGAAGTAGCTCAGATTAAGTAGAGAATATACCAAGGTGAGGGTTTTCGTTCTTCTGGCACAGACAGAATAAATTTAAAGGATGAAAACTCTCCTCCTTTTTCCTGTCTATCCTCTTTTCCATCGTCCTTTGCAGGATGAAGTTGAACTTGCCACCTGTGTAAGGATGAACATTTCAAGTGAAAATATAATAGTACAAAGTATGAGAATGAGCTTATTTAAATAGTTTAGGAAATGAAAAGGAGGCCATCATTAGTAGATGTTCATATTGTGTGGAATTCAGCTTAGAATTGTCTTGTTGCATTAAGCTGAGGGTTGTGGTGCTGAGGTAGAAATCCTTAGATCTGCTTTTGTCTGCCTTTGTAATACTCCTCACAATGAGTGGGAGAGTGGAGCATCTCAAGCACTGCAGGGTCATAGTAAATTGAAATACATTTTCTTGACTTGGGTTCAACAGATTGACTGCTGCTGTCTCTGAATACTCATCTTTATTATGTGATATGAGGAAGGACTCATTTTAAATTTTAAGCTCACCTGGAAAAGTTTGAACACACCAGACAAATTTTGGTTGGAAGGGACATCTGTAATTGTGCTTGAAGCAGGACATTTGCAGAGGTTGGGAGCATGGTGTTTGGAGGTCTGACTTTTTACAGAGGTAAAGGTATGGAATAAGGTTTTTGTATGCTTTAAGTAGCAAATGAAAACATGGGAATCTTTCATGTCCACTGTGAAGCCCAGAGGCAGATAGACAGAGTGATTTTTATTTTTTTTCATGTGATACTGAAGATAGTAATTTTTAATGTGGTAGGCTATGAAAGTACTGGATATTTTACTGTAACTGGTTTTTTGTCCGCTCCTGGGCTTATAACTAGTCTGTTGCTCAGACTTCTGTGTTTGCTCTTGGAGTGGTGGGCAGCAGTGTTGTGCCAGCAGCCATGAGGTCCTGGCAGTGTCTGAAGGAAACTTTGTTGGAAAGTTAGCACAGCTTGCAGAGGGCTCTTACCTCTACCCAGGAGAAAGCAAGCTGCTTTGGTGAATTTAAACAAATTAACTACAAACAAGTGCCCTTTCACCCTTTTACTTGGCTTAAGGTGGATGTTCAAAGAAATGAGCCTGCACTTAATCAGGTGGAGAAGGACAGGAGTTCAATCCGGAGCACCCTGACTTGACTGAAAGTTTACTATTAACTTGGAACATGCAAAAAACATTGGTCAGAGGTCACTTTCTTGTTAAAGCATTAAATAATGTTGGACAAAAAGTCTCTGAACAACCCATGTTTTTAAAAGAATTGCACTATTTGGGGTTCATGAATGGTCTTGATATTTAAAGAAGAAAAGTAGGTGCATAGTGTTGCATTTTCTTACTAACCTATGAAGACTCTTCTTGAGTAGTTTTCTGTATAAATGTTTCAGGATGTCTACATGATTGGCAAATGGAGGTGTGATGAAGACTTCTTTTTTTTTTTTTTCTATATTGTTTTCTCTTTAATTAAAGTATTACTGTTATTTTTTAGTCTGGACAAGAGGTATTTGTCTGCATGTATCTTGAATTTTGTAGAATTCTTTTCACCTTCTTTTTAATTGCTGCTTATATGGTGATGTCCAATTTGCCAGTTAACAAGCAGAAATCTACCAATAAAAAGTACAACCAGCAAAGTAGATCCCTTTCCCTCTGTCCCTAGTTTCTTCATTAACAACATACAGGTAGGAGAAGAATAAACCTCGTCTGGCAAACAAGACATGAGGATTGTGTTTTGACTATTTTACTGTGACTCTTAGTGTTTGGGTTAAAGATAAGTTTTGTGTTGCCCTCCAGCTCTCTTCTCAGGTACTGTTGGAATAATGCTTAGGCTGAGCTGTGTGGAGTGTATGTGCTTAGAGATACTGCATTAATACTGTTCCTTATTCCTTTCTTGAAGAAAGAAAGTGGCATTCTTGCCCTTCCTTTCTTTTTTTCATTGCTATGCTTAAGTATTTTGATGTTAGTTTATACCATTTGTAACGAGTACTCCCAAGATGGGAGTCCTATAAAAACTCACAGAGAATGTTGAACAGGTCTGGGAGGAGGATGACAAAACTTCATCTTGAACTGAAGGCTTGTACTGACTATGTAGGCTTGTACTGCTGTCTCAAAATTTATACCTCTTAATAGGTTACTCTTACTTTCTGTTTGAGATGTCATGTTGATTCATCTTGAAGAATAGCTAGCTCAGTCTAAATTAATTTTTATTTCAATAAAAAGGCACAGTAAAGGAGGGGGAGAGGAAGAGATAAGGACAGAGAGGCGTTCCAGAGCAGTATCTGAAAAACATGTGTACTGGAGCACTATAATTACAGTACATGACATCTTTTCACTCTGTGTGGTGTCCTTTCTTAGTTAAAAACAACTGCTTTTTGAAGAATCTTGTGCTTCAGTGATGATGATCAGCTTTGGATGACAGTAATGTTTTTTTGCAGTAAGGAATAATTATCCACATAAGCAATGCTGCATTGGTTGCAACATCTTTTATTTGAATGGAGGTGTCTCTTTTAAAAAAATGTTCTGTGTAATTAATGGCTATGATCGAAGGGGGAATCTTACATGGTTAATAATCTGTTCTCCTGGCCCAGTTATTCCTAAGAGGCTTCATTTTCATACTGGAAGTGAGTTTGCTCACCTTCCAGTACGTGTTGTAATGCCATTATCTGCTTGGTCCAAGGACCCTGAGCTGTGTAAATACGATCTGCATGCAGAGATGACAACCCAGGCTCTTTTTAACTTTATCTTGACCTTCAACAATAAATTTAGCTTTCAGTAATAAAATACATTTAAGTGTTTGGTAGTCATTTGTATTCTGGTTGCTCTCTTGAGCTATAAGAAGGCTGACCTTTAGATGCCTCAGAGTAGTCTGTTGGCATGCTGGTTTATGCAGTAATATTTCTTGCCTGCTTTGAAACCCTCCTTCTCCAAATCAGGGATGCCTCCTGCTGCATCCAAGGGTCATGTAACTCATGTTGCCACAGACTTGCTAGTTCTTTTGGACTTTGTGTTCTGTGTGTTCAGATCCCTTCTTCCCACTCTGGTTTCTAGCATGTAGCCATGCATTTGGAGGTACTGAAATGGGTGTCCTTGGAAGGTGCCGTGTCTGCAAAGAGGTGCCAATAATTATATCAAAATAATCGGTTCATAATTACCACCCACTCCCCCAGTGTGCTCACCCAGGTGCATGAATTACTGGCTTCTATTTCTTCTATTAGGTGGTGTACCTTTAATGTGATTAAAGGGAGGTTGCTGAGCTGAAGGTATCAGTTTAATGATGCTGAGCAGCATGTGCCACCTCTGGTAATGAGTATATTCATGTGAAGATACCATGGTCATCTGAAAGCAATCAATTTAATAAAATGTAGGTGAGATAGCAAGTATAAATGTCTTTGAGAAAGATGTCTGGCAAATCTGACCTAATAGAGCTTCTCTAAATAACATTATTGTAGTCACAATTCAGTCTCAAAATGGTAGAAATTTCATTACTCAACCCAGTAGGTGAGGGCTTGGAGGGAGTTGGGGTTTTGTGTCTGGTTTGTGGGGTTTTGGTGTGTGGTTTTTTTGGTGCTGTGTTTTGTTTTGTTGTTATAGGTGTGTGTTTTTTGTTTTAATTAACCCTCAATAGTCAGATTATTTCAGAATATGAGGTCCTCTCAGTACTAAACCAGTTTGTTTCTTTTTGGCTTCCAGTGTGCTGGTTGTATTGTTGGCAGGGCAGGGAGATGGAAGTGGAGACAAAGCAGCGCCATTTGTGCCACAGTAGGTCTTGGAAAACAGTTTCTCTTCTCAACTATCTTTATAGATCTGCAAGCTTAAGAAAGTTATGTTGCAATCATCATGCAATACTATTTCCCTCATCTTTCAGTTTAGGAAATAGCACTTGGACATAGGCAAAGATTTGTCCCTGCTTTTTAACTGGATGAGAAAGTTCGGTAAATTTGAGAGGGAATGTTTCTTTTGTACCTCTGACACTGTTTACTCTTCAGTCGCCCCGAGTGTTTATTTGTACTCTTTGTTGCCTTCCTCCTTTCTGTGTCTACTTAGTGACACCTTGTTACCCTTGTGCCCTGTTGGGCACTTCTTGCTGGATGGTGGAGTTCTCCCTTGGGGCTGGCAGAGGAGGAGGTGCTCTCTGAACGTACCTTACATTACCAACATAGCTATAGGTTTTCCAGCCACTTCCGGGCAGAATGCTGACAAGTCTGGACAGGCAGAGGGAAGGAATGTGTCAGCTTGCCGCAAGTAAGAGAGCCGAGCTTAGTGACCCATCTCTGTTTCACAGTTAGTGTTTCTCTTGCAGTGTTAGTTCTTGTAAGTCTGGCGTGCAAGTGTTGCTGTTGCTCCTGGGAGTGCTTTAAATGAAACAAACGAGTTAATTCCCTTTCCTGTCTCAGTGGGTTTTTTGTTTGTTTGTTGTTTAATATTTTACTCTTGCAAAAAATGCTTATGAGAGCAAGCAAAGGAAAGTTGTGTGTGTGACTGTGCTGGTTTGTCAGAGCATTCATTTATCTGTTCTGCTGGTTTGAGAGATTTTTTTGGAGTCCTTTTTGTGCGGCATAATCTCAATTGCATGTCAATCCTGATCTGCCCTTGAAAGAAAATTATGTTTTATGGACTTTCTGCAGGTCTGTTGCTGATCCAGATTGCTGGGCTTCTGTTTTAAAACAAATGCTTTGGATTCATGCCAAAATATTGCTTGGAGAGAGATTGCTACAGAGAATTCCTCCAGTGTCCTCCTGGAAATGCGTCAGAGCAGTGGAGAAACCACAGTTAGCAGCATGGGCCTGATGCACTTGGACCCATCTCAGAACTTGCTCCTCCTCCATTTTATTTTTTTTTTAAACATGGAGATCTTATTAATTATCATTAAAAATCAAAGGGAGAATACACTGAAGACTAAATACATTTTTTCCTCTCTTAATTGCTTCTAGTAATTCAGTTAATCTAAATCCAGAATATCATTGATGTTCAAAATATTATTGCTTTCTTAAGACAAACAATTTGCTGTTATTTTTGTTTCAGCATATACATGCATAGGTAATTCGAGATCAACATAGTTGTTTCTGATTAATAGAATCTGGAATGGCTCCCTTTTGTCCATAAGATTGGTGATCAGTGAGTTAACTTCAGTTTTATACAAGATATGTAAATGCTAAATCCTGATTTTGTTTCTTGTTGACTGGGATGATGTAAGGATGAAAGTTTTGTGGTTTTTTCTGTTGCTGGGCAGGAGAGTTGTTGAGACTTGACAGGTTTAGGAAGTGGTATGTTCTTCTTCACTTTTCTTTTTTGTTTAGGCCAAGACATAGTAAGCTTTAGGATTTCCTTGATTATGCTACTGACAAAGCAGGCAAAAGCCTTTTAATGATTTAAAGAGAAAAACAAATGACAATTATTTTCATTGTTTTATGCTATTGTTGCCTTCGTTTTTTGACCTCTTCTGTAACTAAGCTTTAGGGTTATAAAGCAGGAACAATCAGATTTAAACATCTGTGTTTGAGCTTTTTGTGATTTAAGTAAATAGGTTTTCAGGACTTGTGTGTCCATAGAATTGTAGTTCATCTTCCATTTTGCATCTCCTTTATGTCGTCTGGATGTGTCTCCTTTTTTCCTCCTGCATCCAGAACTTGCCTGCTCAATTTTGTCATTTTTTTCCGAGTCACTGATAATGGCCTTTTGGTTTTTTTTTTTTCCTTCCTTTCTAGTTTGCTCTTTTTTTTCTTCCCCCTTTGAAGAAAGAGATGGATTTAATGTAATGGGGAAGATTTTTCAGGACCTAGGATGAACAAATTATATTTGTGAAGCCTGAAGACAAATTACCTAGATGTAAAAAGCCTGGAGTCTTAGGAGGGATTCTGTAGTGAGTCTTCAGTTAGCTTTGTGTCCATTCTTCGTTGGAAAAGACATCATTATAGACTTGAAGTATCTGATAGTGGATAGTGGGTAATTAAGTTAAGAGAGACTGCTCATCAGCTGAGCTGCACAGAGAGTGGAATTCTCCTCTCACAAGTGTGTGAACCTAGCTGTCCAAAACTAAGATAGTGTGGAATGCCCTTACAGCCTTGGGAGGAAGTAATTGTCTTTTGCAGGTGCTTAATTCCCATTACCTTAGGTGTTGGTTTGAAAATCATATTTTCAGAGCTGTTCAGTCAGAAATTATCAACTCTACAGTAACCCTAGCCACCTTTTGAGTCAATTTTCTGATTGATGTGTGAGTTTACTAATAACACACATTTTTATGTTAACCATTTCTAATGAGAGTGAGGAGCTTTGGAAGCTTAGCTGTGAGATTTACTATTTATTTAATTTTTAGCATTTTTAGTATCTGTCTTATAAGTAAATTTTTTAAAGTTGCTGATTTTTCTTGTTGAGTCCTAGAGCACTTCATGCTTGTGGTTTTTCTCCTTCTGCTCGTTCCTTAGCACCACGTCCAAAAGGAATGGGAGAGTGGGTGGGATTTTCAGATATTCCTTTCTTTTCCACAAGGAAGAGCATTGCACTCTTTACCCACAATAGCTGTTCCAGTTGCACTTGGATTAGTGTACAGTAGTGTCTTGAGAGTTGCCTGGTGTTACTTTACTCTTGGAGCAGGTAAAATGGCTCCCCTGAGTCCTGAACATGAGAATTGTTCAAAGCATTTGCCAGAGCCAGGAGAGCAGTGAGGGGACTGCTGATGAAGCTGGTGTAAGGTGTGCTTGTTGCAGAGCAGGTCATTAATCAAAATTCGGAGTTGTTGCAGAAGCATTAGGAGAGGTAAGTGGCTTACTTAATTCAGAACTGAGACATTATGGATAAAGGTAGACTGCTTTGTAGCATATTCACAGTAAGGGGCTTTAAAGATTGGATTATTGCCACCTGCAGCAATCCCTGATATGAAAAAAAGTATGAGAGGTGGAGTTGGAATGTGCCGCTCTCCTGTTAAGGTGGTTGCTAATGGAACTCTGCTGTGACCTGGCCACTGCTTCAGGAGTTGTAACTGGTCAAGACAATCTGCTGAGTGTAGTGAGGCTGGTGGGGCAGAGCAGCAGCTGCTGCATTTTCGTGGGGCAAGTTCAGCGCTTGTGACTTAAGCAGAGAGGAGTGGGCCCTTCTCTAATTGCTGGTCCCTCAATATCTTGTATGTACAGAATCAGCACGTGGCTAGCATATTCCTTTGTGCAGGCTTTCAGGTTAGCAGCTTCCTTTCCCTTCACTAGGGATGGTGCCATTCTCATCCTGTCTGCTTATCCAGGAGCTGGCAGGCTGGAGTGGAGGCAAGAGGAATACAGGTTAGGTGCCTCCCTTCTTTCTGAAATTTGTCTGTGCTTCCACTGCAATACAGATCCTGGTATTTCCACTTCTCTGCTAATTCCTACAATTGTTTCTGGAAATGGTATGTGCTGAGCACAGAAGGTAATGCTTGGAATGTTTGTTTTGTCTTTGCACAGTCAGTGAATTTTGCAGTGTTCTAGACACTAGCTGGAAAATAAAAACGGGACATAAAGTGTCAAGATGGCCATCTTAGTGTCATCATTGTGTATTCTTAAAATTTTTTCTGAAATGCCATGGGCCTCTGAATTTTATTGGGATGGCTTTCAGAGATTGGCAGCAATGACATGTACTTCCACATCCAAAGAAATTCAGGAATATTGCTGCATCATGTCTTTGCTGATTCTGCAATGCAGTAGCTTTGGGCTGTGAGCCCAAATTGTGGTGAAAAGATACAAAACTTCTGACCCAGTGGTAAGAAGAACCAAGTGGACAACACTTGGAGCAGAAGAGAGGTAGTCACAGGGAAATGCAAAATTTAGATGAGGAGATAGAGCTTTTGTTCTTTTGGTCCAAGTCCTTAATGAAAGAGCTATAATTAGGCTAGAATTATCTTTATGGATACAGTGCTGGCAAACTCAAATTCAACTGCCTCTTAATTAGCATGCAATATCTTTGTGGTCTTTTACTCTTCACTTCCACTCTTCGTGTGATGCCTCCGTGTCAGGTCTGCACAATACATGACCATTCAGGAAAGCCTCTTTCCTGCTCATTATTCAGTGATGTCATTCCTCCTAAATTGATTTGTCTTCATTTCTCTTATAAATGTTACAGTGGTTCTCCCATATGTATCTGCAAAATATCCAGTTAGACAGTTAGAATCATGTTAGTGCTTGGGATATTTTTATGGTTTATGGCTTTGGTTCAAATGCCACAATAGCCACAGAATTCATAAAGTTTTATGGCAGCAAGAGAGGCCACATGTCATGCAAGTTGGCCTTAGGGACAGCTTTCTCCCATGCAAACATGTCTTCTGAGAGTAAGGCTGGAAAAGCCAGGTGGTAAATTTTTGTGGCTTGGCACTGGCTTTAGGACATGTTGCTTTTAGGGGAAATAGGTGTTTTTAGCAAGGGGAATTTGATGTTTGATGTTTCAGTAAGCTAAAAAGTAATGTTTGGAACTAC
This sequence comes from Toxostoma redivivum, assembly GCA_013397375.1. Taxonomy (NCBI): domain Eukaryota; kingdom Metazoa; phylum Chordata; class Aves; order Passeriformes; family Mimidae; genus Toxostoma; species Toxostoma redivivum. The sequence continues at coordinate 923,385 of VXBI01011463.1, read as the reverse complement.
AGAGCTCCTTCTCTTTAGTAGGACTTCACATGTGGTATTTCGTTTATTAGCTTCTGTGCCCTAAAAAGACTTTTGTTGCTTATTTGTTTTCTTAATGATGAGAAGGGCAGACATTGTATAACTTCTCAGGCAGCAGTGATTATGCAACTGATCCTGTTATTGTGGAGCCAAAGTCCTTTCTAGTCCCTGAGCACCAGCTGCTTGTGTTATGGTTGCTGCTTTTTCCTTTTCTTTCTTCCCCTCCACCCCCCACAACTGGTTTGTGAACAAGTTATTTTTTTTTTCCATATTGCTGTTTTCCTTCTTTTTCCAGCGTCAGTGAGACAGTGGCTTGTTTAGGTTAATTCTTCAGTTGACTGTGCTGCAAAATCAAACTGCCCTTGTACATCATGGGAAATATGAAATATATAGAGAAATAAAATAACTTGATACTTTATGGGTACATAAGAAAAGGCATTTGCTTGAATCTAAATGAAATATTGCAGATGGCCTTTGCTGGAGTTCAGGTCAAAAGTTACAAGTTCATGTTCTCATGAGTTTAGAAACATGTAAATAACTGGTGTTTGTTTAGTTTGTTGGTTTTTTTCCTCTTCCTTCAAAGAGTGGGCATGAGAGAAATTTTAATTCTCCCCCCTGGCCCTGCCCTGGGATCACCAAATAAAATATAGTACTCCTGTGTGTAAGATGAGGTAGTTGTAAATCTCATGCTTTTACAGCCAAGTGATCTCACTGCAGTATAATAAAGGCAGTTAATATATTGTAAAAATGTTTGCCCTATTCACACTTCATTTTCAGTTCCCAGTTTTATGTCATGTCATTTCCATTTCGTGTTACATGGCTTCCTGTGAGTGTAAGTGACCAAGGCAGGCTGTTTTGATCCTTGATAAAACACTTAGGGATGGGGGAAGAGATGGTAGACTTGTAGACTACAGTGCTATTCCCTGCTTACATATGAACTGAGTGTACCATCTGCAAGTCCCAGAAGAGGAGAAATCATAGTTGGTCTGTGATACCACACTGTTGGCTGCACTACTTGTTGCTGTTTCGAGTGTGATCTGCATTAGTCATAAATAGGCTCTAGTGCTTAGTGTCCTATATCGGGACATAAATTGGGGTTAAGGGTTTAAGGTCCTTATTTAGTTTATAAGTCATGTTAAAGATGTTATAGGGAGTGCAAAGATTGTGTTTTCTTGCTCCCAGAGTCTGTACTGTAGAGTGGGTATTTGGAGAGAGGTGGCAAGGTGCTGTCATTTGTAAGAAACTGGAGTCCTTTAGTTTGGGCTCTTTTTGTTGGAATTTCTTTTCCAGCAGTGGCAGTCTGCCCTTGTCTGCCTTCAACAGACCAGGCACACAGAAGATACTCTCTTTTGCAACCAAAGACTGTATATGTATACATGTATAGCATGTATGCTTCAGTCTTGTCAACTTACACCTCTCTCCTCCAGTTTCTTATGACAGAGACATTGAGTTCTGGCTTGGAAGAGACTATATGCTATAGCCACATTTATCACAGATTTAACTTGATTATTTCCATTGTTAGTGAAGGTTCTGCTAGAATTCTTACCTCAGCCTTGCAGTTCTGGCACTGTGAATATGAGAATGTACTTCATCAGAGCACTTGGTACTGGAGAAACTCAGAAAGTCAGAATGAGAAGGGAAGGATTGTAAAGATTTTTCTGGAAAAATACATGAAACAAACAAAAGCTTGATATTATGTCTAATTCTTTGTCAGCATGGTGGTGGTAATGCCCATGTCTAATGCAGAGCTCACAAAAGCAGTGTTTTTGTAAGGTAGAAAACTTGACCGGGAATTTTTAAATTACTTTTCACACTTTAGTGAAATATTCTGTGGTCCTAATAGCAATGTGTTCCTGGAGTACTTATTGTTTGCCTCCATATCTCTGCTTTATACATGTAGTTTTTCCAAATTATTCATCAAGTATTTAAGTGATATGATCCTTGAGAAGCATTTAATGACTGCTCAGCTCTTTCAATGAATATGTGCATAAATTAGTGTGTAACTAGATGACAAGGTTTGGTGTAGACTGGTAACTTAAAAAACTTGCTTTTTCTTACTATTATTTTCAAAAAATAGTCATCAGATGAGTTAGAAATCTTAGGAATTGAACAATTTAGGGGGAAGAACTTTCTTTCCTACTTTGGAGAAAAGATTTTTTTGTTTGTTTTTAAATCTGGTGGTTTCTTCTCAATGTTGCTATTACCTACATCTCCTCTTAGTGCAGCGTTGAGTTTGGTTACTGGAGAGTTTCTATTCTGTTGAGGGCAATGAGAAATGATTCTACACATGCTTGTGTTGAATTGCAGGGTTGGCACCAATTTAGTTTTATTAGGAGCACACTGGAAATGAACAGCAGCTGAAGCTCAGTAATATTCTTGAAGAATTTCTTTTTCAGTCTGTACTGTCTTTCCTATTAAGCACTGTTCGGATTTTCTAATTAACTACAAAGGACATAGTCATGAAATGTTAATTTTCTTAAAAGAGATTTCAGACTAATCTGTCCATTGTACCTTTACTGTTACAAGAGGTAAATCTCAATTTTGTTACCTGGTAGAGAGACATGAGAAGAATTTTGATCAAGAGTGGTACTTGATCGTACTATTTAAAGACTGTTTGCACTTCAAACCTAGACAGAGAAGAGAATTGAGGTGGTAACTTTTCACTGCAAATACAGCAAAATATTGTTGCCTGAATTGGTCTCTCAAAAGAAACTAACTCCAGTTTGACATCTCCTGACAGACTTTGGTTGCAATATGAAAAACGATTTTGTTTGGACATTGAAAAGCATGAAAATCTTGTATTTTATCTTGGTTCAGCTTCTTATTCTAAAGAAGAATTGAAGCCCTTATAAGCTAGGAAAGTGATGAAATCGTAAACTTAATGACTTGTCTCATACAGGAGAAATATATATGGTGTTTCCTGATACCTTTCTTGAGCTCTGTTTCACCAAATCTGTTTTTAAACGTGTTTATTTTCACCCTGCAGTGTTCAGAAGTGCTCCTCATTTTGTCAGAGCAAGCCTAAATATTTCTGATTATGTCATGAAAAGCTCAATTTCTTCAAAATAACATCACGTGAACTTTGGTTTCAATGACATGGACAGCAAGCCAAATGTGACATTTCTTTACAGAATGGGTAGGAATCTAGAGTCATCAAATTATGGCTACCTGGTCATTAACGATATTTTTCAGAGTAACTGTAAAGATACCTCCTTTCCCCTGGAAAAATATACCCAAACAAGAATTACCATAGTATTAACAAGTAGCTTTTGTACCTCAGCAGTTTTTAGCTTTTTTAAACTTATTTCTCATGTAGCAGAATGGTAATAAAACTTTATTAGCTTGGGGGTTTGTTTCTTTTTTTTTTTTTTCACCATTATGGATATTTTTTTGGTACACTTTTTTATGGCACACAGAGTTTTAGCCAGAATCATGCTTTTCTGGTTTACTTTGATAATTCTAGTCCAGACTTTTCAAATAGTTTTAACTTTTTAATAGGAAAAATATTTATGAACAACTTAGATGGCGTTTAATATAGGTAATAGGATTTCTTCATTTGGGAAATACTCTAGGCAGGTAGTAGAGGAAAAAATAATGAAAGAATGGTATTGTTGGTAGCTCACAGGCAGAGGAAGAATAAGTTCTTCAAGTTATGTTTGCAGCAAGTTGAGTAAGAATGTGTTAAGAGCAAGGAAGGATCAAGATGTATCATCAAGTCGCTGTGAGATTCCTCTTCCTAAGTGTTGTCCCCTTTCCCTTCCTCAGCAAAAATCCCTAAATCAAGCCAAACCACCTGCCACCATAAAAGAGTAAGACAAAAATCCAGATGGAAACAAAACCTTAATGCATACACAAACTCAGTAACTACAAATCTGTTAGAAATATTTACTAATGAAGATATGATTCTGTGCTTGTGTAAAGAGGGAGAGCTGGATACCTGTGGAAAACTAGTTAAATTTCTGATCTGTTCTGATATTTTCTCTTACGAGGTTTCGTCATGATTGGTCATGCAGATCACACAAATATTGAGGTTACTGGATGACTGGAGAGACATTTTAATTTCATAATGTCAAGTGATACTTCCTTAAGTAATTTCATGTCTTTATCTTTTTTTCCCCCTGGGCGTATTAAAATTTAGCCATTAAAAATGGTCTGAATCTGAAATTTGCATCCATGTGTTTTTACAGATTTTGCTCTGAATGTTCACCTGTGATTTTTTTATGTAAAGATATCAGGTGTGAAGTCTTGGCAGGAAGCTTTTTGTGTGGAATGACAGAAGGAAAACATGAAAAACTAAAGCCATTATCTGCATTCTTACATTTCAGCTTCTTAGGACTGCTAGGCAATACATCAAGTTATACTGTTGCTTGGAGGATAAAAATGGGTATTACTCATCCAAATCTGATTTAAGTTAATAATGATTAGGAGTGGATATTGTGAAATCTTTATTGGATCTCTTGGATCTAACATCTCAGAAAAAAAGAAAAAGGAATGAATGGAATGAAGGAATAGTCAAGGGAGAATTTTGAGAAACAGATTGGCATGTCTCAAGTAGGGAGTGCTGCTTTCTGAAAGAAGAGAAAGAAGTACATGGTCATAATTTTTGCAGATCATTTTAAGAGTGACTCCATTTAGACACTTTTTTCTTGTAGGACTTGTTTTACAGTACCTTTGTTTCCCTTTGGTTCAAGGAAAAGGAAAAGTCAATTAGCTTAGCTTATTAAGTGTCAGTCAGCTGCATGGGGAGGTGTGACACCCATTTGTGGGGAGATGTCTGTTCATCTTGGGGGTCACTAAATAAGAAGATGAACTTTTTACTTTGCACATTCTTTGATTTTGCATTGGAGACTGAAGCAGTTATTCGGATATTCAGTATTATGATTTTAGTCCGCCGACGTTTTTTGGGATTTTAAAAAATTTTATTAGCTGGGCAAGACAGGAAAAGTTTGATTCAAAATGAGATCCCTGGCAGCTGCCAAGGAGGCAGAATCCAAAGATGTGAGGACTTTGCAGGCAATCTTCAGAGCAAGCTCTCCCAGGAACACTGTAAATCATCTTGGATGATATTCAGAATATCTGTCTTCTCTCAGGATAGTGGCTGTAATTCAGTAGATTTCTCTGTTTCCATGCAGTTACTAGAATAAGGCATCATCTCATTTGCTATTAGATGCTGGTAAACTGTGCAACAAAATCAGCATTTGTGGAAACTGTTGTCCTAATGTTCCTTTTCTGTCATGTTACTTCATATAAGTTAGAAATTGGACCTGGAGAGAGCTGTCCATATATATACCAGCCTTGCAAATTTGCAGAGTATGAACAAGTGGTTATAGGTGGGAGTTCAAGGAGCTGAGTGAAAAGACTCTTCTGTGAGATGAGAATCAGAGTTCTGCAGCACTCTCCTGAGAGGTGAAGGCTGGCAAATTGTGGTGATATGACTAGCACCACAATAACTACACAAAACATTTTAGTGCTGTACATGGGGCTTGGAAATGGGATCTGGGAGCTTAAGATTCATGGTGGAGTGTATAAATCTTTCTTATTAGGATTCCTATATATCATCAACTTGTTCAGTTGCAATGTTGATCAGCATCTTTAGGCTGTTCTTAAACATTTAAGTATGTACTGATCTGTGCTTTTGGTGGACGGGCTGCTTGCTGCCTTAACTCTTTCTGAGCTGGCAAAATTCTGTCAAAAAGAGTCATGACCCACAGTCCTTCTCAGAAAAGTAACATTTATTTTAACAGGAAGGAAACAATTTATTGAAATACATGCCCTTCAAGGCTACGAGTCGGTCACTGACCAGGAGAGTTCTTGTAGAACAGAAATAGCTACCTGGCAACCCAGAAATGGAAGCTCTGCTGCAAATCTATTTCTTCTGATTCCTGGATATACCTGGACACCAGCTGTGCAGCGCTCAGCCTGGGAACTGTGTGCTGAGCCCAGGGCAGGAGCACTGGGGGGAAGTGTGTGCAGCCTGGCAGGCCAGTTACCTGGAAGTCATCTTCCTCTCTGCCAGCTGCCCTAATTTTCCTTACTCTCAGCACACTCTGAGCAAGTGGCCCAGTGCTGTGCATGCTGTGAGTGCCTCAGTGCTGTGTTTGAGGGTGAGGACATTGTTGAGGGGGTGCACATAGGCTAAAGCTGCTCTCCAGGAAGTACAGCTACAGCTCCATTAGCTCTGGGGCAATTTCTCCATGTTGCAGGTGGACAAAAGCAGAGATTCACAGATGCAAGAATTAACTTGATGCAAGACAGCTCTTGCCTTTATTAAAATGTTACCTGAAGTACAGCACCATGCAAATGGTTGTGCTGCTGTCAAAGGCAGCACACCAGGACAGCTACTTTTGGGTAGTCTTAACTCCAGTCAGGACCACCAAAATGTTGTCATGCCAAGATTCTCTGTGATCCTTGTTAAGGAAGGGTTGTTAGCACAGGCCAAGATGTTGTCCCTACACTGCAGGTGCTGGAGAAAAACTTGTCACAGGATTCATGTGCTGGACTGGGTGACTGGTAGAGCTCTGGAGGAACCTGCTTGGAACTTGTAGGGCTGGATGTGAGTCAAATACAAAAGGCTCTGCTAGTCAGGAGGTCTGTATGCTTGGGGAGGGCCTGTCCTCTGCCCAGTGTGTTCTATAGTCTGTCTGCTTTCTGATTTTTTTTTCCTCCTGTTTTTCATGTACTGCAGACTTAGTGACTGTTTTTCTGGCTCTCAAGTAGATGCCTGGAGAGAAAATTATGTCCACTGGTGAAGGATTACCTTCCCTGTTGCAAAGTGTCAGGATAGGCAGGAGACTAAAGGCTCCAGAGTGAAAAGAATCCATGCAGTTGGGAGGTTTGGGAAAGCAGGGCAACAAGTCAGTTGACTTTGCACATTGAATGTTAGAATGGACACTGGGATTAAGGCTGCCTCTATACGTGACAATGGGGAAGAGAACCTCTCAGGGTCTCTCAGGTTGGGAGAAACTTTGGCAGGGCTGTAGTCCAACCTCCTGCTCACAGCTGGACCAGCTCTGAGATGGGACCAAGTTGTTCTGAGCTTGATCCTGTCATGTCTTGAAAACCTTCAAGTCTGGGGACAGCACAGCCTCTCTGAACCCCTTTCTGTGCCTCTCTGTCCTCAGTTGGGGAATAAAGCTTCTCTTATGTGCAGTCTGAACCTCTCTTGTATCAATTTATGTCTGTTATCCCTTGTCCTCCCACCATGCAGTGCTGTGAAAAGCCTGACTTCGTCTTTGGTTTGCCAATAGCCTGTGGCACCTTTTAATATAGGTCAGCCTTCAGTCCTTGTTAGGAAATTGTAACTTTGTGATTAATTAAAGTAAATAAAAATGCATATGAACTTGGAATTAATGGCAGGGATAACATAGTGATATATTGATTACATTATGCAATATGGCATCAGTGAGTGTAGCTATATTGAGCAAGCTAGCATGTAGACACTAATTGAGAGGGAAAAATCTTTATTTCCTTTTGAGTGTACTGTTTGCAACAACTTAAACGCTTGTCTTTGTAAACCATACGCCCATCAGTGAGGCAATTGAATATAGTATTTAAAATTGGGTTGCAAGCTTCCAGATACCAAGGTAGCTTATCTGTTCTTAGGAATGCCAAAGCATCTGTACTCCAGACAGGTGTTTGACTTTTGGATTTCAGAATTTTAGGTACCTGATTTAGATAATCAGGGTTTGTCTCTGTATGCAGAGGGTTTTGTTCATCCTGTGGAAAGCTAAATAGCGAGCCAGGCATTAGCTTCCTGAAATAAACAAAGAATCGTTCTCTATTACGCTGGTCTTTATTTCTCATTTGACAAAGCAAAATGTTATGTGTGTTCATGTAGGTTTATTTTATTAGTTCATAAATAAAATAAAAGACTGTGTACAAAATACTCTCACTATCTCAGTGTGCACCTGACTGATCTGATTAAGGGCCCTGTCTTTGGATATCTGATCAACTTATAAAGTATCTCTGTGGTCACTAATCTGTAATTCAGAAGAGATGATCACTGTAGAAATTTTGGCTAGTTTTATCTTCTCAGAGATGCACAGGGATAAGATGAGAGGCATCAGACACAAGGCCAGTTACAAGTAGGGTAGAAATTTATACCATGAAGATAAACAGCACAGTTGGTTTCTCAAAGTAGCAATGGGATTTCTACTCTTGGAGATGATCAGAGCTCTCATGAGCAACTGATCTAAGCTGCCCCTGTGCTGAGCAGATGTTGGACCACACTGAGCTTCACAGAAGTCTTCCATCCTGTATCATACTTACATGCAAACAGCATCCAGTATTTCAGTGACAGAGATCATAGTGCTATAATGTTAAGACCCTGTTGCTTAATTTGAAAACCTCTATGTAATAAAGACCATGCTTCTTATCAAGCAATATAATTAATGAAATTTTATGTCACAGGTGACCTGAAGTCAGTTCAGTATGTCTATGTAGGGAGCATCTGGAGTTTAGCACTGACACATTGTGATTTATTTCTACAAGAAGCACTTTTCTTTGCTGTTAAGAGCTGAAGACTGTTTATGGGTGACTGAATTAACGCATCCTTGGCAAAGACTTTTTGAGTACGGTAGGTGAGAGCATTCTGAAGACAACTTGAAATAAATTTTACTAATCTATTTAAATGTACGTGGTTTTGATGGTTCATTTGCAGAGGGAATTAGCATTTATTTCCATTTGGAGCATCAGCTTATAATAGTAGATATTATCAAAGCATGCAAATTTAATTAGGGAGTAATTAAAAGGTGAAGTAACATGAAGCGTGTATGACAATTTTCTTGTTCCTTTTTCAGACTAATTTTGGCTTTGACTTAACATAAATGCAGTTTATGGAACATTTTTCCTTCCAGTGGCGTAGAAATCAGGTGTTGCATTAAGTCTTCCTGACTTCCAAATGACTGCAGTTATACTGAAGCAAGATTTGGGCTGTCCAACAGAGCTTGCCCACAATAAATGAGACTGGATTTATTTCCTTGACTTTCATTGACTCGCTTTAAAAAAAGTTTAAATTGTACCCAGTGCCAGACTGTTGAAGTTCTTGTTTTGTTTTCTGCCTCTCTGTGTAGAGGATGCTTCTGGAGGAGATGTGAATGCAGCTGCAGCTCAAGCAGTTTCTCGAGGGTGATGTCTCCTTTTATTGTATCTGGTTGGCCATTTGCATCTACATCTTCTCAGGCTTTGCTGTATTGAGAAGAGCCAGGCTGAAAGGCAGCACCAGAATTTTTTTAGGGTAAGGAGGAACTTTTTGAAAGATATGGAGTGCATAGTGCCCAAGAGATCTATCAAGGGTTTCTGTTGTTTGTATTTGGCTCTTGGACAACTTCAGTGAAGAGGGGCAACATTTGAGAGTTGTGTATAGGAGGGTAGCTGTAAAAGTCTGCCATTAAGACCCCTTTTGTGAGGGTCCTTCCCTTTGCTCTCGAGTATGAAGGTATTTTGAGGGTTGGCTTTGAACTTGGCACTTGGTTGCACAGAGTGGGGTATCTTAATTTTTTTTCACTCAATTAATTTTTACCTGTCTAAACATGATTATTTAATGGGATTATATATTCCCCCTCTACCTCCAGAAGGTTGTACTTAAGCTGTGGTGGTGTTTCCTTTGTGCTCACCACTGGTATCATCTTCCTAGTGTTTCCAAACAGTGTTACACTGGGTCGTTCTTGGGGACAGCAAGAACAGTGAGTTATGGGTGTTCAACTATATTCTAATTTGTAGATGGATGGAATAATAGTCAGTGAAAAATTTTAAGCAGTCTGTTGTGTCAAGTGTCTGTAGACTTGGGTGTGCCATTTTTGCTGTTGTCTAATGTAAGCCTCTGGGGTTGATCCCTGAGAAGGTGAAGTGTGTGCCTTGTTGCATTCTTTCATCCTTTCTGAGCAGGAGGAGGTTAATGGAGTCTTCACTAGGAAGTATGCATTCATTTGGAAGTAAGACAGAATTGCTGAGAGTTGGATGTATAAACAAAAAGCCAAAGAATCCAAGACTACTGGTGAGGAGAAGAAAGTACCCAGGTGTTGGAGTTATGAGTTTTACTGGAAACAGATGTGGTACCTTTCTTTACTTGTTCCTGCATGAAGTTTTACAATACTAGAGTTTGTTCTAGCAGAAGTTGTGAATAAGAAACAGTAATGAAAAGAGATTTTTGGAGGGAGCCAGAAACTGAAGTTTTTTACCTGTTAAAGTTTTTGTTTGTTTTTACAAGTGGGGTTGACCCTTATGTTAGCTTTTAAGGCCTTGTCTTTGTCGGAGGAAAACATCTGGCTCTTTCATCCTGATCCTACTGTTAAAATAGCTGGGAGTACTTAGACAACATATTGCCCACATTTGTATTTCTTCTCTCAGATTTTATGTACAGCAGAAAGATGTTGTTGCCAAAGTTTTCTCATCACAGGAGGCAGTGTGATTTCAGATCCAGGCTCCTGCTGGTCTGTGGTCCTGACCTCTGGCCTCATCTGGCTAAAGGCAGACTTTGACATCACATGCCTTGCAGTGGGTCTGAAAGTGAACCAGTGAGGTTGAGAATGCACACATCTCTTCTAGAAAAGGCAGAAAATGTACTTGGATCACATAATGTTTATGATCCCTTTGATTTCTTTCCTTCAGAGGCAGGATTTTTATCTCCATCGGATGTGGAGTAAATGCTAGCACTCATCTACTCTAATTCCTATCAACAACAGATTTATGTAATGTCTTCCTTGACTTCTCTTTGATGTAACGTGAGTGAGTTTTGTAACTTTGCAAAACATGGAAGCTGGGAGGAAAGTGGCTGGTTAGGTGTGAATAGGTTTCTGTTGAATACCTGTGGTGTGTGCAGGCACAGAAGAAACCGTGTGCTCTTGTAAGGCTTTCATTTTTTAATATTCTGATGGTACCAGTATAAAGTTAATAAACATAGTTTATCTACAGAGGAATAGTTGGGAAATAAATGAGGGAAAAGCAGCTATGATGGAAGTCTGCATAACATTTGTATTTCTTTTTCAGAAACAAGATGTGCATAAAAGCAAATTTTAATGGTGTTACTTGATCAGTTTTCTTTGCAGGAACCAAGTGGTTTGTGATTGCTGAGGTTTTGTTGTTTAGCACTTCTTTGTAGTATGTCTGGTGGGGATAGCAATCAAATTCTATTTGATTTGTTGAGCTCTAGAAATAGTGAATACTGAGATACTGAGGCAAAATAAAAAGAGATCTAAAACACCTGGTTAAATATCTGGTGGGATGCAGGTCTGGAAACATTTGTTACAGCAAGCAAATTATTTAAATGACAAGGACAAAGGAGTAATGGCTGCTAAGAGAAGCTATTCAAGTCATAAATACATATTATTAGAACTTGATCTAAACTTTTTAGCGTTGGTTCTGAAGAATTATGTTTGGATAAGAAATAGTTCAAGTTCAGTTGACACGGAAACAAAAACATGTTTATACAAAAAAACAACTTATAATGCAAGAGTGCATTAGTTACAAAATACGTGTTGACCCAATGGACTCTGCGTTTAGAAAAGCCAAAAAGCTTTTATTCATATGATGGAAAAAAATATTTTTAATTACCTTATGTAATTATGCAGATTACCTAAATAAACTCTTCAAGAAATGCCTGTAGATTAGAACTTGTCTGAGAAAGAAGATGTCTGTTAAAATTTATGGTAACTGCTGTGAAGTGTCACTTAGGTTTTTATTGGTCACGCTCAAGCTGGCCACCCTAATATTACGTTTTGAGAAAATAGTTGCAAATGATATGTTCCAACTCTTTGAACCAAAGGAAAGCCCTTCAGTGCAGCAGGGAGCTTTATGTAAGCCATGGGTGGGGGTGTTTTTGATGGCTGAGACTTGTTTGCTGAATGACACTTGGGTTCTGGAAAATAATAGAGGTGGTTGCTGCCAGGGTTCAGTGGTGGGTCATGAAAAGGAGGTGATGCAGAGCTCGTCTGCGCTGCTGTCGGCTGAATCAGACACAGCCTGTGTGTGCAGAGTTCTGGGGAGGAGAAATCACCACCCTGCTTGTTTTGCACTGCAAGTGGAACCACCGTAGCTCCCTGTTGTATTTGTTACTTATGGTGTACTTTTTCATGAGGTAATGGCCACTTGAGATGCTTTTGAAGTGGTCAGGAGCAGACATCAGATACAGAATGAGCAGTCTGGTTCTCCGCTGTGCTGCTTTTCCACTGTGTGTTTGAGCAGCCTCTGGATAGTGTGTGATCTGCAAATGGGAAAGCCATTAGCCAGAGAGCAAGGTGCTGCCTGTCTGGAGAGGTTCGGGGTGTACTTACATTCCTTTCTGGACCCTTTCAGTGGACAGAGGTGGGTGAGGAAGCCTGTAGGCAGCACAGCCATGGAGTACCATATTGCCTGCATGCTGCCAGGAGATTCTGTGTCTCGGTAAAAGTCAGGAACTTGGTTTGGATGGAGAGAGGGTGAATGCCCTAAGAAATAATCTAGGAAAGCTAAGTCTGAATCTTGTTTAAAAAATATAGATCCTTTCCTCCAGGAAAGATTTTGTTTAACATGGCAGTCAGTATACTTCCCAGAGATATTTCTCCTTTACACTGGAGACTCAAGAAGGCAGGAAGGTGACTAAGCTATGCTGCCCCCTTGACACTGACCAGAACTGGTTCTCCTTTCTCAGAAATTACAGCAGGGTTTTTGTCAGAGTAGTTGCCATTTCTTCTTAAGGGCTTCTGTGCCTTCACTACAGTGGGGGACGTGAGGAGACTGGAGTAGTTTGAGCTGTCTTTGGTGCTTCCAGAATTTTCTTCTTTGTGACTGATGGATTCAAAACTAACCTATTTTGTTACTTACTTGGAGGATGTTAATGTTTTGGGATATTCAAGGTTGAAAACATCTTCCTTTTTCTCATTGCTGCAGTATAGATGGTGTGTGCTATAGGTCTTGCAGTCACTTTTGCTATCTGATGATTGCAGGGAGAATTAAAGCTTGAGCAATACTGAAGACTGGTTGATGGAAGTAAAGTAGGAGTATTTTAGTTTTTTGGCACCACAGAAGGCGTTTAGTTCTTGTTAACAATGTTTAAACAGGACCTCCTGCTCCCCTGTGTTTGTTGGTTTTGAGACTGCAATTCAAAATAATTAACTTTGTGCAGATATATTTGATAAAGTCTTTCTCAAGCTATTGTGACCCTGACAAAATATGGAAGTAGGATAAATGTAAGAGAATCAGAACTTAGAGGCAAGGCATTCTAAATGTACTGTGGGAATATAGATAAACCATAGATAAACTTTTGGTTCAGGACCAAGTAAATAACACATATGAAATAGGGTTGCAAGCTATCTTCAGGGCTGTACTTCCTCATAGCCTTTTTTATAGTTTTATCTGGAAAAGATGCTGATACTAGCCTTTAATTTCTGCTCAAGGAAGCTTGTGGGTTTTGAGTACTTGTAGTGTAACTGGTCATTTGAGCTTTGCAAATATAGTAAGTGTTAATTAAGTTCAGTGCAATCACAGTCTGATCTGATTTGGAGCCTGAGACCTCCACTGTCTGTATTTAAAAACAAAAATGTTTCATTTTGAACCTGAGAGGCAGTTGGTTATATAATAAAGTTCTTAATAGGGTGAAATTAAGATAGCTGTAACTGCAGTTCCTTATTTGTTTTAAGGTTTGTCCAGTAACTATGCTCCTATGTTGTTCCTATGATTAAAGGACCATTTGTTTATCATCTTACTTTAAATATTTACTTGCTTCTGCAGAGATAAAATCAAAGTGCTCTCCCTACTTATGGTATTTCTAAGTTCCATGGTCCAATTTCTACAGTTTTACGTGCTGTGCACACAGGTGGTATTTCATTCTGGCTGGTAGCTCCTTATTTTTCCCATGAACAGATGGAACTGGAGGGAGAAGGTTTCAGGGTCATGGAGGATGGAGTTAGGAGAGAAATTCTCCTTTAGTTGTTAATGCTGAACACTTGTGCTTGCCAACAAGTAACTTAAGATTTTGGAGCATAGAACAACATGGTAACAAAATTTTATATTGTTTTATCCTCTGCAGCATCTCTGTGAGCAAGATTTTCACATTAGTGCCATTTGTCTTATAAAGCCTTTCAAAGGTACCTGATGCTGTACTGCTTTTTTTACCCAAGTTGATTTCCCCCAACAAAATATTATCTGCTCCTTATAATGTACAAAATAGTAAAACAATAAATGATACAAATGGTATTATTAAGTTTTTCCAGTTGCTTTAGGTATAGCTGTACTGTGTAGTGCTCTGGAGTGTAGGATCACTGTACTAATAATGCCAAATGGGGCTGACTGGGAATCAGAGGTAAAATAATCAGAGGTCTGCCATCTCATGGCTAATAACCAAGGTGCAGCATTTCACCTAGTTATTTGCCAGGTCCTGCAAGTGGCCACTGCTGAGTTTACTGCCCCTACCACCTGCCTGGGTTAGCTGGAGAACCTTGTGATGGATTCATGGAATCGTGCTGAAGTGAGCTCAGACTTGGTGCCCCTTGTTGGTTTGTGTGTGTCTGCTTGCAAATTCTAAGATGAATATTTTATAACTCTGAAAATAAGAAGCGGACAAACTAGTGGAGAGGCCAGGGAAAACTGCATGTTCATTAGCTTCACAGTTGCTCAGCTGGGTTAGTGTTAATGTAGCTTAGTCCTTATTCCCCTGCTGTAATGATGAGAAATCACTTGGTTCCTCAGAGGGATGCTCTTGCTGGTCACGGGCTGTCAGTGCATTAATTACTGGGTTTGCACTTTGCATTAACTCTTTTAGCAGTTCATGTGCTCTCAGTGAGTATCATTTAATCAGAGAAATACTGCTGTGTGTCAGTTTCTAGTTTGCTACTGTTCCTTTTCCCAGAGCTATTGAAAAGATTTCTTAGTTTCTGAAAGTCCAGTTGTCATAGGAATGACTCCTCTTTCATTTCAGAAGAGCAGAGCTCTGTAACTTTATTGTCACATTTGTATTCTAACCTTTTTCTCTTTTACCTAGTGAGAGAGCAGCTTTGGTGTTGAAGAGAAACCTCGGGAAGGAATGGGCCCTGTTCTCTTGAAGCTGTTTGCCCTGATCCCAGGAATGCTGTAGAGGTTAGTGATGTGAATGTAGAAGAGCTTTTGTGGAAATTGCCTTTTGATTTGTAATTGGCACACTCTTCAATAAATTCTGTGTGAAGCAGTTCATTTGCCTGTCACAGAAAGAGAGTTAATTCAGGCACTGTCAGAACACAGTCAGCTTAAAATTGCTCTACCCAAACAAAATTTAGGATTCTGTTTATCTGTGGGGATGCTGTGGAAATACATTGCTGGGTGGTCACAGAAAGTTGTGTGGGTGTGATGCATGCTCAGAGACAAGCTGCATTAAACTTGGAGGTTTTAATCAATAAGTTGAAAAAAAGAGGGTAAGAATGATCATCATACATGAGAGTGTAGTGCTTGATTCTTCTCTGAATTTCTCAAGTCTCTCATTTTTCCTTTGAGAGAAGAATACTTCTGATCTTCAGTAGAATTGACAGGCTAGGAAAGGTCCATTCTGTATCCACACAGAGGTAATGTTACCTCTACTTCTTCCTCAAGTGACTTGTATTTCTGTGTTATATTCTAGTTTATTTGGCTTTGTACAAACTGTATAGACTGCTTGCTGTGAATGTTTTTCCCCAGAGTGCCATAGTCCTGCTGCAAATATTACGGCCTACAAGAGGCTTCCTTTTGCAACTAGAACATTGTCTAGTTTACTTCCATTTGTTTTGGAAAGCTGGCAGGGATTAAGTAGATTTATCACCTAGTGAGTGGATTACTTTTTAACTAGTGAAATAAAAAAAAGCTTTATAACGTGTATATATATATGTGTGTGTGTGTATATATATAGTATAACTGTTAAATTCAGTAAGGCTTGGTTTTGCTGATGAAAAATGAATGTTGCAAGTAAAATTAGATGGGGAGAGGGAAGAGGTAGGCCTGTGGAGGTGCTCCTAAAGCAAAGAGGTGAATTTCTATAGGAGCAGTTGAGTTAAAATCTATTAAATTTGTCTGGCTTACTGTAAAGGATTCTAAACTTCATTAGCTTACTTTACAGGCATAGGTGTGTGTGTGGTGGCTACTGAAGAGTAATGTCCAAGCTTTGCTAGGTCACCCTTTGACATACAGACTCGTTTGGAGCAAAAAGAAAAACAGCACAGTTGAAAAAAGGCTGCAGTATGTCACAGTCACTGAAGAGGTGACCCAGTGGGGAAAGACAAGGAGATGTTAGTTGGCATCACTCTTTGAGGCATGTAGAGCTCAACAACTGCAAGTGCTGTCACTTCTTATCAAGAGCTTTAGTCATTGATGTATTCTCACCATCTTTATCTTGTTTCATATAAAACCAAGAGTTATAAAGTGTTCAAGGGTGAGGTATGACTTCTAATTTAACAAAAGCATATAGAGAGACAGAAACCCAAAGCGCATCCTTCCATGTGAAATCCTGCACTCCAACATCAATGCTATCATTCTAGCTCTGTGCTGCTGCTTTTGTTTCCAATGTTTTATTCATTAACAAAAAACACAAACCTGTCCACAAGGGGGTCTGACAGAAACATGCCTTTTTTTTTGTTACTTTAATAGAAAATACCTAGCTCCTTTTAACCTATTGTGTTTAGATTTTTTTGAGACATATATACTACTTTATGGAGAATAAAAGAAGGTGAAAGGTTCATCTCTTATGGTAGTTTCCCTCTTGACTTAGTAAAAGCAATTGGTTTCAAAAGAAGCCTGTTGAATGCAGACTATATTATGAATCTGTGAAGACTGTCTTGTTAGAATCCCGATCTGCTATTCAGATACTTATATAGGAAATATTTCCTTGGGACTTTATGCATCCTGTTCTTCCAGTTCTGAGGACATGCAAGAACTGGCAGAGCTTAACAGCTTGGTTTTAGGGTTGTGGTTGTGTTCCTTTCAGACCTGAGCCTGCTATATTTGATTTGGTTGGGCTCTCCGTGGGGCCGCTTTGAGTTTCTCTCCAGCTGTGGAATGACTTACCTGCAGCTACATGGATAATAATAAAAACTGTGATGCAGTTTATGAGCACACAGGAGATAATGAGATCAGGGAAGACAGCCAACCAACATAAGTTTGCCAGAGAGAAAATGGTGTCAAACTGATTTGTTTGCTTCCTTGAGAGATGAATTAGACTAGTGCATATAAGGAAGGCAAGGGATAGAAGTGATATAAATAGAAGTGTATAAGGTTTGGAAGGATGTTCTTTTGAGTGTCATATGTGTTTCGGGTTTTTTAAATGGGATCATCCTTAAATTACTATATTGCAGGAATAAAATTTATTAAAAATGGTTCTGTGGAGCACTTAATAGGGATTTGGGATCACTTGGAAAGGCATTTGAAGTAGGCTTCCATACTAGCTTGTCATGGCTGGATTTGTCAATGGCACCCATGATTTAGACTTTAGTACATGGAGTAGCATTTATTTACAAGCTGTGCAGGTGATGTCAGTTTGGGAGTAGATATGGGCAGCCCAGTAGAATGAGCAGCCCAGCGTGTTGATATGAAGCTGTTTGTTACTGGGGTAAGCAGAGTGTGTATGTTGGCTTGACCTGACTCACCCTGTGTTTATTTGTTATACCACAAGAGCTCAGTCAGTGTGTATAACCTAATTGTGCTGAGTTTACTGCATTGGATGGCCTCTTCCAACACTCACAGCACAGCTTGTGGAACTTTTCTATCCTTTAGAAAACTGCAGCACTGAAACCTAGAACTTGAAGTGTTTATTTGTAGCAGTTTGTTTTTCTGCCAAAGGGAGAAAATGTGTGAGTAGGGAGGAATGACCATATTTTTAAGTGTTTTTTGTAGAATAAGATATGAAATATGGAAATAATTGTTGTCTTGGGATGGTGTCAGAGAATCTTTGTTTTAAATTCCCTGTGATAGAAAGGGGTGTTTGTGTGCCAAGCACTTATATACACAATACTCTTCTCATAGTTGTCAGGTTATCATGGAAGATTCATTTCATGGCTCCCTTAGAGGTAAACACCAATATTTCACACTGGGTCAGTAATTTTTGCTAGAAATAGATTAATGCCTGAAACTCCCTTTGACATGTTCCCATCTGTGATGCCATAGTTTCTCATGGATGTGAAGCATAGTGAGGCAAAAAAAGAAAAAAATCACTATTTAGGTTATCTGTGTGGGGATGCTGTTCTGTTTCTTTGATCCCTGCTGCTGTTTTCCTGACTTCTTGTGATATGGCTTTCTCCTTGGTATCCTAGCAAATGTTTTTCTAGCAAAACTACAAATTAAGAAGGTACACCTTAGCAGCAGAGAGTGGTGCACCAGTGGTGTAATTGGAATTACAAGAATGCTGTGGAAGTTTCATGCCCCATCTTCTGTCCCAAAGGGAGGAGGGATATTGGAAGAGCCACTGCTGATAAGTGATAGTCTGTGAAAGGCAAGCCTTAGGCAGTCCCTTGGAAAGACCTTTTAAGTCCCATGAATTAAAACAAACTGGAGGCGCTAGTTTTAGAGCTTTTCTTTGTTTGATTTTAATTTCAAGAAGCTGCCTGGGAGAAATCTCAAAGGCACATTCCTGTAGATGCAAGAATAACTGTTCAAAGTGCTGGGAGATGAAACTGATGTGCAGCAATTTTTATAAGGGAGGAAATAATAGTGCAGAAGTTGGCTACCACCTGCCTGTGTTGCAGTGAGAGTATATTGGAAGTGCTCTTTAGTCTTTGGTGTTGCTAAAAGATCACCTTAAGAGAAGACAGAAGTAAAATCAAATTAAAGAAATGTATGATAAAATTGTGAAGGAATATATGGATGTATAATAGAAGAAGCCTTTGCTGTGATACTATTGTTGCAATTAGATCTTAGTATTGGGCATTTACTTACCTAATTCTTTCATGTGCCTTTGTTTGTCAGTATATTGCTGGGTTTCACTCTGTTTTTTGCATTGTGTTTGGCTTAAAAATAAACAAGAGTAGTTAATCCTCATTCTGTACACTGCTTACTGTCAAAGATTAAAAGGGACACGAAACCAGAGAAAAGGAGTAACACTGAAATAGTCTTGTTTGGTCTCTTGTGGGGAGTGAGTTTCCTCCCCAGGTCCTTTGCATCCAGAAACAGCCAAGAACAGTGCAGGTCATTTAAGTGAGCCCATACACTTTCACAGATGTACTGCAGAAGCAAGGACTTGCATTAAATAACTACTCAGTGATTTCTGTACCTGTAAATGATGTTACAGTGCATTTGATAGACAGTTGCTGTCTCTTTTTGTTTTCTTCTTGATGTTTTTCCTCCAGCAAGGAAGTCTGTTTCCTTAGTTGTGAGTATTGTGTGTATGTGTAGGTGAATCCAAGGGAAAAATGTGAATAAACTCCATGTCAGTAGTTGTGCTTTTAGTAAGTGGATGTTCTCTTCTGGGATACATTTAGTTGGAAAGCAGTGCCACTGTAGTCATTTGAGTATCATTTAGGGAGGATTCTTTTCAGAACTGTGGCTTCAATCATAATTTGTTTTCTATACACTTGGTTATTACTAGGGGAAAGGGCAAGTGTAGTGGTGAGACATAACATGCAAGTTTGGATAACATAATGGATTTCCTTGAAAAATACTACCACTTCTGAATAGTTTTTGTTATAGCAACAAAACACCTGGCAGTTCTAAATTGTATGGTGATGTGCATGAAAGTAGCATAGCAAGCTAGAATAAAAAACACAACAAGGCAATAAACCCCTGAAAAGCAGAAGAGTTTATCAAGAAAATCCACATTGCATCCAATCTAGATTCTAGTAAGGAATGTCTCTTGTCCTTTGTTTTAATTTCCCCCCCAGAATAATTATTTCTACTGTAACCAAAATTGAAACGTATTTACTTTCCTGTGAGATAAGAGAAGCAGGAAAATGTCATCTTGCAAATTAATCTGTAAGCCATGATACATCATTCTCCTTTGCAGCAACTGTGCTGCCGACCAGATGTCATTCTGCTCGAGCGCGCAGTTTTTCATCTTGATCCGGCGCTTGTGTGATTTTGATTTATTCTTTGTGAAGCAGCTGTATCAGTGACTGTGGCCTGTGCATTGCAAGGAGGAGGGATCCCTTCCCTTGGAGGGAGCAGCTGCTGCTCCTGGCTCACAATCCCTCCAGCCTGGGCGCTGGTACAGCCGGCGCGGGGGGCTGGCGGCGCAAAGCTCAGCAGAGCCGCCTGACTCTGCCGCAGGGATGTTTACTGACCAAGGGCTGGCAGCGCCTTGGAGGCACGGGAGCTTGTCTCCTGTCTCTACTGTCTTACAAAGGGAGGGCTTGAAAACAAAGATGCTGGCACTGAACTTCAAGAATTCAAGGTAGGATGTGCGACCTAAATGAATCCCAACTACTCTTACTTCTTTGTATGATACTTTTTACCCCCCAGACTAAAATTTAATTCCATGGCTAGCATGTGTGAAGTTGTCTCTTATTGTCAGTCTTGCTGTTATAAGAGAAGCTGAACCAAAGCTGAGACTGAGCAGAGATTTAGTCAAAATCTAGTGATATTTTTAAATAAAATGAATAATGTACCAGTGCGTAATTTTCTGTGTTTAGGATGTTGGCTCTAGAGAAATTTGCTCTAAAGTAGGTAGTTTACATTTATCGTCCCAGCTAAGGAAGAAAATAATTTATTTTAGTTTGTCACATGGGTAGTTTTCAAAATACAGCTAATATGAGCCTTGAGTGCAGTAGTTGTGCTGTAAAGCAAGCTTCTTATCAAGTTATGTTACACATGTTCTAAGAAATCTAACAAAGTTGGAGAAAATAGTATTTTCACTGGCTCTTGAGTGCTATAGACTTCATTTTTTCCCTTTGAATAAGAGAAACTAACTTTTGGGGGGATTTCTAGCTGTTCTATTTAATCTTGTAATACACTGCAAACTGGTGTTGAGAAATCATTTATTCACTGTGAAATACAGCTTTTATTTTGGAACTATTGCCAAGCAGGGTTAGAACATGAGTAATGAAGAGAAAAACAAAAATAGTTTTGAAAGTAGTTATAGTAAATAGTAAATATACCAACCTCTTTATTTGCAATAAAAAATAAGCAAAATAAGTATGGGTTTTCTAAAATGTTACTGCTTTTACCCTTTATGAGATACCATCTTTATTATACAAGAGTATCTACACCCACTTTGGTCATTTAATAAGTATGCCACTGAAAAACATTTTCCCTGGAGAACTGGAAGAATCCATTCATTTGAGTAATTAATATTGCTTTAAAAATCTACAGTTTTAGTCTGCTTTTTAGGTTTGTGTTTTTTCTTGTTAAGTGTTTGTTTTGTTGGGAGTATCTTGTCTTTCCCCTCTTTTATTTTTTCCCCTTTAATCCTTTATCTGACAAGTCCACTGCTGGGGATGGAAACCTTGTAGCTCTGATGGGCTACTTTTAAATCTAAACAGCTCAGCGCTGCCTTGGATCTGTCCCAGGCTTTCTCTTCAGGACAGTGTTCTGGGAGCAGCAGTCTCTTGTGTTACTGGGGAGCTAGAGCTGTTTTCTGTAAGGAGACATTCACAGTCAGCTCTTTTGTCTTTACTCTTTGCTCCATGTGAGGCTCCTGAGAAGTGTTTCCATGTGCAGTCTGCTGGAGCTGGATCCAAAACCAGGCTGGGAGCCCAAGACATAATCTAGCTCTACTTGCAATCCTCAGGTGTTTGAAGACTGAAGATGAGACTGAGAGGGGTTGAGTTGCTTTTATCTGTCTTTTATCTACTTTTATTTGAATTGCTTTTATGCTTTTTTATTTTGTCATCCCCAGAGGATCTTCTGCCACCCAACAGAGAGGGGTCAGGGGAAGGAGAAGGAGAAGAAGGGAGGGAAGGTGAGGAGAAAAGACAGTACTTTTCTCCCATTGTTACAATACTTGCTTAGTTACTCAAAGCATAGGAATCTTTACTGTTTCTCCCAGTGGTGGTGCCTCTTATGAGGAGCAGCTGAGGGAAGTGGGATTGTTTAGCCGGGGGAAAAAGAGGCTTAGATAGGACATTACTGCTCTCTGCAACTACCTGAGAGGAGGTGCTAGTGAGGTGGGTGTCAGTCTCTTGTCCCAAGTAACAGGATGAGAAGAAATCTCAGAATCATTAGGATGGGAAGGGACCTCTGGAGGTCATTCTGTCCAACCCCCCTGCCAAGGCAGGGTCATCTGCTGGAGGTGACACAGGAACACATCCAGGTGCATTTGGAATGTCGTCAGAGAAGGAGACTCCACAATCTCCCTGGGCAGCCTGTTCCAGGGGTCTGCTACCCTCAGTGTGAAGAAATTCTTCCTTCATGTTGAGGTGGAACTGTGTTTTATTTTATGGCCATTGTTCCACATCCTGTCACTGAGACCCTCAGTCTTCTCCAGACTAAACAGGTCGTTTCCACAGTCCCTCCTCACATGAGAGGTGATCCAGACCCCTCATCATCTGTCTCCCTCCTCTGCACCCTCTCCAGTAGCTCCTTGTCTCTCTTGTCCTAAGGAGCCCAGAGTTGAACACAGCACTCTAGATGTGGCCTCACTAGGGCTGAGTAGTGGGGCACCTCCCCCAGTCTGCTGGAGGCACCCCAAGATCTCATTGGCCCCAGCCATCAAATGTCCTCAAGCTGTCCCCCTCAAAGGGAAGGCTTTGTTTGGATACTAGGAAAATGTTTTTCACAGAAGGGATTATCAAGCCTTGAAAGAGGCTGCTCAGAGAAGAGGCTGCTCCAGTCACCATCCCTGGAGGCATTTAAAAGATGTGCAGATGAGGCAGTTGGGAACGTGTTTTAGTGGTGGACTTGGCAGTGCTGGGTTAGAGGTTGGACTTGATGATCTTAAGGGTCTTTTCCAATCCTGGTCCTTTGGTTCTGTAATGTATGGTATGCAGAACCTGAGTCCAGTGGAGCTAAGTGGATGCCTTTGGACCATCCTAATTTCAGGCAGTAGATATGTGTATGCAAGTACTTCTGCTGCTTTTCCATTCACCTCTAGACTGAATTGCTAACTATAAGGTCTTAGGCTGTTGTATTTTGTTCTGCATTTAGGAATACTATGAACATGCAGCTTAAAACATTGGGATTATTCATCCTTATTTACTTCCTATTGCTTCAGAAATAAACAAGCATTTGTGCCCAGGATTTAATGCTGATTTAAATGCAGATACGCTGCTGTTTTTGTTGCAATCTTTCTGCCCCGTTGGTAGCAGAGAGAGGAATTTTATTACATCAGCCAAACATGTGCTGGTAGGATCATTTTGTTGTTTTTCTTATCCGTGTTGTTAGAAACAAGGGTGGCTCTATGGAGACAAATTTTACAGGTAATGGGCTTCTACTTACTGCTCCTTCATATGCAAATTTCCTAAAGGCAGAAAAAATGTTTTCTTTTTGGTGTATAAATGGCTGGTTTACATGACTGCAGGAAGTTTTTGCTTTTAAATTGATGTTGAAAAGAAAACCCCCTATCACCAGCACCCCAAATGGGGACTGTGCTCCTGTTTAAAAAATTCAGTGACTTTTTAGCTAAATATGAGAACTGTGCTTAGAGTCACTATTGTCATTACTGAACATGCCCTGTTTGGGTTACTTGCTTCCTGCATGGCCTTTCTGTGAGGATGTACAGGCTCTTCTGTTCCTGTTTCACTGGTTTCCTTCCCCATCTTTCCACTGCACCATCCCACTCCCCATTACTTGGAAAGGTGAATAGACCAAAGCACTCTTCCCTATTCTTGGTGATGGCTCATTGTTTCACAATCGATTTGAATGCAGTAACTTTCCTAGGAAGGCTTTTTTGCTTTGCTTGTTTACTACAAATGTAAGAGCCATGCTCCAGGACAGTGTTTTTATTCCTATGCATTTGTTGGTCTCTGCATGCCAACCAAGGACATACTTGTCTCTTCAGATCCCAGATTATTTTGCTTTTTCATTTGTTTTTCTGTGTGTGTCCCCTCCCCACTCATCCTCTCACCTTCTTTTTTGTTTTCTAGGAGCTTCTTACCAGAATTTTCTCTCCTGAATTTCATGGTTTAGTCATTGCCATGCAGTTCAGGTCATCAAGCTAAAATTTCAATTCTGCTCTATTCCCAATGGGCTGTCACTACTATTCTGTTTGTCCAATTAATGCAAATCAGCTTATTTAGGCCTTTTGAAATCAAAACAAAAACAAAAGAAGAAAACTAGCATTCAAATATGCTCAAGATATTTTACATGTCAAGAATTCAACTACAAGTTGCTCTCCAAGAATATTGAGGAAGCAAATAGTTGTTCTGTTTTGGTTTGAGTTTTTTAACCAGTTGTTACCTATCTTCATGTATTCTGCATATTTTTCCTGATGCTGCATAAGTTAGTTGGTTCATAAGCTTCCAATAAAATGTTCCAATTGATTCCTCCATTTCAGATTATTTTGCTGAGGTGCAAATGTTTCTGAGATGTTTCAACTCTGCCAGCATATGTTCAAAACCAAAAGGGTGTTTCAGTATTTACTTTTCCTCGATGTGTTTTTCAGCTCTGGGTGTTTATAGCAGTATTGAGGTTTGCAGGATGAGTTTGCTTATCTACTGTCTTTCCAACCAGCAGGTATGAATGGGGATCATCCCCACCTCAAATGTCCAGTTACAAAGTTCCAGATTAACACTAATCTGACAAATTTAAGGTTCCAGAAGCAATCTGCTGGGTTTATAATGTATTCATACTGGTTACACTGAAGAACAGAATTTCTGTTCCCTCAATCCAAAACCTGTTAACTTACTAGGCATCATTTTTCTATAAATAAGTGTTTCAAAAATACATGTTGGTGAGAAATGTCTCTATTTTTGTCATGTTTTGTGTCTGCTCCAGGCAAGTTGGACTTTGCTTCTGCCTGTCAGGATTTTTGTATTACACATATTTTTGTCTCCTCGGTTAGCATGTTTTTCTGGTAAAAAATGTTCTTTGCATTCCTTGAGTAGAGGAGGAATTATATGTCCAGAGCTAGTTCAGACTTCAGGGCAGTCAGAGCTGGATTGCTGGCTTTGAGACCATGCTGGAACAGGTCAGAGGAGTGGAAAAAATGCCTCAGTAGTATGATTGCACAAGCATGGGCAAATGGTTTCTTGGAGCCTGGATGTCTATGAATGAACCACCTGAAGGTGCTAATGCAGGTGTTTCCTTTCTAACATCATACCTGTATAGAACTCTGTACTTTGATCTTCACTATAACTGAAGATTAGGGGTAATGAAACGTGACAAGACTGATTTATTTTCTGGAATGACCGTTCGTCATCTTGTAAAACAGAAAGGCTTTTTTTACACGTGAAGAATTTTGTTTGGTCCTTGCAATGGCAATATATTTGTGCCTTGCACAAATAATTGGAAACCTTTTTCTGGTATGAATACTGTCTTTATTCTCCAACCTAAGCAGATACCATGGAGCAAGAACAGTTTGAGATATGAAATTTTCCACCTTCTTTGATGGCTAGCAAACCTAAACTGGTTCTTGGAGACCAGATCTGTGTTTATATGCAGATGAGGTGGTTTAAGATTTTGCATTGAAATTCAGAGATGAAGATGTGTAGAAGCCAGCAGTCAAATATGAATTTCAGGTAGCCTTAGGGTTGGTTGGGTGGTGTTTCTTGGTCTTGTTTTGTGAAAAGATGAATGACCATCTGTTACATATACCTCAAAGATGAGGTTTTCTGCTCCTCCTAGTTGGATGAAATACTTATTCATATTTCATTTCTGAAAAGTCAAAATTACTCATTCAGTTCCCCTGACCTTTTTCAAAAGCTGGTTTTAAACAAGTGGTGGATGTACATATTCAAATGCTTACAACACCAGATTTACCTTTTGGTTCTCAGTTGTGTGTGATAGTTCAAGACAAAATAAGAATTCACCTCTCATTTTAATTGAAGAAGATGTAAAGTGTAGAAAGGCAGACATCTTAAATCAATGTATGTCCAGTTTAAATAGCCTGTATTTGAGCTTTCTGGCAGTTTGCTTTTTCAGCATTTTCAATTCTTTAGCTTAGTTATCACTTTAATACTGAGCAGAGAAAATGGAAGTCTTTAAATCTTGTTAAAGGCTTCCTTAAAGAAAAGCAGTACTGAGAATTTGAGTTCATGGTGATGACAGATCATAATGAGTGCTAAATAAAGATGTAGGAAGTGGAATTATTATCATCCAGCCAAAAATCACATTCTAGATGCAGTGTGGACAGATTTGTTCCTCGTAGGAAAAGGTGAGACATGTTTGCTTCCTTGTGCACTGTCTCATCTTTACTCTGTGTAAAAGTAACTTGTAAGTAAGTCCCTTCTGTTTCATCAAGGTGTGACTTTTGTACACCATCCCCAGGTGTCTGTGAGCAATGATTGCAGTCACATCCTTTGCTTCCACCTGTGCATGGATAGTTCTTCATGCCAGGTACCTCTTGTTCTGTGCTATTGCTCTGAACAGTCATGTTGAACCAGGCTCTTCAGTCCCACGGGCAGTCTGGATGGTGGGACTGCTCTTGAGGTATCAAAGTTATCTGTGCTTTTCTTGTACAGAAATAGCAACAAAAAAAAGTGGTGCAACTTCAGCTGGGGTTTGGAGAAGTACTGTACACTATTTTCATTTAATACTTTGTTTTACAGGCTTTAGTTTTTGGAGGTGGCATAAGAAGTGTTTGTAGCCTGGAAATATTTTGTTATAGTAGTGCAAGTAATTTTGGGAAATGTGGTTATTAAAGCATTAGAAAATGCTGGGACAGAGTTATCTTCTAGATACAAGCTTTACACGGTAAGTCAGGAAAAGAATAGGCTATTTGCAGAAGTCAAAAGCAGTACTTTATTTTCTTATTTGAACAAAATGAAGTGCAGAAGTTGATATAACTAAAGGTCATTTTCATTGAAGTTATTACTAAGTAAGAATATGTGTATTATTAGTCTTTAGCAAGACAGCTCTCCTTTATCCCCACAGCGTAGGTCAAAAGTATCACTGTTATTTAATTGTTGTCCTTTTACACTGAATATAAAACATTAACCTTCAGGAGGGTACAAACCACAGGAAATCTACTCTATCAGCACTTGCTATTATGTGTCATTATCATGAATAATTTGTGGGAAATGGAAGAAGACTGATAGTCCATGTTTTATATCTTTATCTTTCTCAATAAACAGTTACTAAAGTTCTTCATATTTGTTGAAGCATTAGGAATTTTTGTTTGCAGAGATTTCAAGGCATTAAGGTCAGATTGAGCATAAGAATAGCATTTCTAATATTGTAAATAACAGAGAAATTGTAGCTTTAGATGTCATTTGACTGGAGTTCAGAGAACAGGAAAAGCATGTCCTGAATCAGGATAGCAAGGCTTTTTTTTTTTTTTTTTGCTTGTTTCTTAGAGGTGTTAAAGCAAAAAATAGCTGCATTGAATTCTCAGGTTCGGGTACTACCCTGTGAACTGAGACACCTCAGGCAGCTCTTCAACCTGTAGACAGAGATCAGTATTAGCTCTTCTGTTCAACTAAAAAGTCAAGATTAAGTTTTTAGGTGATAACATAACATTCCTCAAGGTAAGTTTTGAATTATTTCAATGCAAAGGAGGAAACACCAAACCATACACACAGGAGTCATGACCTTGAAATAATAGTGTGACCTTGCAAATCCTTGCCTGCACACCTTCCTTAACTTCCTTAATGCTACTTAGCAATACAAAAGGTGGAGTGGGAGTTGGTGGTGTTTTCCTGTTGGGGGGATTTCTTAATGAAGTAGTTCCTGTTTCAGCCAGATGACTGGATGTTTAACAAGAGGAAATCATAGGATGGGAATAGGCACTTTTATTACTGGGACGGAATATGGGATTTGCTTCAGGCTTCCCTTCCAGGGACCAGTCAACATTCCCCAAAGGCATGTGTGCCAGTTCAGTCTGTCAGGGAGAGCTCATGGCATCCTTTTCAGCAACACAGCTTGCTTGTGCATGATTTTCTTTGTGTGTGAGTAGTTGTTTTGTGTTTGGTGGCAGGACTGGTGGGGGGGTTGGGGAATGGGAGGAAGTAGTTGTGTTCCTCTCTTCCCCTCCTGCTGATGTTTTTGTCTACAAAGAGATTTTTTTATTCCTGCTCAGTTCTAAGCACAAATGGATGTGTATCTAGCCAGTAACAGTTCTTTATTGTCTCCTTTGAAGGCCAGACAATGTCCTTTTGAATAGTGCATATTGGTGGTCATCTTCAGAATGTTAGTATTAACTACATGGGTAGGGAATCTGAAATTCAGGGAAGAGGTAACAGACCTAGTGGGGAGGGAACTAACAGGTGTGGAATTTAATGATCCTAACAGACTTCTGTGATTGATTATAGCAAGAAGACTTAAATTTCATTTTCCTGAGATAGTTGGGGTGGAGGTGTGTACTGGTATCCCATTATAATCTGCAAAGAAAGAAGTTTATTCCTGTTTCACTGCTGAGCTGCTGATGTAACACCAATACAGTGCCTGGAGAAACACTTGTGACTGTAATTACTAAGCAGATAATTACCTAGCTGCTTATTTAAATAACATCCTTTTGGAACTAGATGCACAGCTCGGACCTGTAATAGCTATTGTGAAAATGAGTGTGTCTCATGCAGCTTCTGTCTACTTATTTTTCTTCACAAATGTTTTGATAGCTGTACTAGTATTACCCATACATTATCATACCCTAACTTGTATTAATGATTATGTGTGTCTGTGTTGTGTTTTTCTTGCAGTGTCTGTCTTTGAGCTTTGTAAGTTGTTGGTATTTTCTGTAATGTAATTTATGATCATTTTTGCAACAGCTTCCACTAACAGTAGAAAACACTTTAAAATATTTTGAAGGGTGTAAGTTGGCCTTACACTAACTCTGGGTGAAACTTCTGGAGAATCTCATGGGTTCATCTTGTGGGAATCCTATATCCATTTAACAGAAAAGTGAAGAGCCTTGGCTTTATATCAGAGCTGCTCAAATGGGTCAGCCTAGCTTATGCTCATGGGGAAATGTGCAGCCATCTTGACAGCCTGTGGAAAAAACAAAGGGCTGTTTTTAAAGTGAGAATGCTTATGCTGTGCTTTCACTGCTTGCTTCATTTCTCCTCACATGGAGATTCTTCTCCTTCTACCACTAAGAGAAAACTGTAATGTTTATTACAAGAGCAGTGGTTTTATTGTGCATCTTTGTAATCTACTCATCAAGGGTCTTATTTTAGTTTTGGTCCATACAGAACATGATGCTCTGCAACTGCCATTAATTCACATTTTTAGCTGTAGTAGCACAAGGTGGGTACAATAGGCTGAAATGCTTCAATCCTCCTGATAAACCATGTGCCTGTCAACAGTGGGGCTGTCTCACAGAACTTCCACTTGCTTAGTTCTAACTTCTTCCTCAGCTTAAAAAAGCCAAACACCCAACAGCTGGAATGTCCAACTCAAGTTCCCTATGAAGAGTGTGCCTGCTTGGACCTGCTGGGGGAAGAAACTCATTAGGGCTGTGTAGTAAAGAATGTGGGGCACCAGTGGGGTGTACATACCAGAAGAGGGAATGCAAGGCAGGGAAGAGACTCCTGTGCTGAAAACAGGTTTCTGTCCTTGCCACTTCCACAAAACTCCTCTTGGGGTTTTTGGAGCTGCACTCTAATTGCATCCTTTGTGTTCTGGGTGTTTAGCTCTGAGATCACAAGCTGAGAGGAGAAGGACATCAGCTGGTCTCTAAGGGACACAATGCAAGCAAGCAGAAAGATTCAAGCATTACAAGATTGTAGGATTAGCTGCTCTCCAAAGTATCTTCAAATAGATACCATATTGTTAGACATCATTAATTTTAGCATAAGGGAGGTTGTGTATGTTATTGTGTGGATATTGAGGCTGTTGCAATGCTCATGCTGTGGGGCATATCTGTGGAAGGAAGTTCGTTTATTAGTTGTGATGCATTCTGATCTGGCAGGGCTGAGTGGGGCAGAAGAATCCCTGAGCAAATGCACTGCAGAGCAGCCTTTCAGTCCAGGTTGTAGGAACCAAGGTGTAGCATCATACTCAGAGGGATGAAGTAACAAAATAGTGACCAGCTGCTCGTGAAGCATCTGCTGAGAGAGGCAGGAGGCTCTCTGGGGACTGTAGGAAGTGAGTGTGCGGTTTAAGATTCTACTGCAGTGCATGTGCAGAGCCAGGCCAAATTCAAGCTCTACAACCATTTGCAAGACACATGTTCCCTAACTTTTGAGTTTGCTTCTCTTAACTGCTGTGTAGGGTGCTTGATTGTCATGTGCTATAAACAAGTAGTTGTGAACAGGTGAAGTAACTGTTACTGAAAGTACTGGAATCTTCATTTTTGACATTTAAGGGATCTGCCATGTCTTAATGCTGAATTCAAGTCACATGTGATGGTTGCAACTGACCGAGGTTTGTGCAGATGTTTTCACTTAGTAGAGTAGGAAGACCCTTTTTTCTAGGTATCTTTTGTTTATAGTAAAAGGTTTAGGTGTACTGCTTTCTCTTCTGCAGGCCTAATTCTAAACAAAGAAAACCTCAGTCAAAATATTTGTACAGGACAAAGTAACAATTTGTTCTTTCACTGTTCACTTTCATGTATCTAAGATTTGGGTCTAATGCTGGAGGTCCCAGAGCCAACAGCTCTCTTTCCATAGATAATCTGTGCTGTGATAATCAGAGAAAATATCACTGGATTTGGGCAGGCAAAAATAAATCACAGAAATTCTTTCAGCTTTCACATGCAATATATTTCAGATGACAATGCCTGGAGCTCACACTAGCATTTTTTTCTAATAGGAGAGAAATACAGTAGGAGACAACTCTGGAATAATTTCAGACGTAGTATCTACTTTGGAATTCAGTTACTTCTGGGGGGGAAAAATGGTAATTAACTGGGATGTTATTTATGTTACATCCTTTCTCCTCTCCTCTCTGCCTAGTCTTTTATGTTGAGGTTGAATATCTTCTTGTAGTGGGGAATAGACAGGAGGGACCATGACTGTACTGGGGAAGTGAGGATTGTTTTAATTGTTTTCTGCATTTGTCATTCCTTGGAGTTAACTGCCTTGGTGGAGGTAAATAGATCACAGCTGCAAAATGCCATCTCAGTAGGCTCCTGGACACCAGGAAAATAGTGTGTAACATTTATTTGGACTTCTCTGACTATACAAAAATTGTCAGATCTATAATTACAAGTGTGTGGCTGAACCAATGTAAATTTCTGTTTTAGGTGTATGCTTAGGCTGAATAAAGCAGTAGAATTCAAAAGAAAAATTGGCCACATGAGCAGAAGTCCACAGAAGTCATGAATTTGATGACAGTATGAATTTTGGGTGGGTATAAAAAGTTCTCAGCATTTCATTAATCACAAAAAAAAAATTAAAATATTGTCTTTAAAAGATTTTATTAAAAAGAAGATGCAGACTTTTTTCCTGCTGCTTAGGCAGTGAAGGTTTGGGTCTTTTGAGCTCAGATGTGGTATTCTGTTAGTTTACCTGTTACAGCAAGAGTAGCATCCCTGAACTGAGAAATTTGGAAAAAGCCATGGGTTTCTAGAGGAAATAGTGTTGTTTTATTTTTAGCTGCATCATTAGTGCTGATTAAAAATCTTATCTATGTTATTTCTTTGGATGATATGCCAAAAGACAACATTCAGTTCTATCTAATTTTCCTTCAGTTGTGCACAGCCAGTGAACATTTCCAGCATGGACTGACAGTTGCTGGCTTGTAACTTAGCTTAGCTTTTTTTCATGACTTCTCATTTCATTAATTATTTTTTGCATGGAACCAAAATGTTCATTAGCATTAGTTCCTAATGTTTTACTATGTGTTAGTAAAATACTTTGTGAATGTGTTTTATGTTCCAGAAAGGTATCTTTCTTGGGTTAGAATATTTTTTTTCTATTAATATTTTTATTGGTAGTTAATTGCCTTCACTTTTACAAACATAGCTCCAGTTTGTTATTGATGTTATTTTCCTGGTTTTGGCATCCAGCTACAGTCTTTCATCACAACTTAATCTTTGGGTTGGAGTTCTTCAGTAATGTCTACTTTCCCTTCGTTAACTCTAATTACAGCACCTTTGAAATCATCACTTCTCCTTTTATTAATTGACCCTCCATGGTAACCTCTCTTCTTGATAATTTAAATAATTAAGTTCTTTAAGTTTCTTGCTGCAAGGCATTTTCTACTGTTGAGTAATTTTTACAGCTGTTACTGACCTTTGGTTTTTTTGGCTGCGTTTAAGCAGTGAGATGTAGGCATTGTAATTCTGTGGAGTATTTAATTGTTGGTGGTCTTTATAAATGGAGCAGAAACTCTTTTCCATGTATTCCCCTTACTCCTTCCCTAATGTGAGCATGGGTGTGAGATTAGTCCCTTTTGCTGCAGTGTCCAATTGGCTACATCTGTTTTAGGGATTCTCTGCTCTGACCCTCACACCTCTTGTGCAAAGTCCCACCTGATAGAGTTCAGTAGCATGGTTAGAAGATTTGGTCCATGTGGTTTTGAAGATCAAGTTTTTATTCTGCAGAGCCAGTAGCTGGGGGGTGAGATAAATGGTAGCTCCATTGGATAGCTTTGTCTCTTTCCCATAGGAAAGTCAGGAAAAAATCTATGCTTGTCTCTGTATGATAAAGCCAATGTCTGAGAGCGTTGGAAGGTCTTGTGTGATTAGATTTTAAAGTACTGTTTTTTCCTAGAATAAATTTGAGAATACTTTGCTTTATGTAGATAACACTGTTGTAAATGCTGTGGGATGTGCACCAAAGGATTGTAAAACTCATCCAATAAAAAGTACCAAAGCATTTTGCAGTGTTCAAAGCCTGGCCAGCCATACTTTCTGCTGGAGAACATCGGATGTTTTTCACTTTAAAGTTGTTGGCTTTAAATCCTCCAGGCACATCCTAATCAATGCCTGGCATATAAAATTAGCTAATGCTCTAAACTGCAGTGTGGTACATATTGGTGCTATGTATTTAAAGGCTTTGATGGAGTAATGCCTCAGTCCCTTGTACTCAGGAAGTTGCTTTTCCTTTCTGAACAGGATCCGAGGGAGCTTCCAGAAGCCAGCCAAGATGAATATGGTGAAGAGGATCATGGGCCGGCCCCGGCAGGAAGAGTGCAGCCCCCAGGACAACGCGCTGGGCCTGATGCATCTGCGGCGCCTCTTCACGGAGCTCTGTCATCCTCCACGCCACATGACCCAGAAAGAGCAGGAAGAAAAACTTTACATGATGTTACCGGTGTTCAACAGGGTAAGCCGGGCAATTTGCAGCAAGTGTGTTCTTTATTTGAATTGCCTGCTCATATTTTGTATTCCCAAGACCTTTTGGTTCTAGCACAACAGGTTTTCTCCCATTGGCATCCTTTCCATTTTCCCCTTGTCCTCACGCAGCGTTGTGTTAGGGGATAAACTTATCTTTGGAGGTTTCCTTTTCTTACGACTTTTTCTCAAGTGCAATCCACAGATGCATGTAGACTGACAGCTTTTCTGCAGTGCTCACTGCTATTATAGTCATCTGATTTCCAGCCTAAACTCTGGGAGCAAGTTTATACCCACTTTCTTTGTGTGTGACAGCAGTGCCCTTGAGTCTAAATAGCTCTTCTCCCTTCTTTGCATTTATTGTACTGATGCATATTTAGAGATAGCGATCATAATATGTCCTGTCAACTTGGTTTTTCTAGGCTACATGAGCTGAACAATTTTAATTTCTCATGTGATATATTCTCTATGTTCTTATCACCCTTATAGGCCTTTTTCTATGTATTGAGTCTGAATCCCCCTTCTTGGACAAAGGAGATTTTGAACAAGCAATCTGCAGGGAAAGTACAATAGTCACTTTTACTGTGGCATTCATATTTATCTACTCCCTTGTACTCAGGCACTGAGATTTTGTTTGGAGGCAGAACTATGGCAGCTGTCACTGGAATTAATAGAAACTAAATCCTCTTGATGTGTTATATCACTCAGTTACCCTGCCAGATTATTGTGAATATTAATTTTGATGGTAGTTTTAGGGTCGTGAAAGACCAATAGGTACAGATCTAGCTTTCTTCTTTTTTTCCCCCTGCTGTGTGCTCTTACTCCTTATTCTTGGGTGATGGATTTGTTCTTGTATATGCTACCCAAGAGAACTGGAATAATCCAAAACCTAAAAGGATTTTTTGTTGAAAGTATGGCTTATGAAGGTGTTAGACACTGAGCTGCTTGCATGCTTGCGCTGGTTTCGCTGGGATAGAGTTAATTTTTTTTATAGTAACTAGTGAGGGCTGTGTTTTGGATTTGTGCTGGAAATAATGCTGATAATATGGAGATGTTTTAGTTATTGCTGAGCAGTGCTTACACAGAGACAAAGCCTTTCTGCCCCTCACCCCACTCCACCAGTGAAGAGGCTGGGAGTGCAAATGGAACTGGGAGGAGACACAGTGACCCTAGCTGACCCAGTGGATATCCCCTACATATGGTGTCAGGCCCAGCATGTAAAACAGGGGGAAGAAGGAGATGGGGGGGGATGTTCAAAGTGATTTGTCTTCCCAAGTCATGTTACCCATGATGGGGCCCTGCTCTCCTGGAGAAGGCTGGGCACCTGCTTGTCCAGAAAGCAGTGAATGAATTCCTTGTTTTACTTTGCTTTCTTGCATGGCTTTTGCTTTCCCTATTAAACTGTCTTTATCTCAACTCATGAGTTTTTTACCTTTTACCCTGCTATTTCTCTGCCCTGTTCCACTTGAAAGCAATGAGCTAGTGTGGTGCTTAGCTGCCAGTTGAGCTTAAACTACAAGTGCTGTGTAGACAAATTCCTAGTCAAGACATAGTATTACTGGGATTTTCAGTCTACTAGGTAGTGTTCTTTAGTGGATGGATCACTTGAATGCCATTCTGTTGCCCTAGGCCTTATTTCTACTGGTAACTTGTTGTGTGAGTTTGGGAGAAGTAAGCTCAGTTCATATGCCTCCTCTTTAATTTATCTTCTTGGATTATATGCCTTTTAGTTATGGACTTTCTTGATTTGTTTTTACAAATTAGCACAGTAGAATCTTAATCTTGCCTTGAGCACATGAAGGTTATTTTGATGCAGTTATGCTTTGAAATCTCCCTCTGGTGGTTACATGAGGCTGATGCTTCCGGAAAATAGAAGGCTCCCACTAGAGCTTCTTCAGCACTTAGCTCTGATCTGCAGGTGGAGAAGAATTTTTCTTAGCCTTTGTGGTAACTACTGGCAGAACCATTATATCTGTAGAAATTGCAGTTGGCAATACTGCAGAGTTTAAGTAAAACTAGTGTATCAGTGCATGCACAACAGTCTAAGGAAAGACTTTGAGTAGACGTCTGAGATTAAAAGTTAAGTTTTAATTTCTCCATTGTTTCCGCCTTTTTTTTCTGTTTTCTTCTAAATACGCATCCTGTCCTCCCTTTACTCCACTTGCTGGCTTTGTCCTAATTCTCAGCTTCTCCTCTGGCCCCTGCTGAAGCCTAGTTGATGTCTTCATGTCTTTGCACCACTTGCTCTATCTGTCCTTGATTCAGCTCACATGCTGAAGCATTCTGAAAACCAACTCAGTAGCCCCAAGTTTTCTTCTTACTTCATCAAAATCAGCTCTTGTCTAAGTAATCTCAGATAACACTTATATTCTTGAACAGACTGGTGGTTTCTGTGATTTATATTTGTGTGAATGTATCTTGGCCACTCTTTTCCTCAGTTTTTCCCCTTTTTTGTAGTAGCTTTTCCTTCCCCAGGTTCCCCATGTCTCTTTTCTATTCTTTGCAGAATCCATCTAATTTTGTTTATGGGCTCTTTTCTCTGAGTCCTAGAGATTCTTCTGTACCCTTCTTTACTGAAGTGAACTTGGTGCTGAAGGCACATTCTTATGTGTTTGCCAGATGTTTTGTTTTTCAGTCCTACTTCTGGTTGTTTTCTTCCTCTTTCCTCTTCCCCCTTCCCCCCAGTTTCCTTGTTTAGTTTTAACATCACTGTCCTCAAACTCTACCTGCTTTGAGTTTGTGAGCTTCTTGGAGCTGTCCTTTGTGCCACAAATACAGGCCATTGCCAGATGTTGTCACTTCAGTATTCAGTCTCTAAAATCTGAATCATAGCTTGGCATATTAAAGAAAGCAGGTGTTGTTTCTGCTCTTTCACTTTCTTTCTTGCATAGCTTGATAACTATTATCAGTCATCAATGAACTGGGATAGTGTAACCCAAACAAAACTGATTTTTCTTGATCAGTCAGGTCTCATGCTGTGCCTCTTATAGGGGGATTTTTCCTTGCATTTCATGTAAAGGCCTTCATGTTTTCCTGTATTCAAGAGGCTGAGCAGTTGTGATGCCATCTTTTTCTACTTTCGCAGTTTACCTCTTTAGATTCCTGCTTAATGCCACCTTCTTCTTTTGATGTTCACATACAGAGGCTGCTGTGGCTTTCTTGGCTTATCTAGTTTTATGTCTTCTGGAGTGTCAGCTCTTGATGGTACAGCTTGTTTTGGAACAATTCTGCTAGTTTAGTAACTGCAGGTCACAGCAAGACAAACTTTGATCGGAATAAAAAAAAGTGAAAGAAAAATATCTCATTTTCTAAAGAGTCTTGAAAGAGGTTTTCACTGGCAGATATGGTAAATCTTGACACAACTTTTCTCTGAGAAAGGACACTTCTGCTGTCGGGAAACACTAAAACATTATTAGAAATTCCTTTCTAAATTTTTTCTTGTTTCTCAAACATGTTCCTTAGCTGCAGATGTTTTAAGTGATCAGTTAATAACTTCATTCAAATTCAGGCTCTGAATCCATCCATCAGTTATTTTGCATAGTTATCTTTATTCTGTTGAAGATTTTTAAGTGTGATTGAGTACTTTTTCTGTCACTGCCTTAAGCAAAGATTATTACAGTGTATCATAAAAGCATTTTCTGTTATAAGATTGGAATGTCTGTGTTAGGAGGAGAAATTCCAAACAAATCGTGAAGCTCAGATCAAAACTTCTGTGCCATCCCTTAATGTGTAGTACAGAATGGTGAGCTGTTGGAAGTGGGAGCTGCATGTGTTTGGCTGGAATCAATGTGTATGTGTGTGTGTGCACAAAATGCAGAAGGAGTCTTGGGAGAAGCATTATTTTTTCTGAGTGCACAGATCTAGAGTGAAGGTAACTCTGCTTCCCAGAGGCATCCAAGTGGCCAGCAGCAGGCAGCCAGTTAAATACCTGGGGTATCCAGGAGCTTGTTTGAGGCTTTCTGGCTTAGCCATGGGGTTGAGTTTTTTCCATTCATCAGAAGCATCTCAAATTTTGTATGAAATGCAACTTCATTTCCTTTTTATTTTTTTTTTATTGTGAGCATTGTTAATCAGTAAATTTTGCAGAGCTAAAGCATTCTTAAGTTTGGTTTATAGATAGAGCATATCTCAAACCTGTTGTGGATAAAATCATCTTGCTCATTCTGGTAACGAGCGAGTTTACAGACCATTTCTTTTTCTTCATTGTTCAGGGAGGCTTATGAAATGATGAATCACATAGTAATGAAAAGCTAAATTGGTGCATAATTAACTAAAGAGTGGGCTTATGGAAGAGTAGTCAAAAGGCTCCTTTCAGAGTTCAGTGAGTTTGTGGAAGCACTGCTCTACCAATGTGGTGGTAACGCTTACGCAGTATGTGAGAAAAGTGGATGGAATGATGAAGAGGCTGGTTTTGAATAAGTGGTGCATTATCTTGAAAGAGCTTTGCTTTTCTTTATTAAAAAGACTGTTTACTGCTAAAATGTGTAACATCATGTTCCTGATTTTTACTACCACTTTTAGTCAAAGAGTATATAAATATCCAGTGGAGATACTTATTCTGTATAGTGCAAACTTGGTTATGGGGCAACTAATTAAAATCCACTTGACCTCAGTTAACCTGTACTGTAACTTTGAGTTCTCTGCATTTCCTGGGAACTGCTGACAAATCTGAGCAAGGTCAGGACAGGTAACAGGGCCAATAGTTTTTCCTCTTTGTCTCGGTGAAGGAGCTTTAAAAATTGGTGATGACAAGATGCTCTTGTGCATTCTGGTCTAGATAATCTTGCTTATGTGAGCATGCAAACCTTAAGGTCCTCTTCCCTTCTTACAGCCTTGTGGAAGTTAGGGGCTCTTGGATGAATTGGGAGCTGATGCAGACAACTGCAAAAGGAGGTTTTGTGAAATATTTAGGGAAACTTGGATTGTCTGTACTAGGCATGTTGAGTAGTCTGTAATCCAAATGAGGGGTGTTTTTCTTGGTCTGCAGAAAACAGTTCTCTGCCTGTAATGTCTGGTTTCCTATTTGCTTGCTTTAATGATAATGGTGGTTGAAATTTACAGTATGAGAGATACTTATGCCTTTGAAAACTATTTTTGTTTTGAGGAAACTGAGTGTTCCATTTCAATGTTGTATTTCTGGCTCCATTTCAGCATGACTTTGCAATGCAAGTAGACAGTAAAAATATTTTTGGCTATTTTGTGATGTGCCAGAGCAATTGATACTAAGGGAGGTAAGAAGTCAGACTTTGACAAAGGTTATTCTTCCTTCTGCCTTTTAAGTCTTCTTCAGTGACTTAGGGGTTCCAAGGTTAGCTGGCACCACAATTACCTTGCATCTCTGCTGGCTGTAATCATGGATTTCACTGAATGTCCCTGGACTTGAGAATGACCTCAGCCAAGTATGTCAGCAGCTCAGCTGTAACAGGATAACTGGGTCACCCAGAGAGAGGAGACAGGGGTGAAGCAGCTGTTGAGTCCAAATCAACTCTACTGTTGTAGAACACATCCTCCTTCTGGGAGGCCAGCATAACCTGTTGAACTTAAGTTTTGCTAGAAAAATACTGTCATCTTTTATGCTCATCAGGGCCACTTATGAAGATTACATAAATATCTATAAGGAAGAAAAATTTAAACACGCAGAGACTGTTCAGGTCTCTTGGACAGGCTATTTCTTCAGCACTACCACAAGTGATGATACCATAATTTTGATTGTATGCTTTATTTGATAATGAATATCGTGGGTTTATTGTGACCATTTTAGTGCAAGTTTTACATTGGAGATGTGGATAAAGACTCCTTTTTCTGTGCAGTCTTAAATGAACAGTGAATTACTGCAGCAACTAGCTAATCCATTTTGAGATAATGTGTTCCACAGCTTGGTGCAATACCACAGAGTTAACACATTTCTCCCTGTTATATGTGGTCTAATACATTATTTAATAACAAAATCAATGCTTAATCATGAAGAGTAAGTTACTAGAATTAAGTGACAATTTATAAAAAAATAGCCTGCTGTTGTGTTCAGGAGGATCTCGAAGAGAGTAAGTCCTTGGGATATCAGCAGCCTGGGAGGCTTCCTGGTGTTGTCAGTTTATTGAGGAAGGATATAACAGGGCAGTTCTAATTCTTAGTCCTTTTAAAAGACTTTACACATGTCATTCTATTTAGGTCCAATAGATAGTAAAGGAGTTGATCTTAAAAGCAGAAGTCCTATTGGAGAATTTGGTCTGGTACCTGTTCTTTACCCCATTAAGTACAATCTCAGTCTTTTGGGGTTCTGCAAGGTTTTCATCTTCCAAGAAAACTTACTACTCTTTTCCCTTCATTCATCACATTTTACCTCCCTGAATTTCAACTCTGAACAGCATGCATTTTGCAAACCAGTGCAGTGATGAATGCTGCAGCATGTGAAGAAAAGCTTGTAATCTCCGTAGGGATGCTTCTTCACAAAAGAACAGGGTGGTTTGTAGTGATCCTTGTAAACTGAATGATTTTAATGCATCTATTTATCTCTTGGTTTAGGTGTTTGGAAATGCTCCTCCAAGTACAATGACAGAGAAATTTTCTGACCTCCTGCAGTTTACTACTCAAGTGTCACGATTGATGGTGACTGAAATTCGACGGAGAGCATCGAATAAGTCCACAGGTACTGCATGGGGCACAAGGGTGGCCTTTTCCACATCTGTGCATCATGATTTTCACATCAGGCAGAATACTGTGAGCTGCCATTCACAGCAACTGTGCAGGCTCAGAAATCGAATTTTTAGCAGTGAAAATGTGTTGGTTTTTGTTCCTTTGGACTGAGAGAGAGGAGGAGGTGGAAGAGGTTAGGGTTTTCCTCCCTGGGTTATGGAGAAAGTGGAGTTCCACAAAATTCCAACAGATGAGAGAGAGGCGTGAACGGAGTTGCATGGCCTAATAGGAGAAGAACATGCATGTGAACAGCTGCTGGATCTTGCCTGAGGTGCCTGTTGGTGGTGTGTTGTGTCACTTGGATATGTTAACATTCCAAAACTATGCATTTTAAATTAGCTGCTGGCCTGGAAGCTAATAAGATGTGAAAGTACAGCAAGTCCCACATTAGAACCAGTACTGCCAGCCCTAGAAAAATGTCAGTGGACTCTTCTTCTTCTCTGATTATTAAATGTTGGGGTGAGATTTGGTTCTCTTGACCCCTGAATGTATCAGAACCTCATCTTGTATTGGCAGTTGCATAACTGAGGACAATGCACCAAGAGGACAGTTTCATTAGCTTTCCTCTTAGACTTCCTTTTCTGAAGAGGAATGCTTCCAAG
Organism: Toxostoma redivivum; assembly: GCA_013397375.1. NCBI lineage: Eukaryota > Metazoa > Chordata > Aves > Passeriformes > Mimidae > Toxostoma > Toxostoma redivivum. Next base: position 882,924 of record VXBI01011463.1, on the reverse strand, counting down.
AAGTATCGAGTCTTTGCCTACTAGATAATTTTAAGATCCGTGCTATGTTCTCAGTTTGGATCTGGTGGTAAATGAGGACTGGAAAAGGCTGTGAAAATTATTGTGCAGGAAGTCAGGAGTCACAAACTCTGCCAATTACAATATATTTCCATTTTAAGTAGCGTGACTAACAGTGAAACAGCGAAACATTCCAGATGGCTAAACAGATATCATAGACAAAACCTGTTCTCTGTGGATAAACAGGCGCAAAATGTCTTTTCTTTGAGTATTGGGGGAAATAAATGTCCAACAGCCGTGCTGGCAGACCGGTGTTGTTCGCTTGACCTTTCTTTCCTGGGGAATGTCTGTCATGCCTGCTAGTCAGTTGGATTCTGCTGGGAATAACCATTTTTGTGTATTTATTACTTCAGCCATATCTCTGTCTATTGCTCCAAGATAATCCAGTTCTTATAACCTCACAAGTCACAGGTAGATTTTGTTGATGGTGATGGTTTGGGGTATTTTTTGTGTTTTCCACTTCACTTAGAAACTTGACCACAATGACTAAAAGGACAGATTGGTGCTCTTCTAAGATTTATGTTTCTGTTAAAACAGAAAGCAGTCATTTTTCCTCTGTTATCAGGATTGCTGTTGTTCTGGTCAGTAAACCCTTTTTAGACCTCAGGAAAGCCTGATGGGTCCGCGTTCTGCAATTGCATTGTGGCTCTTGGTGGGAGCAGTGAGTTGCAGTTTTGTCTCCAGAAATAACCAATTAACAAGCTGTTAAAACTCAGTTTGTAGACTTCTGTGTTAAAATTATTAGAGCTAGATACACACTTCCTATGATGTTGATTTGAAAAAGTAGAAATTATTGGCTTTTTAGAACGTTTTATGTTAAAGACACCATACTGTGTCTGCGGATTGTGAAGACTCTTGCATCATTTTTTTTAAAAACTCCCATTCTTTTCATGTCTCAAACAAAAAGATATAACATGTCTTAATAGTTGTTGACAGGAAATTATATCTCCTAGTGTGTTTTTAAAAGTAAAAACATTCAGTAACAACAACATGCAGGAGCTGTGTCTGGTATTATAAAAGTGCAACTTCCTGATGGTGTGAAGTGCTCCACAAAAGTCAACAAAATAGCTGAGCCTGTGTTAGAGACAAGCTTTCCATACAATCAAAAGCCAACTTACAGTAGTTTATGACAGGGAGGAAATTTTGCAAGAACTTGATTTTTATAAATTTGTTGTCAGTATTTTACAGTGGGGAATGTGGTATGGTTAAATACTGCCAGTCAGTATGTTGTAGGGGTTTTTTTTCCTTTCCTTTTTTTTTTCCTACTCCATCTGATAATGGAACACAGCAATTTTTTTCATCAGGCCTTTGAATATTTATGCTAATAGCTATGTGAGTAATGCCTGCCATGGTGGAGGCATATCTCAGTTATTCTTGGCAGACTGTAGTAGTTTTCTCAGAACAGTGTTTTGTGATTCAGTAGTAACTGTGCCAGCATCCTGTCTTAAGTGGTCTCTGAACAATGCCATTGTAGTTGTGTGTTCAGCTATGCTTTCAACTGCCTTATTTCTCTGGTAGGGATAGTAAGAAAAGTGAAGCAGTTAAATGTAAGTTAAATTATCTTGCAGGTTTCAGTCTTTGCTGTAACAGTGATGATTTTCAGGTGACAGCAGTAACTGTTTAGGAGGATTTGTGAATAGTTTCCCTTGCCATGGAGTATCTAATCTGTTTAGAAGATGGTGGGGTCATGGGTGAGATAGCTCTCTACAATTGAGATTTTTTAGCTGCCACATTTGCCACAAATAAGTCCAATTTTGTGTCGGAATTGATCAAAAAGCTGTAGTAGTACTATTTAAAATAAATGTTCAAACATCTAATTCTGGTGTAATCTCAGTTCTGAAAGAACCTTTCTTTTGGGAGCTAGTGCATCTGGCTCAGAGCTGAAAGAGACTTCTGAAAAAAGGAACAGGGACAGCTGAAACTTGGTAGAACAAATGTGGCTACTTTGTCAGGAGAGGAAGCAACACTTTTGTTTAATGTATTTTTCTAAAGACATACTCTGGATGCAGTTGGTGGTTCTGTGATTTTGCAGATATTCCAACAGCATGCCTTTAAACAAAAGTTGCTGAGGAAGGAGTTGGAGAATATTTTGAGTTGGAAGGGAGCCACAAGGATCGTAGAGTCCAACTCTGAAGTCAGTGGCCCCTACATTAACTGAACCCACAACCTTGGTGTTGTTAGCACCAGGCTCTAAGCAACACTTCTCTCACTCTAAACAGCTTCTCATATTTCATCAGTTGAGGGTGTGCAAAGCTGTGATTTGGTACCTGGTAGTGGTTATTCCATTTTTACTAAAACAGGTTTCTAATTCAGTCCTGTCCATTGTCTGCATCTCGACCACACCAAATGGCATCCAGTCAGGGCATTAACACTTATCCTCGGGAGATTCAGAATGATTTCCTAAGCAATGAGCAGTCCTGCTACCTGGAAAGCCATACCATAGAATATGAATAAGTGGTTGCAAGGACAGATGAAACTGAAGAAGGGTAGAAAACTGAACAATGAGAAAGCAAAGTGGTACATCACAGGTCTGGAACTTTTTAGCCCCCTTTCAAAGACAGTTTCAAAAGTTTCTTTGGATTTTTTAATGATTTTATTTTGCTAGTTAGTGTACATCACTGTTTGGTGCACCTTTTAATTTCAGTTAAGTTGTGTCTCTATTAATTTCAGTCAGCTTTTCATTTAATATTTACAATATTTTCTGTTTGTATTTGTTTCAGTATTTACTATTGAATGCTGAATTTATTTTTACTGTACTACTAAGCTGTTCAGCTAATCCTACCTCCAGCACTTTCAGTTGTTTATACCCTCTGAATGTCATAGTGATTTTGTCTCTTTTAAAGCTTTATTTTTGGGGGGGAAAGGAGGAGCGAGTTGATTTGTTTTCAGTTTGGGTTGTTTTTTTCATCCTTTTTAGTTTTAGGAGATTTTTCTTTGGTTTTTTTTGTTTGTTTGTTTGTTTTTGTTTTTTTGTTTTTTTTAGTTTGTGTTTTTTTGTTTTTTTTGTGGGGGGAGAGGGTCTGTCCCCATTTTTTTTATTCTCCTCTGAATTTCACGGTTTTGCTCAAACTGTTTCACCACTGAAAATGCTTTTTACCTCTTCAGGCATTTTTCTAGCAGATCTGCTGAAAGACTGTTATTATCTCATCTTGAACCATTTTGAGAGATCAAATTGATAAACATTCATCAACATTGCAGAAACCACAGCAGTGGTTTGTATTTGGCCTCTGACAATGCCTGCCTTTATTCTTCTTAAAGTTCCATTGATCTGCAAAGTCTTTTTATTGTGGTGGGTTTTTTTTTGTTTGGTTGTTTTTTTTGTTTTTTTTTTTGCAGTTTATCTTTGTCACATCAACAGAAGTAATTTTATGTTTATCCTCAATCCACAGAAGTTAATATAATTTGTTTAAGTGCATCTTGCATTTGGGTGAATTACAGATGACAGTTGAAGGAATCTTCTACTACTAAGGTGCTTTTCAGGCTCCTCCCCTAATGAAGTCTCAAGTTTTCCTGATAGGGAGGATCTTTGTCAATAAAATGAGTGCACTTAGGGGCTGCTTTCAGACTTCTTTTGGTATGTTAACTTTTCTTCTGCTGAGAAGAGACTGTTGGAAATGATTTCACATGATGGGATTGCACATCTTGGTTTTTTTTCATTACGTATGCATGTTTTTCCTGTGGGGGACTTTGCTTTACAAGATGATTATGGTTTGTGTTTATTGAAATAGCTCTGAAAGGGAAAAAGAAGTGTCCTGTCAGCTGCTATTCATCATGAGCCAGTTCTGATCAACAATTCCTGTATCTTAATACTTTTGGTCAACTTTCTGTTTACTTTTGGTGCTTGCTACCAAAAGATCTTATGCAAGGCAAGTGTAGTGCAATACAGAGCCTTTCCAAGAGATCCTAGAAAGCCTGTTTTTTTATCATCTGCTTCAGTGAGGCTAAAAGCTGGCACAGTTGAGTTGTTTTATCTTTAGATGAGCAACCCTCCATTTCTGCACACTGCAGAGGCATCAGCCACTTCATATCTGCCACGTGTTGTGAAAGCCCAACTCTGCTCCTGGTGATGGAGGCCAGACTTTGTGCCATCACGTTTTTATTTGGGTTGGTCTCTCTTACTGTCTAGGTAGCTGGAATTATTTGTACTCTGTAACTTTAGGTACCTGACTGGGTCTTCAGGCATTTCCCAAAAGAAGTAACAGAGACTCCTAGAAGGCTCCCTTAGAGGAGGGATCCCTGACTTCACCTTCATCACCCCCTGACACACCCATCCATACTTTTTACTGCACCTCCTCTCCCACCCTTGGCACATGCACTGTTTGTTTTTTTTTTTCCCGCCAGAATAAGCTATACAGAAGTCTGATGATGCTATTATATGCTGTTTATAGTTCTAGACCATCTAACTAAAAGCTTCTTGTACTGAATTTGCCCTTAGTGCTATTGCTACAGGCAACAACAGTGCTTGCAGTGCTTGTAGCACTGATTTTTGCTACCCATCTGAATTAGTCTAATCCCATTGTTTCCATTGCTTGCTGCCTGTTGTTTTTTTCTGAAGTCTAGGATGCAATGCACCTGTTACATGTGAAACAAATTTTGTTGTTTGATTCTACCAAATCTCTCTCTGATATATACTGAATCCATGCTGGAAAATCTGACTCCCATGTATTAACCATGTAACCACATAAGCATGGTCATACTCATGTATACATGCTTGCACAATTGTCACAACAGGTATATTTGCATATTATTTTATAGGTTTTTCTCTTTGTCTTGCTAGCTGGTAAAAACAGCAACATATCTTGCTCCTGAATTGACTTTCTTCTGCAGAAGAAATTGAAGGGCTAAGGACATCTGAGTGGGGCACTTAGAGGATGTTATATTAGATGATGACTTGGGCACTTCAAAAACAGGAGAAAGGTACAAGGAATAAATTAAGACTAGTGCTGATGATAGAAGTTAATCTTGAATGATCGCGCTATCAAATTTGCTCAGAGCAGATGACAAGAGAACGTCTTCCAGCACTTAAAATGATGTCTGTGTTTTAGGTAGTGCTTAATTAAGAGTGACAGTTTTGAAACTGCTATTTATAGTGTTCAACTGCTATGCCAGGATGCCTGCAGCATGACAACTTCTTCAGAAGCATGGACTTAACCCCTGAGTCTCAAAGATGACTGAATGAGCCCTTGTTCCACAGATGGCCTTGGAGACTGTGCCTAAAGGAGGCTGTGCACACCCAGTTTGGTACCAGTCTTGCAGGCAGAGACTGATTGCCCAGCTCTCTCTGTGGTGGGATAGAAAGAGAACAGGCCTACAGAATTACACCTCATTCTGGGCTGGTGGGGCATTGGCCTTAGCAGCAGTGTAAGCTTTGGACATGCTTGGCTCTCAGAAAGGAGGAAAAATTGCTTTTTTCAGGAATTCCAGCATTTTGCCTATGCCTTTAGTGTAGGAAGTGCAACTGTGTCATGGCTATTGTGCTTTCTAAGTTGGCCTGTTCATATAGCCAGCCCACCTGACCAGTGCTTTGCACTGATAGTTTCAGGTCAGCATGCTGGGAAACTCCAACTTGTCCTTATTTGTGTGAGTTTTATAAATTCTCTTACCTTTCACCTTGGTATCTCAAGCTTTGTCTCAGCTTCATGGAGGGAAGTGGTAGGGGCCTCTCCTTACTTTAGCACCAGATTTGGAAAAGCCAGTGGTTTGTATGAAAGTCTGTTATGGAAAAAAATCTGCCAGACAAAAACATGAGAGAGGAGCCATTGCACAAATGAGCCAAATCTGAACAGCCTACAGTGTAATGCTTCAGCGAGTGATCTTCTCAATAGGGTTGATACTACAAGTTTGATAAAACCACATGAAATGTGCTGACTTTCAAATTAACTCCTTCCCAGGTATGTCCTGGGGGATCTTAACAGCAGATAAAGCAAACAAGCCAATATTAAAATTTGGATTTTTCTTCAGTTGCAGATTTATTCCTCCATTAGTAATTCTTTTGTAATTTCTTTTTTATGTGATACTATTCACCTTCTGTTTCTGTCCTAGTTGACACTAAAAGCACAGGAGATGATTGATACACAGTTATTAATGAAAAATGTTTTTAGATGTCTCTTAAAGGTAATGGGCAGGCATCACAACTGGCATTATAGACTTCTTACATAAGTGTGTATTCAGGCAGCAGTGAAATAGGGTTGCATTTTCTCTTGATTTATTTATTGAGGCTGATAACTTGTTTACTAGGCTGAGTATTTGTCCTTGGCTCTGACTGATATGGAATAGCATCCAGAAGTGGTTCTCAATCATAAGAATTATCCATGAGCTGTTACTGTTTTCATTCTCAAAAAATGTAGGATGGGGATGTGGTAATGGCTGATCATAGTCTTAATGTTACTTTTTTTCCTGTTTTTTTTATTCCTTTTGTCTTTCAGCACCTCTCCTTCCCTATAATCCCTATTATCATCCATACTGTTGTTTCAGTGCAGTGCTTTTTTTCAGAAATTTCAGCTATTTCCTCAGAGGTCACTAAGTGATGGTGACTTCATGTCTTTGGAAAAGGTATATTGTATTTGATAAAGCAAAACTACTCAAACAAAAGTCACTGAAATCTGTCAAAAATCTGTCAAAAGATGATGTGTGACCAAAGAATGGCAAGGCTGCAAGAAGTACAGTGTCAAAGCCAAGTGTGTGTGTAAGACTGGAATGTGTGTCTGGAAAGCATAGGCCTAAGCCTAGTCCTTTTTTCAAGTGGTGCTGTAAAGGTGAATTTATGCTCAGTTCTTGGAGCTGCTGAGAGGATGTGTTCCCTTCTGCAGACTAGCAGATTGAATTCTTACTGCCTTTTTTTTCTTTTCGGTGCCTCCTACAGAGGCTGCAAGTCGTGCTATAGTCCAGTTTCTGGAGGTCAATCAAAGTGAAGAAGCAAGTAGAGGTTGGATGCTGCTCACCACAATCAATTTACTAGCTTCATCAGGACAGGTTAGTCTGAAACAGCAAAGCTAAAAATAAATTGTGGGGTGGAAGAGACAAAAGCAACAATATAATGAACTGCATGAACACTCACTAAAAGATGTAACTATATTCTGCTTTTCTATGTTAAGATCCTCTTTCTCTTATAATGCCACAGGACTTCTGCTTTAGCTCCTTGTGGTTTCAGTTGCCTGAAAAAAAAGTAGTTTTGAGACTTTAATTTATAATGTTCTTTTGAATAATGCATGCAACTTTTATTGCTGCCCAAAGGCTTCTCTTGCATACTGCTGCTTAGTGCGCCATGAGATGCATGGCATATACAGCACCTAAATAGTTCAGACCTTGAACTTTGCACACCTCACTGGACAAGGACCACAGCAGTTGCAAAAAGCAGGGCCATCAGCAATGATGTGTGGGTGGTATTGAATCATTCCTGCCTCTGCTTCTGGTGCTGCCCTCCATCAGGGAGCTGTCTCTGGCAGTATACTGGGCAGCTGTGTGGTTTGTTATTTCTGCTCTAATCTGCCTTTGTAATTCAGCACATCATCTTATCTCTGTTTTACTATGTCACCAGCCTCCACGCCAATTTGTCTTTTCTTCCCACTGATGCTTTCATATTTTCTACTGCCTTGCTTCTTACAGCTCCTTACACTTTCTTGCCAAGTGAGAACATGAATAGTCCTCCTCCCACTCCCATTTCTCCTGCTACAAAGAATTGATAGCTGATGGGGGCTTGGCTGAAGGTCTTGTAATTAACTTGTTAACTTCTGTTGGCAGAGACTGATAGGTTTTGTTCCTGTCCTCTGCAATGACTGCTCTGAACTGTGGCTGTGAGCTGCTGTTGTCATGTAAATAAATCATCCTATTTTTAAAATTACTGTTTGGATAGGCTCTCAAGAATAGATGGTGAATCTATACTGCTGTGTCAACACCTCACCAAAGGTGTGAGAAAGAAAAACCAGCATTTCAATCAACTGCATTATTATTGATATTTTGAATATATAATATGCTGAACTAGTATTTTTTGTTGTGTTTTCTTCTTCCTCAGAAAACTGTGGACTGCATGACTACAATGTCAGTGCCTTCCACACTTGTTAAATGTCTATATCTGTTTTTTGACCTTCCACACGTGCCTGAGGTAGTTGGAGGAGCACAGAATGAACTACCTCTCGCAGAGCGCCGAGCGCTACTACAGAAAGTCTTTGTACAGGTAAGAAAGGTAAAATAGGTCAGGGAATTTGCAAGAGGAACCTGAATACTTCATGTGAGCAAAGTCTAGAAATTTCTCACTTGAGCCAGGTTTTATTCTTCCTTAAGATTCTTAAAAAACTGATGGCTGAGAGAGAGGTGGATTTTCCTGCAAGTACAGGTGAAGTTAAACTTCCAGTTCTCCTCTAGTTTTTGTCTTTGACAAATACCTCCTGCATAGAAATGCATGCAGCTCTTCTGCACAGATACTTAAAAGGAGCAACATGTGGACTACTACTCTATTTCCAGCTAACTGATCCTTGTACTTGTTATCTTTGGCTGTTACTGATTGAAATAGCCATAGTAAAAAACATTAGTATTGATAATAAAGCAGTGCTGTCAAATGAACTGACTGGAATGGGTGAGGTTTCAGACCTCCCCCTCCTGTTGCTAACAGCCTCCCTTCAGTTTTCTGAGAAGGAACCTGAGTTTTTCCTGCACAAGATGCAAAAGATCAGACATCCTGAAAACATGCAGAGAACGGAGTCCAACATAGTAGCTTCACTTGTATGGCTGCATTTTGTCTTGGTTTTGGTAATTAGGAAATTCAGATCCAGGTGCCAATTACTCAGGTAGGTCTGCAGTTTTGCTGTAGCCTTTCCTGACAAACTTAATTTGACCAAGATGTTATGGTTGCTGCTCTGCCAACAACTCATCAATAGCCTTCTTCCTGCATTAGGAAGGGATACAGCAGTTTGCCTCACAGAGTTGCTCCCTCAGTGCAGAATTTAGACCTGCAAATTAGGCAACTGGCAGATTCTCCAAGAATGGAATATCCTTGTATCCATGCAAATATGCTGTGTCAGTGTAGGATTTAAGCTCTGCTTCCAGTCTTTTGTTAAGCCTTTTAAACTGAACTGGACTTGAAATAACCATGTGTTGAATAACCTTTTCTCGTGTTCAAAGTACAGAAACACACAAAGGGAGAACAGCACATTACCTTTTTTAATGTGTTTCCTTAATGGAAGAATGTTTCACCTTTTACTAAGGCTATGCAAAATTAGCAGTGATAAAGGTATTAATGCTATCTGTTTAATTACTTCCTATTTCAGATCCTAGTAAAATTGTGCAGTTTTGTGTCCCCTGCGGAAGAGCTGGCTCAGAAGGATGATCTGCAGCTTCTATTCAGTGCAATAACCTCATGGTGCCCTCCCTATAACCTGCCTTGGAGGAAGAGTGCAGGAGAAGTACTAATGACCATATCTCGTCATGGCCTTAGTGTCAATGTAGTGAAATACATCCATGGTATGTGTCTTTCTTCAGTGTTATTTATTGGGATTAATTTCTGCTCTTCTTTCATAGTTTTTTTATTTGGGAAATAGGCATGAAAATAATAGGGAAGCTTCTAGGCTTTTAGTTTGGACATGTGCTTATTTATGTGCAGGTAACATTTCTGTGCCCTTGTGTAGTGAGAGAGATGATATTAGCTGAATCTGTCGCATTCACATTTCAATTTAACCTGGAAGGATAGTTTCCTCTCATGTTTTGGTGTAGAGTTCATGAGAGGCAAAAGGAAAGGCTTGAAGTTCAGTAACTGCCTGTATTGAAAAATATTTGCTGTGAAGATGCATTAATTCTTAACAGTCTTCCTCCCCTATGGTCCCAGCTTTCCCAACTCAAGGATGTTGGTTTTTTAGGGCCTGGCCCATGGAGGCTCTTTGGTTGGCTGAGAACCATAGCTGTGCTGGGTGGGTTTGGAAGCCCCTATATTTTCCCTGTTCTCTCACTGACTGCATTGCTGACACTTCAGTCAGCCTGCATTTCTTCTGCCACGCCCTTGTCTTCCCCACCTTGCCTTACAGATTACAGATTGAAGATTTTGTGCATCCTGAAGGCCAAGTTAAAGTTATCTCATGAGCTTAATCCAGCCTAGTAAATCACCAAATTAATGAAGCATCCAGAATCATTCCAGTTTGTCTCCTGTCCATTTTTTAAGACAAGTAGATCCTGGCTGTTGCTGGCATGGAAACTGTAGTGTTTAGGAACATTTCTGTCGCTGGTTACAGATTTTGGTAGCTAATAAAAGTAGTACTTTACTCATCATCTATCTTTACAAGGCGCTGGTAAAGAGGCAGCTGCCAAGCTGGTTCACAACAACTTGCAAATGAAAACCAGCGTTGGAGAGAATATTAACTGCCTGGAAGCAGCTTTGCATACAAATTATTCTTTTTGTGTTAATTGAAGACTGTATGGGTGTTTAGGTATGTAGGGCTTGAGATAATATATCTGATAAAATATGTTTCTAATATTATATTTAAGGCTTTTAGTCTGTAGGGCCACATGGGGTAGCTTTTGTAGTTTTTTAATTGGACTGACTGTTGGAGTGAACTAACATCCTTATACATTTTAGCAGTGTACACCTACTGGAAGAAAAGAAACCCACAATTTTGGGTTGCTCACACCCTGAGAAGCAAGTAGCTACAAGGCTCCACAGAACCATTTTGATCGTTTATTAAATACATCACCTTGCTCCCACATACTTCACAGAAAAATTTCAGTCTGTGTTTTTTTTTGTGCTAGCAGTGTGTTTCCAATTCCAGTCAAAAAGATGTGAATGTACAGTGTCACTCAAAAGCACAGCAATGTCATCAGTTGAGTGTTTTTAGATAGGACTTACAAGGTGATGGGCATCTGGTGGGTTTTTGATGAATGTAGAAGGTGTATGTACATGTGTGAAGATGTTATTAAGTGCAACAAAGAAAATAACATGAGTTTTGACTGTCATTTGGCATATTACAGCTGCTACCATTATTGCTTCTCTATGGGCTTGATCCGTAGAGGAGTGAAACTGGCATGTGAAAAGATATTCTAGTTCTTTAGAAAGTGAAATGGAGTCTTAAAAAAAGAAAACCAGTCAGCATTGCCTCTTGCTTTTTGATTAAAAAAGTGAACCTGACTTAAGAGGTAACAGCATCTGTCACAAGGCTCATCTTATATTCAGGAAAAATTTAAGATATTTCATTATATGCAAAGGAGCATCTTTTCACCTTCTCATGCTCTGATTTAATCTCTGGGAAATTTTGTTATCAGTCTAGCTAGAAGGATTTGTGCTTGTGTTGTGCATGCTGCAAAGTTAAAATAGCAAATAATTGAAGGAAGCATCTTTAAAACAGAGTGCTACTTAAAATCTCACTATAGATTTGAGAAAGCTTTTTGTTACTGACCTAATGAACTGAAGGAATGTGAGAATTATGCAGGGTAAGACAAACTACCTCTCTTTGATGCCAGCCAATGAAATGCTAACCAGAGTGGGAATAAGATGACATGGTGTAAAGGTTTATATGTAGGGTTTTGCTAACACTTCAAGTCAGTGCTTTGTATAAATGTGTTTTAAAAGAAAAAAATATGGTTTAGAATTACTTACAGTTGCCATATTTGTCTTTTTATTCTGTTGAGTTATCGGGTCAGACTTTTTAGGTAAAAATTAGTATTTATCTACACAGTTTCCAGGTTATAAAAGGGAGGAAGGGATTGGCAAAAAGAGATTTGGATTCTTATCCAAAGCCACTTGAGAATCCTTCTCATCCTCAAGTGGTATTAAGTGTTCTGTGATAAGAGATATTTGAATAAGTTACCTTATTGCTGTGGTTTGTATGTTAGTTATGCTTCTTGCTGTCATTAATGTCAGTAAAATCCTAAATTTCTCCACTGCAATTCTTTTCAGAAAAGGAATGTTTGTCCACGTGTGTCCAGAACATGCAGCAGTCTGATGACCTTTCTCCCCTAGAAATAGTTGAGATGTTTGCTGGACTTTCTTGTTTTCTCAAAGATTCCAGTGATGTATCCCAAACGTTGTTGGATGATTTTAGGATATGGCAAGGATACAACTTCCTCTGTGACCTCCTCCTCAGGTAGGCAAAAGTGCTTGAAGAAATGCTGATAGACCACTGAGCTTTTTTCAAAAAAGTTTTCTTAATAAAGAGTAGATAAATAGGTTTAGACAAATAAATGATTACAGATCATTATGGAATGAAGATATTAGGACCAAAACATTCTGTGCTGCTCTCCATTTATGAAAATACATTCTTTAACTTTTTGTTCTTTAGTACTGTACTGGTTTATTGCTAAATGTTTCTTGCTTTGTAAAGAAAGCAGTTGCTTAAAAACATCTGGTACAAAATATTTAGAGAGAATCCAGAAAGTGAAATTTTGGCTGCAACTAGTGATTTTTGAGTTTGGTTGGAATTTTTTTTTGTTTTGTCTAAAGAGATGGTTTAGTGGTGGGCTTGGCAGTTTTTGGGTTGATAGCTGGACTTAATGATCTTGAAGGTCTTTTCCAACCTAAATAATTCTGTAATTATATCATTGTCTTATCATAACGAAAAAATGCAGTGCATGCTATGAAGGAATTTTTTTTTTTAATTAAAAGTACTTCTAAGCTGTTAATGCATTAAAAGATGTGGTAATGAAAATGCCTGCCCAAAAAAAACTTCGGGTGTATGATCTATTTGTGATCTCTTTTTTTCTTTCTATGAAAGAAGCTTCTTCAGTTTTCTGACTGAGAAAGAAAAATCTGTTATTAATTTGTGTAAAATCTATGAGTAGTCTATGTTGCTTTTTTTGGATATGAAGTTCTAAAGAAGAATACTTAGCTGTTGCTATTGTAAGATATATATATTTTACAAATTCAAGGTACATACTGGATAAATGTAAGTGTACACCTTGCAAAGTATATTTAGGTCAAAGATGTTTAAGACATGATTACTGAGAATTGTTAATATTGTTGTCTCCCTATTTTTGGTGTTAGTATGCTGAGTTTTGGCACCCAAATATTCTAACTAAATTTTCCACTACACTGTATACTTCTGAGGGGGATTTTTGTTTGTTTTAAATGGATACCAGATGTAGACATAGCATTTGAAATTTTTAATCACACTGAAATTACTCATAAGTTACCTTTGGTGCCACAAAAGCTAAAGCACCTGTTAAGGAATTGTTATTTTTCTTGTTCTATGAGTGGAGTTTGGGAGTATGTTGTATTTACTAATGAATTAATTCAAAGCAGTGTCATTCAAATGCACTTGTTTTCCAGAAACTGTCAGCCAGAATTGAGGGGAAGTATGAGGCAAACATGATATCATGTTACATGTTGAGGTACAAAAGTGATTCTCTGTAGATCAAGTTTATTAAACAAATCCTCTCCTGAGTTTACTCATCCTTAAGTCAAAGAATGGGGTATCCCTGTCAAATGCATAGGAAGCCTAGGGATTTACATGATTCCTGATGTGGTTTTCTAGAAGAAGATAGTTCCTTTCAAAAAAACAGTGATCTTGAATAAGCCCATGTATTGGTCACTGATGGACCACAGTAATGTATTTTCTTTGTTTTGGCTTAAACCTACCCACAGAGGTTTGTTCAGCTCTGGGGCACTTTTGTGAAGAGAGCTGTCATGTTAGGGTATGAAATCTGGAGTTTGGGTCTCAAGCTGCAAAGAGGAAAGGCTTTGGAGCTGGAAAAGCAGAAGGATGTGTGAAGAATGCGGCTCAGTAAGACATTGCAGAAGATCTGTGAGGGCAAGAGGAGCACTTTGGTAATTTCTCCTGGATGATGTGAAAGGGCAGGGCATGTGAAGGGTTGGTAGAATGATAATAGGTGAGCTCAGTGCTTCTGTAGTGACTGTTTGAAGGAGTTTCCTTCCTCAGCATGTCTGACTGAGAAGATGGAGCATGCAGAATGAGCTGCTTGTAAAGGGCTCCCACAGTCACTTGGCAGCAAGAAGCAAAACAGAACTTTCACTGCCTGAGTGAATAGAAGAACGTGATCCTCAATTTACTCCTGAGTTTACACAGTTAGTAAATAATTAAATATGGTTTTATTTGTGGTGAAGTAGCGGGAAAATGAGGATGGTTTTACGATACGGTTTTTAGGGTCTGGTGTGATGGTGTGTTCCTGTCAGTAAACTATGGCTGGAATGGGATGTTAACATTTCTGTTCTCTTGTGTTCAAAGGTGGTAAGAGTTTGGAGTTCTAGTGAAGGTGCTTCATCCCATGCTTCCAAGTGCTAGCCTTTACCAAGATACCATTTCATTAGCACGAAATATTCACTCTCTAAGTGGCAGTTGTGAAGGTCTTTTTTAATTACAGATCTATTTAATTACAGACTATCCATGTACTTTCCTGTATGGTATCTTCATGTCTGTGAGAGGATTTTAAATGTAATTTTCATGTTTCTTGGTTTTTAGCAGATTGTTGAGTTCAAGGAGGGATTTATGAGGTGAATACCTGTGGCAAATAACTGTTTACTCTTATAAGTCCAATGTTTGACTAACCTAATGGTATGATATATGAACATGGAAAATACTGCAGGAATAAGGCAGTAAAACTGTTCTCTAAACTGATAGAATGAAACAGATCTTACTAAAGTGATTTGAGTGCTAACTTCATCCCATTGTGTTTTCTTTAGATTAGAACAGGCAAAAGAAGCTGAATCTAAGGATGCTTTGAAGGACTTAGTTAATTTGATAACTTCCTTAACAACATATGGTGTCAATGAATTAAAACCAGCTGGTGTTACCACTGGAGTACCTTTCCTGCTACCTGGATTTGCAGTCCCACAGCCTGCAGGCAAAGGTGAGTCTACTTTCTCTCTCTCTCTGTTTGCTTTTTTGTGTTTTAAATGCAAATGACAAGATACAGAGCAGCTGTGTATTGCACAAACCCTCTGCAACCAAGTCAAGGTTCTTTATCTAAGATTGAGTATCAAATACTCAGTTATTTTGGTCTCTAAGATTTTATTTTGGGGTTGGTACCCAAAGAAGAAAGCTTAGGGCTTTTGTCCTTGAGGATGAGTCCAACATCTTCACTGCAAAGCTGACAGTTTTCTACATGGAGATTTGAAGAGATTGTCTTATTGGAGAGATGCACTGATTTGATTTATGGTGTTTTAAGCTGCTCTTACTAAACTGATATGAAAGGTTGATGTGCTGGCTTGATTTTTTTTTTTTTAAATTCTTTCCACACCCCAGTATGCTTTGTTAGCTTTTGTCTGCTCAGGCAAACGTAACTTGTGAGCTGAAATCTGTTATTTCATCACCAGTGTGATCAGAGTGATAAAATCTGTGGTGTGCTTGAAGCCACAGTCAGTTACGATTTGGAGATAAGGTTGAGGAAGTCTTGGGGGAGAAAGGGTTGTATAAAAATAAACCTATGTTTCATATCCTCTGCATAAACTTAAAATTCAAATTAGTCTTGTATGTTACTAAGGAGTTTGGAATTTAATAGTGCCTGTGGAGCACTGAGATACACCACTGCACAAGAAAAGTTTGTTATAGGATTGCATTTATAGACTAATGAATATACATCCTGGGTTCCTTGGACAGTGACTTCCTTTCTCTGGTATGGAGAGAGTTCATTGTTCTAAGGAATTGTTTTTCTTTTGCACTAAATAGAGAAATTTAATTTAATTAAATTCAGAGTTTAATTTCTCTATGTTTTGATAATAGTATTTTTTTAGGCTAATCAGCTTTTCTGTTACAGTATTGTGAGAGAACCATGGTCTGTTGCAATCTACAAAAGAGTTTTTTAACATTGTGGTATTTTTCGGGAATCTCTGTTCTTTTTACCTGCTTTTCATAATGTTGGCAAATTGTCTTTTTATGAAGACTGTTTTCTCAATTTACTCATTTCCTCAATTACTTCTATTTAAATCCTTTTAGTTCTTGAACTCTGAAGAGCTGGTTAGAATTTGGTTTCTTCAGGGTTTATTCTCCTAATAATCAAAAATAATTTATTAATCTGCTTGATTGCCTGGAACAACTGTTGATACTAAATTAGAATAGAAATAGTTGTAGCTGACACTACTATGTTCCTGTCACATTTAATAAGCTCTGAATCCCCTCATTTGAACATTTTCATGGTAAAGAAAGCACATAAAGAAGTTCTTTTAGGAGCAACTCAGTGTGACTTATAATGTAACTAATATTCTTCCAGATGTCAAATTGTTCCATGTTCATGTACAAGGGAATTTTCTCTTGCCTTCTTTAGAAATACTGACATGGAGGGTGGGGAGGCCAGGCATACAGTAAATTGAATTTACTCTTCAGCTGGACAACTTAGTTTACAAAACCGAAGAAAGTAGTGTGCCATAGAGAATATGTAATAAATAAATAAGAACTTTTTGTTTAAGAAAGGGTTTTCAAATCAGTTTGCATATACCTTTATTTGAAAAAAAATTAAGATTTTATTGCTAAAACATCCTAAATGCTTTTTTAGAACGTCTTTAAATTTCTCGCTCTTTATTGTTTTTGTTAGTTTTTTTTTTTTAACTGTTAGTTGTTTTCTGTATTGTGGGATCTGTCCACTTATTCCTACAGAAGTTTAAAAAGTTTCATTTAAGGCATCTTTTGAGTAGAATAATACTGCCCATAGAAAATTCTTGGGAGCACTCATAAATGATGCATTCTTTAGCTGAGTGAATGAGATTTTAATCAACTTGAAGGTACTTACAAGAAGAAATGTGATGAGCTTTAAAGATGTGAGATGTTTGTGTGCTAATATTAGAGCTACTTTATGCTCTACAAATCTTCCCCTGTGTTTTAATTCCTTAATTGTTAATAGTACTGGACCTTGCCAAAGCTTTTTTATTCTCAGCTGCAAGGGTTGTGTTCTGCATTAGGGAATACAGAACAGTTGTAATGTATAGTGTATATATAGATGTAATGTATCACTATTAGTATAATGAGTTCTCCTATGGCCTGGGTATATGATGGGCAGGCTTTGTTTTGTCTCTAGGACTGTATCCTGCATACATTTTAACATAAAATCAGTGTACTTATCTATTTGAAAGAAATTACCTTTGATCAGCATCTTTAGCTGCTTACATGAACTCTTACTATCAAAGCCATCTTAAAGAAGAGTAGGTTGTGGAATTTGCAGTGTAAGTGGTTGTGCAGAGGCTTTTCTGAAGTTAGTTTTAATGATTTTTTTATCAAAAATGACATCATACACTGTTATTTTATTCCCACTTATTAAAACGCATGGATCATTATTAATAAGTGTATTCCTTGTTTATGATGATTAAGAACTTTCTCTTTCCTTTTTCCTCCCATCCCACTTTGTTTCCTGATTTAGGTCATAGTGTGAGGAATATTCAAGCATTTTCTGTCCTCCAGAATGCATTTTTGAGAGCAAAAACCAACTATCTAGCACAAATCATCCTCGATGCCATCACAAATATTTATATGGCGGACAATGCCAACTACTTCATTTTGGAATCGCAGCACACATTGTCTCAGTTTGCAGAGAAAATTCCTAAACTTCCAGACGTGCAGACCAAATACTTTGAGATGCTGGAATTGGTTGTCTTCAGCTTGAATTACATACCTTGTAAAGAACTGATCAGTGTGAGCATCCTTTTAAAATCCAGCACTTCTTTTCAGTGTAGCATCATTGCCATGAAGACACTCCTGAAGTTCACACGTCATGACTACATCTTTAAGGATGTCTTCAGGGAAGTGGGGCTTCTGGAGGTGATGGTAAATCTTCTTCATAAATATGCAGCCCTTTTGAAAGATCCCACTCAGGCACTGAATGATCAAGGTAGTGTGTCCATTTCCATTTTTCTAATACTTGTCTTTTTTTGGCTGGAAATAGTGGAGTAACGAGAGAGTCTGAACATGTACCTCAAGGGCTTAATTCTGCTGATGACTGCTGTGCCATCTTAAAAGCTCATTGGAATTGCTTCTCTCAGTTTCTTGAGAGAAGCTCAAGGCTAACTTTAATGAATGATGCTCTATTGAATGCAAAGTAGTAGGAGCTTGTATTTTCCTTTTTAATTTTTTTTTTAAGTACTGGTTCAATATTTGTTACTTAATGTGAAAAAAGTAAAGGAAAAATACATAGGATCAATGTTCTTCCTAACAAAAGGTACTTTGTACCTTTGTGTTTAGCCCCAGCTTTGAAAAAATACTATAGAGTGCATATCTGAGCTCTTAATAGGAGACTTTCTTATAAGCTAAGTCTACATTTTTCTAAGCATTAAAAAAAAATAAATTAAGATCCGTTATCTCCAGACTGGAGCATCCCAGATAAGCTGGACAGCTGCTAGGCCTGCAAAGCAGGCTCTGCCATGTGCCATAGGAGCATACATGCACACACAGGCAATTTTTTTACTTTCATCCCAACTACAATCGAGCTTGTATGCCTTAGTAACACTTAATTTTTAACCATAAAAACATCCATGTGGATATTTTGCCTGGGTTTAATTGTATGAAGTTTCATTTGTGAGTGGTAGCTGTAGGTTCGTTAGAAGTTTGTTAGTTAGTAGTTTGTTCCCCTCAACTTCATTGAAAAACATATCAGTTCTCATGTTGCTGTAAATAAATGGATGAATCTGTCATCTAATCAGGGTGCTAACTGGGTGCACATGTCCTTGTGTTGGAGTTTGCTCTTTGTTAGAGTAATTTAAAATAACCAAAACCCCACTGTTTTTCCTGGAGTGTTACTCTGTGTGTACTGTGCCACTTGCAGTGTTACACCTGTTGAGCAGTCAGCATGTTTGCTGTAACTATGTCAGTGGAGTTTTGTGCAATTTCTCTTTTCAAAGTACTGAAAGCTGAACAAGAACAGATGCAAGTAATCTTCAGCTTGTGTAGTTTTGTGGCTTGAAGAAACAATAGCTGCAATGTCAGGCACTCACAGTGCTCTAAAATTTCTGTTTAAATACTTGTCTTTATAAAATTTACTTTTCATATGATTCATAGTTAAGCTTTCCCAGGAATACATGTGTAGACTCAACTTGCTTTGGAAAATGGTAGGACTCCCTGCTCTCTGGGGAAGCAAAAAAAATAAAAGCTTTGGTGGAAAGTATCAAGAAGAATCTTTGAAAAGAGTGATATTTTCTATGACTTTAGCTTCTGAATTTTTTTTGTAGTGGATTCAAGAAACAGTTCATTTGAGGACCAAAAGCAGTTGGCTTTATTGGTTATGGAGACCCTGACCGTATTACTACAAGGATCAAACACAAATGCAGGTGAGTAAAGAGGTTGCTATCAAGTTATGTATAAAAAAGTAACTCAGAAAATCATGTTTTGACTTTCTATCTTCAGGACAGTATTCAAATACAGTGAAATACACTTTCTCTCTGGCCAAGTTTTCCCAGCAAAGAGAATAGACAGCATAACCTAGAGTGCATAAAATGAAGGAGAACAAGATAGTGTTTAACTTAAATTTCTTTGATATTGTTTACTTGAAGGCAAACACCAGACCCCATCACACTTCAACAGGTCTATAATAATTCATAGTAGTGCTTGTAACACTGTTTGGATATTTAAAAATTTAAGCACATAATTAGAAATGTAGTTCAGTGTTCACAGTATCATGTCTACTTAATGTAATGCCTGTATCTTTAGCTAAAGACGTATTTTCATTTTTAAAGAGTTATTCCAGTCAGTATGTACAAACAGGGCTCTATTACTCTTGTCCTTTTCTAAATTGGGCAGTTTTGTATTATGCTTCATTAACCAAGACTTAGTGATTTTGGAACTGAGGTAGTGCCCACCTGCCTTGTGAAAAATCCTTGGCTGCTGTTAGATGGCATTCCTGACCTCACCTAGGAAGCATCAA
Organism: Toxostoma redivivum; assembly: GCA_013397375.1. Classification (NCBI taxonomy): domain Eukaryota; kingdom Metazoa; phylum Chordata; class Aves; order Passeriformes; family Mimidae; genus Toxostoma; species Toxostoma redivivum. Next base: position 863,094 of record VXBI01011463.1, on the reverse strand, counting down.
TCAGCCATCAGGACCTCCTTGCTGCTACTCAGGACTGATTTAATCTCTGAATATGCACTGGAGAAACAACAGCAGGGAGTGTAAAAGACATCAATACTTTGGGATGATGCCACAGATGTTGTTTCTGAGGAATCTTGGGGAATTCAAGGACCTGATTTCATCAGTAGTTCTCCCAGTTCAGGAGTAGGACAGAGCATACAGGAGGAGCTGAGAAACTATTTCTCATAAAGTTTGGCTGCTGTCTGTACTGGTGTGTGAGCTCAGTGGCACTGTGTCCAGAGGCTAGCAGAGGTTATAGGTCATCACAGAAGCATAAGTAGGCACAGCCTTGAAGTGATTCATACCACATTCAGTGCTTGGTTTCTGATCTTAAACCAGTGTCTCTGATAAGCTTTCCAGAGTATTGCATAAGTGCTAACTACATTTCAACAGGAAATTTGGGTGTCCAGACCCACACAGATTCACTGGATAGATGAGAGACTACACTGAGTGGGAGAAATAGAAAATGTTACCCCAATCTCTATGAAAACCTGACCACAAAGGAGATGGGCTTTACCTGTGAAGGGGTGCAGCAAACTCACCTGTCTTCAGGTCTGAGGCCTCTCCTTTTGCACTTAATCTGTCTCTGTTCCAAAGAACATCAGAGAAACCAGGAGGCAGGAAATGGATAGTGGGATTAATGTTTGTGTATATATGTTAGAGGGAATCAATCTGTTAATCCTGAACTTGGTCATTTAAACTGGTCTTTGAGTTTATGGGCACATGGAAAATGATCCCTTTTGGGATGGAAAATTATGCAGTAATGAAGCATTGATCCATTGCCCCAGGCAGTTTTCATAGGGCAATGCTCTAGGTGCTGACACTGTACTAAACACACATTATATATGCCATATATATTCTACTTCAGGGTTTGTAATGTTTTCAGAATCGATTTTCATATAATTTTCAGTTGCTGTGGTAGCCAGTAAGCTTGTTTGGCTTAAGCTTAATCTCTACAGAGATAGGTCTCGCCACTAAAAATCTTCTGCAGAATCTTACAAATCATTGGATAGACTGGATCACTTCTCAACCAGTGCTCCTGTCCAGAAACAGCCCAGTTATATTTTCAGTTCATATTGCATTTAGGTCATTGCTAAATGTAAGATAAACCAGAACAGTATTTGGTCTTCACAAAACGTGGAGAGCTTGGTACATTTTTTATTTTATCCTGAGACCCTTTGACCTCTAGCATGAAAAGAGTAACTGCTATTGGAGTAACAGAATTATTGAGGAAATTCTTAGAACTGACCTCCATCCTTATACTCAATTCCTTTAGTGAAAAATTTTGTCAGAAGACATTGAAGTTCTATTTTTATTTGTATTAAGAGAGGAAAAATAGTAATAAATCATTATACATCCATAGAGCTAAAACTCCGCCCTTCATTCTTATCTTGGTTTGAAAGACAGGTGTCTGCTAAGAAAGGCAGGAACCTCTCTTTGAAACGGAAAATGTAAATCCCCTCCCTCCAAATTATTATAATTTTGAAATTAAGGGGCTTTCAGGCGAAGATATGAAAATAGGAATAACAGTTCTTTACTAGGAAAAATTAAAATAGAAATACAATATTACAAAAAAAGACAAACCCAAAAACACTGACAGAGTCAGAATACAACCTGACACCCTGTCAGTCAGGGTGTGGGTAGCAGTCCCATTAAATGGTGGCTGCAGTCCCCCTGCAGTGACAGATGTAGTTCTGTTGAAGCAGCGGTCCTGTAGAAGATGCAGTTTTCCTTTGAAGGACTAGTGATGATGTAGAAGGATCTGATTATCCTCTGGGAATCTAGTGGAAAATAGGAAAAAGGCTGCCTTGGTGTTCCAAATCTCAGTTTTTATCTAGGTAGGAAATTCTTGGCTCGTCCCCCTGGGTGGAGCATCTCACAATGGGATGATGTAATTTTATCAGTCATGAGCTGGAACTCAATGGCCCATTAACAGGAGATATCTCCCTGGAGGAAGGATGGGTTGTGGAAAAGGTAAAGAACACTACCCTACCTGGTTTTAACAGATGGCCCATTAACAGAGGATGTCTCCCACAGAGATAAGAATCACTGCATCATCTGGTTTCAGCAGATGGTGGTAAAATACATACTTTTGGTCATGTCCTGTATTGCAACCCAAGACAATTCTGTAGAAATGAAAATAAACACCTTTGGTGTTGTTTTGTTGTCATTATTTGCCACTGGTTATATTTTGATTACTCTTACCCTGCTGCCCTCTTTCCGAGCAGGCATTTTCAGGGAGTTTGGTGGTGCCAGGTGTGTGCACAACATCGTCAAGTACCCACAGTGCCGGCAGCACGCCCTGATGATCATCCAGCAGCTGGTGCTGTCACCCAGCGGGGAGGATGACATGGGCACCCTGCTGGGGCTGATGCACTCAGCCCCACCCACGGAGCTGCAGCTCAAAACCGACATCCTAAGGGTAGGTGGAGGGCTCTGCTGTTGGGATTGTTGTTCTCTTTAAAAGAGCTGAGCAGTTGGTAATTGCTATAAAGTTGTTTATTGTAAATGTACATCAGTTGCAAAAGGCAAAGAGTTCCAAGTGTTAAAGTCTGTGCTAAAAGCTTTCAGCATAGAGTCCCAAATAGAGGTAAAGTGCCGATTAGAAGTAGAAGCAACTCCTGGTGCAAGGCCCCAGGAGGGCTGAAGTTGCAGCAGCAGCTCCTGTCTTTTTCCAGGTGATGATGATGGCAGTGAGAAAAGAGAGAGAGAGCTCTCACTCCAATACATGAATTCTTAGTTACAAATTACCCACTGAGCTTAAGACACAAATCTGAAGCATTTCTTCTTAACCTATTAGAATTCTAGTTTTTTAGTATGAAAGTTTACATATAATCCACACATGTGGCCTATCTGTTCTATCTGAAAAATGTAAACAATATTCTTACTATAGCTTTATTATGTCTAAAACTATGTTTTTGAGCTCTCACTGAGACTTGTTTTTGAAGCTTGTGTTTTTGAGCTCTCACTAAAACTTGTTTTTCACACTAAATTCTAAGCCTTTTACTTCTTAAGGCACTTAAAACATTCTCGCTTACTTAAACTAACTTACTTAAAGCTTAAGCTTACACCTCTGTTTAGTGTATGAATGGCTTAATATACTTTGATCCATCCAAAGATTTAAATTCAAACCCTGCATTTTGATCTCTCTCTGAGGAATTCAGAGAGGCCTCTGTTTTTCAAACTCCAAAATTCTTCTTCAGCACTTGTGCTCCAAAGGTGTGGTTCCAAGAGAGAAAACACTGAGGAGGGCATTGGATTGAGCTGAATTGGATAGGTGGTGTTCAGCTACTGTATGTAGATTATCTCTGGAGTTGAAATACATATATTTTATCCATGATTTTTTTATTTTCTACCATCTATCCATGGTAGGCTTCAGAACTGGAGATGTAGGGTAGTGAATATGTTTTTAGCACCATCACTTTTGTGGATAGATAATGGGGTTCTGCTAATATGATAATTTTGATATTATAAGTTATGATAATTTTTCCTGGTGGAGTGTTATTCAGTTAAAAATAATGGGAATACTTATGGAAATAAAAGCAAGCAAATAACATACATTTATTTTCATTGCTCGCTTGCATTTTCTGTGGCATCTTATATTACCAATTTGTATCTGTGAATGCTGAAATAATTAATATAAATGCAAATTGTAATGATCAGAGTAGAAGATAAAGCTGAAGAACTTGCTTGCTTAAGCAAAATAGTGGAATAGTAAGCGAGTAAGTCTGGGAGTAGAGGAAGAAGCAAGAAAACTGTTTCATGTTAGGTTTTTGTTTGCTAATATAGACCCACAATTTCTTCACAGAGTAGCTAATGTTATTTTTTTAAATTGACAAAATCCTGATGTATTTTAGGGTAGAAAAGCTGAGACTAATAGTAGAAAGCAAATAAGTCTTAATGGAGAGAACTCAGACACCTAGGTTCATCTCTGTTCAAAGGAGCTGTAGTATTTCTCTGACAGATTAACGGCTTCATATTCCAAAATGCAGAAAGGAAAGCTAATAAAATTAAATTAATAAAATTATTCATTTAAATAAAATTATTCATTTACTGTGTAATGTCTATGAAGGTTTTCAGTAATTTTTGAGCATGTGTTATCTACCATACTTAAGGGGAGAGAAAAGATATTGCAGTTCCCCAGAGGATTTAGCAGAAAATCGGGATATCTGTCTTTCCCTTGACCTGTTGTACTTGTCTTCTACTGGTGCTGCTCTCAGAAGTTTTGGTTATGGAACTGACAGCCCAGAACAGAATGGTGATGTGTCTCTTACTGTTTGTTCAAGTTTGTCAGGAGAGGAGATATTGCCTTCAGAGGAATGACAGTCTTGCTATTTCACTGTCCATCTTCTGAGTGCTTAAAAAAGCAGCCTGATTCTGAAGAAGAAAACTTTTGGTCATGGAAAATTTCCCCCCAGCCTATTTTTCTGTATCAATAACATTTTTCTGTTTTTTATGATGTTTTCTTTAAGGAGACTTCTTTCTTCTATATTCACATGTGGTTCAAACTTCCCATGACATGTGTTCTTTTTGTTTGTTTTTGGCTGTGTGGAGGGGCTTCTCCACCCCCTGATTTCACAGATAATGAGTGTTATTCTCAAGTACCTAAGTTCTTGTATTTTCTGCTGTTTATACTATGGCTTTGCATTTATTTATTCAGCAAGTAAGGTTTTATCTACTTTCGTTTCTCTCTATGGCTTATTTGTTAACAGAAACTGGTAAAATATAGTCTCAGTCTCAATTCAGAGATTCATAGAGGAAAGCTAAAAATAAGTGGGCTTATTTGGCTAATTTTTACTGCCTGAATTTGCTAACTGAGTTGTTATATTTGAGTGCTATTGTGGCTTCATAGCTGCCAGGTGCTTCTGCATTGCTGATTTCTAGGAGGCTGTGAGGATGCTCCAAGGTTTAGATTTCTCATTGCTGCAAGAAGTCATTTGCCTGCTCTTGTTTGAGATTGTTTGTGAAGCATGATGTCAGAGAGGATTCCTCTCTAATGGAGATATACTCCACCTTATCACTAAGAGAATTACCTGGCAATTTTGGGTTCCATTCTGGGCTTGGTCAGTTCTTTTCTATTTGAAGGTAATTTCTTATTTCTAAATAAGGGGCAATGTTCTACTTTTCCCCCTACTCTTTTTCTTTATTTTGTAAACTTTTGAGTATGAAAATTTTTGTAGTACAAAGTTAATCTTCAGAGACTTCAGGCACTACCAAATTCTGACAAATGACACGAGGATTTTGCTGGCACAACCATGTTTTGTGAACAAAAATATTCCTATCTTTTTCCAAGCTGTTTGTAATGCTGCTGTTTGTTGTTGCTGTTGTTGCCCTGTTTTAATTGTTTGCTTTGTCCACAGGCCCTACTCTTGGTGCTGAGAGAGAGTCACCGCACAAGAACTGTTTTTAGGAAAGTCGGTGGTTTTGTGTACGTCACATCTTTACTGGTTGCCATGGAAAGATCTTTGTGTTCACCACCTAAGAATGGCTGGGAAAAAGTAAACCAGAACCAAGTGTTTGAACTGCTTCACACTGTGTTCTGCACATTGACTGCAGCCATGCGCTACGAGCCAGCCAACTCTCACTTCTTCAAGACAGAGATCCAGTATGAAAAACTGGCAGATGCTGTTCGATTACTTGGCTGCTTCTCAGACTTGAGGAAAATAAGTCCCTTGAATGTCTTCCCTTCAAATACACAACTGTTTCAGAGACTTTTGGATGATGACCTAATATCCCTGGATTCTGTGTCACCTACTCTAAGACACTGCAGCAAACTTTTTATTTACCTCTACAAGGTAGCAACAGATTCTTTTGACAGGTATGAACGTTGCGTTTTTTTTCCTTCCTTTTCTTTCTCTTCTCTGCCTGCTCCATGCCAGTGTTCCACCAAATAATTCTCTTCAGATAATCTTCATTGCAAGCTTTTGTATTTCCATTTTAATCTACTTCTTTCTTCCTTCACTCCACTGAGAAGAAGATAAGGTGTCACCATCTGACCAAATAATGACTTAACTTGCTGATGTTCTCCAGGGTGTGCAGTGCTCTCTCTGATGTTGTCTCTTTTTATCATGGCAGCAGTTAAGATAGAGATATCAGTTCATGGTTATATTTGATGTGTTGGAGCAACCTGTTGGTTGACAGGCTGACAGGTTGCATTATCATCATTAGAACTACTAGATTTTTTTATGCTTTTATCAAGTGCAATGAAAATTGGGTTGTTGAATATCATATCTTAACTTCATGTTTTGTTTGATATGGAGCTTTAAAGTAAATGATTAAATAATAGCATGATTAATTTAGAAACATAGGCTCATTTAGGTTGGAAAGTACCCTTAAGATCAGGTGTAACTGTAAATTTGGCACTACCAAGTCAACCACTACACCATGTCCTTTAGTGCCACATCTACACACCTTTTAAAGACCCCCAGGGATGATGATTCAGCCACATCTAAGGGCAGCCTGTTCCAATGCTTGACAACCCTTTTGGTGAAAATTTTTTTCCAAGTATCAAATCTATTCCCCTGGTTCAACTTGAGGCCATTTCCTCTTGCCTTTTGGCTAGTTATTTGGGAGAAGAGATGGACACTCTACTGCTATGACCATCTCTCAAGTAGTTTTAGAGACTGGTAAGGCCTTCCTGTGCTTCCTTTTCTCCTTGCTAGCACATAAGACTGTCTTATTTTACATGAATTTGCTTGTTCTTTAAAGTTTCAGTTAGTCTGTAAATTATTGGGTTTTTTAAAATTTAACTGGGAGGCACTCCCAGAGTTAAACAACTAGAATTTAAATTATAATAAGACTCAAATTGAACAGAAATGAGTCTTAAAGGTGGTTTTAAAATTACAACAAAACTTTATGAAGTATATATTGAAGATTGGCTTGTCTCAAAGTAGTTTTTGCCCACAATTTAAGGTGCAAAACACGAAGCACAGACCTAAGCTTCATATCTAGGACCTTGAAGCCATTTATACCCCAGCCTTTGAATGCATGTGACCCTGTTCTAATAAGATGGGCCATCTTGCCCCCAAAGCAGCAGATCTTAAAGCTTTTCTCTTCTTTAAAGAAAATTTAAAAAACTAACAAACCAAAAAAGCCACCCTAACATACACAGACACTCTCACACACTCACCAAAAAGTTGACTTCAGAAATCAGTTTATTTGATCTCATTTTAAAGCATTATTAAAGCATTCAGGTAGCAGGAGGACAATTTGCAGAGAATGAGGAAACAATGGGGTAAGTAAATCCCATGGTGATGTTGCATAAGATACCTGACCAAGTTCCTTTTTTTTTTGGCTGTTACTTTCAGTGATTTTTCCTTCTTTAAGTTTTCTGTACATCATTCATTATTGAATTTACATTAACTTTATTTCTTACCCATGTTTGTTATACCTAATTTCCCGAAGCTTTACTTTCTCCTCTGAATTTCTGCTGTTGAACATTGAAAGATGTTCTGCTTTGCTGGTATCAGTAATCTCAGCAGAGCAATGAACAAGCAGTGCAGAGTCACACCACAAACCTATGCACACTTTACATGTCTGTGTGTTCACCTGTTTGTCCTTTGTCATCTGTGTTGTTTCTGAAGGATGGATCCGAGTAACGATTTTACTGCTTTTGTAAAACTAACAAGCTTATGGCCTCTGGATTCTTCTCTAACCTCTCTGTCCTACCCCTGTCTGTTTTGTCTGTAGTCGTGCAGAACAGATCCCTCCTTGCCTGACAAATGAGACTTCTCTCCCCTCTCCTTGGGGTACGCCAGCTTTGTCCAGGAAAAGGTACCGACCCTTCAAAGAGAAGCTGATCTCGTTTCTGATTTTTCTCTCTTGCTTTTGTGTTTCTTAGTTTTGGGGGGAGGGATGTTTCTCTTATGTTTGCTGAGGAGTGCATTTTCACTTGTGTGTTTACTGGATAAAAAAATGTAAAGGCATGTTTCATAGTGAATCCTAGGCAGTGGTGAGATCAGAGACGTCTCCAGATTCCCATAGCACTTCAAGTTAGGCTTGTGTTTCAAAACCAGGTAAATGCTAGTATAAGAAATCATCTAAGGGAGGTATATATGACACTCCAAGAAGCAGTTCAAAGACATTCATACTATGCTAGTAGATCAGTGAATACAGCAGGATTTCTTTTCTCCTGACTAATTTTTCAAGAAAGCTTACCTTTGGTGGAAGGTGAATAGCTTGTAAATGTGCTCATTTGTTAGTAATTGGAGAGAATAAAAAGTAAAGAATGAACCTGTCAGTACTTGTCTACCAAATGATGTAGAGACAGGCTGAATTAAAAGGTTTGGAAAGAAAGCACAAATGGCTCATTTCAGAAATCCAAGCACTCGCTTTCACTCCTAAGCTACAGTCTTTTCTTATGCATCTTAATGTGTCTGGTAGATTTTAATATTTTTTTAAAAATAATGGTTACTGTCTGAACAGTGTTACAGGCTTATGCAAATGCCAAAAAAAATTTCCTGGAGTCCCCAGGGAAGGGAGCAGCCCTTCACTATCTACACATGCAGGTTAGACAAAGATTTGCTTTTGAAAGCTAAAAAGGCATTTGGAAGACACAGGGTTATCTGAGAAGCAGGTGCCAAGTGTAGAAAATACAATCATTCTTGAGTGGTATGCTGCTTAAGATTTGCCATCAGGCTTCATGGTTGGAATGTAAAATATTTTTCAAAGGAAAACAACCAAAGATGCTTTTGGAAACTGATTTGAAAGGAATGTTTATACTAAAGCAGGTTAGCAAAGAGAACCTTTATTCTTTACTGAATGATGTTACCCAAGTCATCTCTGGATAATATAGAGGAAGTTGCTTGGACAAAGGCACCTTCCCAGTAACCCAGAACCTCTTAGGCTGTCATTGCCTTTCTTTTCTAACACTGCGGCATTTAAGAACAAACGTTATAGTTTACAGAGAAAACCTTAGCTGCCAAAACCTTTTCCCTGTCATTTACTCTGAAGAAACATGTAAGAAAACAGTGTTTCCTGTGGAGGCTCTTTGCAGCTTCAGCCCTGCATTAACCTGGGATATTGCAGATTGCCCATCCCCTTGCTACATTTTGCTGTTCTCCCAGGTGTAGCTGGCAGGGCTGCTCAGGTTCCCTGAATTACTCAAACACACAGATATGCAAAGGCTTGCAGCAGAACACAAGCAGTGCCTGCCAAATAGGAGCTGATTCCAGGGTGTGATGAGCAAGAGTGCCAGATGGTTGGCTGATGGCAGCCTGGAAATTAAAATATAAATATAGCTATATATGAATAGAAACGTTAGGCTTCCCTCAGGTTTTTTTTTTTTAGTACTGAAAATGCAAGCAGTTGCTTGAAAACCCGAGGTAAAGATTGGGTAGTTTAAAATGTCATTATCCCTGTGGGGAGCTCTCAGCAATTCAGGTAAGCTCCAGTACAGTAATGTAGGTACTTGCTGGGGTTAAGTGCCTTTGAAATGGATTTTCACAAACAAAAAAGGCCTTTGGGTTGTAACAAATTGTTTAAGTCTCAAAGTAAAAGTGGACAGAAGGAATGATCTTGCTTGCCTGGGTGACTTTCAGACCCTTTCTGAAAAGCATTCTTTAAGTAAAAAAAATAGAATTAGGCTTTCCAAAAAGTCTGTTTGAACAGCTGTCTGCTTTCTCACAGCATAATGTTTGTCGTTCCTAGTGAATTCAGTGCCAGTAGCTGTGATCTTTCTGCTTTCAAAAATAAGCTGCTTGGGGTTTGTAGTCCAATATTATTTTTTTCTCCTCCTAAATGTCAGATACGGTCAGATTTTGTCGAAGTTGACTCTTCCCATAGAAGTGTTTGCTCTTCTCTTATTGTTTTCTGTCTCCTTTGCTTTGCATCCCTGGGATCTCCCTTCTTGTTGTGGCCTGGTTTTCTGCCTTTTGAGATGCCTGAGGGAGAGCTCTCTGTTTGGCTAAAAGAGCAAGCAGACACTGTGCACAAATAATTCTTATAACCAAAAATAGCACGGTTCTGGTTTCTCACACGGTCTAGAACAGTTTTGGATGCACTGATATGCTAATATTCTCTCTCAGACATGTCTGTCACTTCTCAAAGCTGTATTTCCCTGTGGACTGCTGCCCTCCAAGTGTTCTCCTTGTGGAGTAGGTGGGACTTGTGCAGCACGTGTTGGGATGGCAGTACATGGCTGTCCTCCCTGTTACCTCCAATGCATTGTTCTTCCACACTTGAGTAATTTGAATCGAGAGCTACAGCTTTTTCAGCTCTTTGATTGTTGAACATGTTGGCAGAAATAAGCTTTTTTTTTTTTTTTGGATATTTTGGTCCTGCCAGGGTAAAGTAGAGAATAGAATGTAACTTTGACTTTGCAGTATTTTTAGCCATTATTTTAAACAAGTTTGGATGGTGATCACTCTTGGGGAATGATATGCAGAGAGTTTATCAACAGCAAATCTAAATTATTTCTTTCCAGATCGAAATGCAGTTGCAATGTGCATCAATATAGCCAAAGTTATATTATTTTTTTTGTTAAATTAGACAGATTAGACATACAGATGCATCTTGTATACACTGCCTTTTCCCATTATCCACTTCTTTTCTTCTTCCTTAAAGGAGTCATATATAGAAGCATGGCTAAACAAATTTATTGCAAGTTCTACCCTGACCCAGAACTATAACATTTAATTAATATTTTGGAAGGATTTTGTAAGATCTGGATTTTTTTTCTGTGTAGAGATATCTTTACAAACTTTTTTTTCCCTGTTGAAGTGATACAAGTACTCCTTTTATGGAAAAACTAAAAATAGAATGTATTTTAAAATTATGTGAAAAACTTTCAATAATATATGCTTTAAGAAGATAAATTTTCTTTAGACTGCTAACAGGAAGCCTAGTCTGGACTATATTTCCTTTTCAGTTGTATGGAATGTTGCAGTCTAGGTGGTTTGAGACCAGGATCATATTTGTGTTTGTGACTCAGACTGAACAATGTTTTTGTTATTCTCTCCATGTGCTACCATGTTATAACCTTACAATTTACCTACCAATGTGAACATGACAGTGCAGATCAGTGTGCTTAAAAGTAAAATTTATACTTGAAAGTGGGTAGAATGTCTTAAGGAATCGAATTTCCTTAGAGTGAAGAGAATTCTTAAGCATAAATGGGTATTTAGTTTTTTTAATTGCATCCTGTAAAACTTGCATTGAGATGCTCAAGGTGACATTGGAAAGAGGCTGCAGTTTCCTGCTTCAGATGTAGAGCAGTGCCTTTAGGATGCATGACAAGCAATTCCCTGTGTTCCAATCTCTGCAGTAAGCCAGGGCAGAGGCTTGAGATAACACCTCTCTGTGATAGTATTACCAGTTATTACACTGTTCTTAATTCCATTTATTTTTTAAAGAAACAGTGAAGCCTTCCTTACCTGCTAGATGTTTCTTTAGGTGGTGGGGCTGACAGAGAAGTTTAGAAAATTAATGGCCTAAGGGAGTTTGTAAAAAACACTAGAAAAATTCATGTAGGGAGATCTTTTTCTTAGCGATTGGTTTCAGTAGAATTTTTGTATTATTTTCTGTTTCCTGTAAGCAGTAGCTGAATGAGTAAAGCATCAGTAATCTAATTTTTCTTAAAAACTCTCTTTAGAACAATACTCCTGGGTTGTTCAGGTGCCAAATTTTTGCTGATCTGCCATAATGCTTTTCAGTAGGAATCTTTTTATTGGAACATTATTTATTGAACCCGGTTTCCAGCCAGCACAAGAAGATTGTGCTGTGCTTCCTTTGTCCTGTCTTAGGCTAAGTAATCCAATGTCTCAGCCTTCCCCCACACATGTTTCTTGCTGGGGGATTGGACTTGGTGGCTGTGTTTAGGACAGAATTGTGTTAGCAGTCTTCCTTATCTCCCATGTATGTCCAGTTTTTCCCAGGAGAAAGAGATTGCCTTGTTGGAAGTGTCTAAAGGGTGAAGCACAACAAGCCTCTAAGTCTTAACTTGTGTTAGGGTCAGGGTTTGAGTAAATTTCTGTCACTGAGAACAGAAGAGAGGAAATACCTCTTTCAACTGATTTGATAAGAAGAAACCCTGTTTGTTTTACTGTATTCAATTGTAAAACAAAAGATAATACGTGATCATAAAAAAAATTCTTACACAGAGTTTGTTCTATTTCTTCTTACAGATAAATGTATATGATAAATACTGTGGGCTGTGGGTGATTTGGGTTGGGGTTTTTCTGGGTCTGTGGATCTTTTCTTGTGGGGGTTTCTTGTGTGTTTTGTTTTTCTTTCTTTGTGATGCATGAGCATGAATCTTTCAATCTTACTTTTGCTTCTAAAGCACCATCTTGAAAACTTATGTTCAGTAAGCTGCTCGTGCTGTTTGTATGTTGAAACCCTTGCTGAAAGAAGAGTGGCATCAAGCTGATATCTCCAAGAATTTCAATCAAGAACATGTCTGCACTTCTCAGGACAAGTGGTTGCTTCTAAGTCAGTGTGTCAAATCCCCTTTTCCCTGGATCACACTAAAGCATCTTAATGTAAAACCAAATTGCTGTAGCAGTCATGGAAGGACTGAGAACGTACAGATTGCTGGCATGAGTAAACACAGAGACCACCCTTCTGTTCCCCTAGGCTGATTAGAGGTTGCTGAGAGTTTTGTGATAGCACATTTCATAATCAGTTGTTGATGAATAACAAGTGGGGAGACACATATCCAGAGAACAGGAGCAGTGGTAGGTTGCTTACTGCAGTTGTGTTGCCACTGCAACTAGAATAAAAAGAGGGAGGCCATAAAAACAGACTCTTAAGTTCTTGAAAGTGTAGCACCTGGGGAAGACACTTTCAAGTTCAAAAATAGTTGAGAAACTGAAACCTCTCCAGGCTGTCTTTAGGGAAACATGCCCAACAGGTTTGGGAAGAGGAACACTTGTTCTGTCTAACTGAGGGAAGAGAAAGGAAGAGGAGTAACATCTATAGGCCAGTACAATTTTACAGCTGTTTGAAAAATGCAGAGCTCATAATAGCTGGGTGTTGTAACCATGGGATGTTTTCTGTCCTGCAGGCACGCATATCATTCTGTTTCAACACCTCCTGTTTGCCCTCAGAAAAACATAGCTGATGTGAAACTCCAAACAGGACCCACGTCCATACAAAGCTCTGATGCAGTCATTATTCACCCTGGTGCTATGCTTGCAATGCTGGATCTTCTGGCCTCTGTTGGATCAGCTACACACCCAGAGGTAGGGGAAAAAAATGTGTGGTCTGAAGCTTTGAGAGTGGCTGGGGAAAAGGATGGCTCTGGGAAATAGGAAAGCTGATGATGTCCTCTCATTTTGTGCTGAAAATCTAATATATTTCACAGGTTGAATTGAATAGCTAGTGGCATAGAGGTCTGACAGGAATTGCTTTATTTCATAGGCTTTCTTTTATTTATCTCTTTCAAACTCTTGGTAATAATGTAAGTTTAAAGAAAGGTCTGAAGTGGCCATCAGATAACTGCTTGAGTCACCAGACATGGAAGACTTTAAAAGACATGTAGATGTGGCACTTGGGGACATAGTTTAGTGGTGGTCTAGGCCACACTGGGTTAAGAGTTCAACTCAGTGATCTTAAAGGTCTTTTCCAACCTAAACGATTATGTTTCTATGGTAAGTTATTAGGAATAGCATAATAGTCACAAACAGAGTTGCTAGTTCTCTCTAAGCTGGCTCTCTTTGCTGGTGAAAAGTAGCGCTTAGTTTTAATCATTCTTACCTGAATTATTTTTCTTGATCATAGTTTTGGTAATCCTTTGTCTAACTAATTACCCTTTTTTGTACAGAGTGTTTCTTCACACAGACACATGCACACATACCCCCAAAAACACACAGGTGTATGCACATATATTAAAATAGTTAGTTTTCTATATTTATTGCTAATGGTAGTTTCTTTTCTATTATTATATATAAAGCCTTTCTTATATTTTCCTCCTCAGTTTGCTCTTTCTCAAGCCCTGTACTGTTCTCTCTTTCAGCATGCACTGGATCTCCAGCTGGCAGTGGCCAACATCCTGCAATCTCTGGTGCATACAGAGAGAAACCAGCAAGTCATGTGTGAAGCTGGGCTCCATGCACGACTTCTGCAACGATGCAGCGCTGCTCTGGCAGACGAGGACCACTCCTTGCATCCACCACTCCAAAGGATGTTTGAAAGGCTGGCCTCCCAGGCTCTGCAGCCCATGGTGTTGAGGTCAGAAGGATAGCCCTGAAGTTCACTTGGACTGAGCCTTGCAGCCTGCACTGTCCCTGGCTTGCAGTAAATGGCTGGCAGTGGCAGAGAGCCTTAGTGACCTGACGTGGTAGTGATAGCACAACATCTCATTTTCTTTCTCATCAAATAGATTGTCTCTTGACAGAGAGAGACTTTTTACCAGGGCCTGTAGTGACAGGGCCAGTGCCACAAGTTCTAAACTGCAAGAGGCTGGATTTAAATTAGACATGAGGAAGACATTTTTTGTAGTGGAGCAGGTGAGACACTGGAAGATTGTCCAGAGAAGCTGTGGATGCCCCATCATTGGAATTGTTTAAGGTCAGGTTAGACAGGGCTTTGAACAACCTAGTGTAAGTGAAAGCCGTACCAGCCCACAGCAGAGGGCTTAGACCAAATGACCTTTAAAGGTCCCTTCCAACCCAAACTGTCCTGAGATTCTGTGATCTCAGCTGTAAGAGGGAAATTTAATTGTATTATCTCCTATGGATCACTGGCTGGCTGACCTGCAGCCAGGACAGCTGCTTAGTTCCCTTCAGTGACATGTAGCTATGTCAGAAGGGAATTCTGCAAGGAGCCCTCTTGCTGCTTGCACATTACAGGGACTTAAGCTTCTCTAAGCATAGACACTGATGGTCTGGGTAGCTCTATAGAGAGATACTATAATTATCTAGAGATACAAGTGTTGATAGCTGTGAAATGATTCCTCCAACCAAATAGGACACACTGGTAAAACAAAGCTGAGGTCACTTACTTCAGCCTGTGATCTGCCTCTCCAGAAGAGTTCAGCTTGCTGAGCACACATTATTGGATGTCCTGATGTTCTCCTGCAGGATGCAGCAGCCTCCTGCCAAGTTTTTAAATGAAGAGAAAGGAATTATCAAAATTGCTTTATTTTATGATAAATTACTTTATTAAAATTTCTTGATTATTTAAAATAATGTCAACTTTTAAGAGCACGTGTTTCAAAATTAGTTTTGAATGGATCAAATATGTTATGGGTCATAATAATGCATTGGTTTATTTTCTTAGTTAAAAGTTATGTTTATTGCAAGAAATTACTGTCTTTTTTAAAAAGTGCTATTAGATTTGGTGCCACTACAGGCAAATAAATAGAGAAAATTACTTCCCAATTTTTTTATTCTCTTTCTTAGGGAATTTTTGCGCTTGGGAAATCCTTTGAATTGTGGAGCCTGGGACAAAAAGCTGCTGAAACAGTACCGAGTGCACAAACCCAGCTCACTGAGTTTTGAACCAGAAATGAGAAGTAGGTGTTGAAGTGCTAAAACTGTGTATAAAGATTGTTTCACTGATACCCCCAATTACATACCTATTTAAAATTTTTAGATAAGCATCCATAAAAACTTAACTTTACCCAAGCTTTATATGAATGTGAAATTATCAGAACAGTTGGACTGGAAAAGTTCTAAAACCGGAGGGAATGTAGTACTTACATTGAAAATACATCCAGCAAGGTAATTGCAGGTTTTTATTTTAGGAACAGTAACTGTTAAATATGGTAGTAGCTTGTTTTTAAATCTTGAGTAAGTTCTGCATTTGTAGTTATTTAATATTATTTTTTCTCAGCTACTTTCATGGGCACACCACAAATCATTATATTAGTGTAGTATCTCTTGTGAGTTCAGTAAGGTGTCAGATAGAATAAATACTCAATCTTCTATTATTATCCATGAGTTGTAGGGCCTGAGACTGGCTATTCTTCTGGTAAAGGAGAGTCTCAGTAAATTATAATACAAAGAAATTGTTGGAAAATTTCCAAAGCATGAGGTATTTATTTCTGTGTGTCAGCTTGGTCATTGTATGGCTGGCTGTAACATATTGTTAAAAATACCTTAGTTGAAACTTTTGAATTATTTAAAAGAAACTGGGAAGTATCTTAGGTAATACTGGTTAAGCATTAAATTGTGAAATAAATAAAGAAAATAAATTAACTGAATTCATGTTATATTATTGTGTTCAGTAAATTTTAAAAGATGGGAGAAGAGACTCAATTTATCTCTTGACCAGTGCTTTATTTATTTATTTTTATTTATATTAGGGTATAATCACTGGGAAAAATAAACAATGAAAATTATGAAAATGTGAGTCTAGGAAGATTTTAGCCTAGGAAAGAGAATGCAAAGCTACCTTCAGAATACCACATGTTAAATTGCCTAAGCTAAGTTTACTGAGCTGTTCTGCTTACTAAGAGCTCTGAGACTTCTAGCTCAGAGTTCGTGCATCTGAAAAGCACAAAGCAGAATTGTCCCTGCCTATTAAGTCAGGTAGCAGGAATGCATCTGAAGAGGAGCCTCTGCAGAAAGGACACTGTGCTGACATTAGGTAATGGAGGCCCTCTTGGTTTTACCACAAACTTTCCTTGGCGTGTTGCACAAGATGCTCATCTTCCTGCCTTGGTGGAGCATTTTTATAATCAAAGCAATGCTGCCCAGTTCATTATCTTTTGAGGCTGAACTAGCTGTTGGTGGCTGACAATCCAGCTATTCCACTGGACTTGAAATGTCCAGATAAGCAGCCTCAAAATGCCTCTCTTTTGCAACGCTGTGTTGTTTCTTTGCTTCTCCTGTAGATAGCATGGTCACCTCCACGGAAGGTCTGGGTCCTGACAGCGTCTTCGGCGTGCACGAGGACAGCCACTATCGGATAAGCAGGAGCCTGCTCAAGCCAGCAGAAGGGAGCACAGTGCCCCTGACCAGAGTCAAGTGTTTGGTCTCCATGACTACCCCACATGATATCAGGCTTCACGGATCATCAGTGACGCCGGCGTTCATCGAGTTTGACACTTCTCTGGAAGGGTTCGGGTAAGGTCCTGCAGAGCTCTCCAGTAGCGTGGGCACAGTGCACTGTTTGCTTACTTCCTGTTTTTGCAAAGGAATGCTTGTAATTTTTAATAGACTATTTACAAGTAAGGAACAAATGAACTCTTTATGTGACTTGAAGCATTCCTTTCTTCTCTTTAAATTTCCACTTTATCATTCATTAATACCTTCATAAAAAATGCTTGCTTGCCATGTGTGAAAGTGAAAAAACTAAGTATGTATCATTGATAGGACCCTCTCAGTTCTGGGTTTCACATCCCTTTTAAAACAAAGGAATGCCAACGTACCCTTGAAGGGTTGCTGGGATTTATGTGTGATATTTGGATGGCACAGGAAATCTGAGACTCACTTAAAACTGCTGAAGAACATGAAGTGTGGAAGATGGCAAATCAGAAATACAAATAAAGCAGACAATGCAGCTATGATGAGTTCAAATAACTGAAAGAACCCCAGCATTACCAACTGGAGGGATAGCCTGGATATCATGCTTAGTTCATTTTTTCAGTATCTTTTAGCCCCACTTGTTTTTCTCTCTCTAATTAAACACCTGCTGAGTGAGGCACTTTATGAGGATCATGTAATATGATTTAACTATTCAGAAGATGAAAACATGTCACCATTCTCAACATGTGTTAAAGGAAAATGTTTGGTCTTTTTGGTTATAAAAATGGAATAGAAAAACCTTAATACTTGGGAGCTCTGCTGCTCTCTACATTCTTTTTTCAGCTCTGCAAAACAAGGATGCAGCTCCCATTTTCCATCTAGCCTAAATATCCAATACAGTCAGGGACAGACTTTTTTTAATTAAACAAATGTTACTCTAAGCTGTGTTCTACATCCTTCGTAAGAGAAAATTGTCTGAACCTAAGAACTTGAAATAGTTGTCAAAGTGAATTTTCATTGTGTTTGCTTCAGGAGATTTGTGGGTGCTGGTAACATGTCCAGAAGTAACTCACATAATGCAGCTGTGACTTCCTGTAATTTCAGCAGGCCACCTAAGAAGGCTTCTATAATAAATTAAAAAAAGAATGTAGGAAATTTTCTCCTTACATTGGTTTCCATTGTGTCCACAGCAGCCTCTTGTAAGGACCAAACATAGCTAAGTTGGAGGAATATGATGTTAGTGTGAGAGCATTCTTTCTTAAGATAAGAACATGCTTGTCTGCAGTTGCCAGATCCTGTGACTATTGTGCTGATCCAGTCTCTTTAGAAGGTTCAGAATAGCTCAAAGGCTGCTGCAAGATGCAGGTGCCCACAAGGGAACACCTTAGGCTATGGAGCCACATAGGCATGACTCTATACCTTCACACCAAAGATGTACACTGCCAAAGCTCTTTGTGCTTCAGATAATTTAGACTCACAATGAGCAATCTTGAGAATTAATTCCTATTTTTCATTACTCCATGAAGTCACAAAGCATGTGTGCTTTTGGTAGATTTTCCTAAGCTATGTTTTGTTTGTATTGAACTCCATTTCCATTGACTTCCATAAACTCCTGTGTGTTACTGGTCTTGTGTTTAACAGCTGCCTGTTCTTGCCAAGTCTGGCTCCCCACAATGCACCTACAAATAATGCTGTTACTACAGGACTTGTTGATGGCGCCGTTGTGAGTGGAATTGGAACTGGTGAGTAGTCCAGTATGACTGGTAACAAACAGTGTTTTATGTCTGATGTTTAGTTCTCTTAGACTTCTTGGTTACCCATGAACTGATAGTATGGTGTTAGACACTGTGCACTCACACTCAAGAACTTCTTGTGTCATTTTTGTGTGTGTTTCTGTTGCCTGTTGCCCCCAAGACAATGAAAAGAAATATAAAATATAAACGTGTGATTGCTTTAAAATGCAAAGCTTAAAGTAGAAGGCTAAATTGTAATCAGCCAGGGTGTATGAATAATAATCCAGATGCATTAAGGAAAAAGTTGAGGTAGTAGTGTGTAGAGCATAGGAAATGTGGAATGAATTGTAATGCTGTACTTGTGCTTTGTTCTGTTGAATCCTTGACTGCATTTATTACAGGTGTAGTTGAACGCACCATCACAAAAGCCCCGTCTAAATTTTTTACTATCACTTCTATGTGTTGTAGGTTATTCACCCTACAGGAACCTGGTATACTGTGTGGGATTAACTGAACACGGTCACTTAGTTAAAAGAAGTCTAAAAACTATGGTGAAGGCTTACTGCAGTAAGCTGGAATTAGTGAGAGCATCCTTGAATATTAAGTGGAGTCAGATGTATGTGGTAGAGAGATAGTCCCTCAACAGAGGCTTCTTCAGCATCTGAGAAAACACAGCTGGTATTAGCTGAGCTGATAGGAAAAAAGGAACAGATTCAAGGTATCCTAAGTACTACCTACTGCAGCTATGTAATGGGCTTTCTTTTTATTTTTAGGTGAAAGGTTTTTCCCACCACCATCTGGTTTAAGCTACTCAACTTGGTTTTGTATTGAACATTTTAGTTCACCTCCCAATAACCATCCTGTGAGACTCCTCACTGTAGTGCGGCGTGCAAACTCCTCAGAGCAGCATTATGTCTGCCTTGCCATTGTCCTCTCAGCAAAAGACCGCTCACTGATTGTTTCAACTAAAGAAGAATTGCTTCAGAATTATGGTAAGAGTTGTGCCATGTTATCAGCTAATGCTGACAATATTACAGGCATGCAACAGCAAGTGTATTTTAAACCCAGTATCCAGAAGAATTGTGTCTGCTGGAACTTTTGTTGCTGCTTCACCAGTTCCTGATGGGTTTTGACAATGAGAAAATGCAAAATGTAAACATTAATTTATGGAGATTTTATAATTTCTAAGTAGATTTGATGTCTGTATATAAAAAAAAAATTGCCAAAACCCCAGGTATTATGTATTCAGGGGAGGGATTACGTCATTGATTTTGAAAGGTTTTGCCTTCGATTTATCTTGTATCATTTATTTTAGACATCATCTCTTGAGGTGCAAATTTTAACTGTCTTTGGTTTGAAGAAGTTTGGAAATAGTAAACTAATAGGTTGAAGCTTTTTCAGTCTGGATAGTCCCAGTACTGTATGGATTTTTGAAAGCAATTAGTCATTCACTTAATGTTTTAATGCTGTGGTCAGTTTTCTTTGTATCTCCATTCAGTATCTGTGACCAAAGGAGGAATTAGCAGAGGTGTGGAGAAGATCTAAATGAAGCTGGTGATACCACTAAATTTGCTAGACAGCTATCAGTGCACTCAGGGGCTTCAGGATGAGCTGTCTCCTGTCTCCAGCCTTGTCTTCCATAGGAGCCTCTGAAAGTGGTTGGTTTTGACAGGCTGTTACACACTGGGTCTGTGGAGGAGTTGCAAGGAGCAGGGCTGCCTTCTGCATGTGTTTCAGGCTTAGCTTTTCACCAGACCAGCCCAAATGGTTGTCAAAAACCTGTTTCTGCTTCTGTTCTTTACTTTTGAGTAGGCAGCACTAATAAAGAATTTATACAACTGTTGTTATTAAAAAACCTCCCATGAACAGCTAAGCGGACGTTACCATGAAAATAAGGATATAAGGAAAATAATCTATAAGCAGGCATCCGCATCATTAACTGCAGCAGTCTCTCTTAGAAGTCTGGTTCAACACCTGAAACTTGAGAGCTGAAAACCCATAGTGTAAAGTAGGAATTAAACCTCCTAAATCACAAAGATACTGATAGTGCTTTCTTTCTCAGTGTGAAGTAAACTTGCTTCATTCTCTAAGAATTTGGTCCTCTAATTGCTTTAGCCTGCACTGAAGCTATAGTTCATATATTTTTAGTTTAGTGAGCACCTATAATCAAACTCCCTGAAAGAGATTGGATTTGAGGCTTTGTCAGAGAAGATCTGAAGATGTCTGACTATAAAGACTGTTTTTTAATTGAAACAGAACACTTTGCTTCACTCAAGTGCTACCCTGTTGTGTCTAAATCATAGTCGGTGGTGTACTGTTGAGTGTTGAGCAGGTAGGGACCTGAAAAACTGAGATTGGAATTGCTGTGCACAACATGGGGATTGGAAGTGCTGACAGTCTCTTGTGAGAATAAATGGGGTGATTTAAGGACCCTTCTTGAGAGCAAGAATTGTGCTCAGAGATGTTTGGCTGAGAAAAAGAACTTGAGATTATTTTTGTATCTGAACGTTAGTTCTAAGTCAAGTACTCTGCTTTTAACATTTCCCTTGTGCTGTTTCTAAAGAAATGAGTATTCTCCCTGTGCAGGCAGCTGTTGTGGTAAAAGGATTAATGGTTTCTTTTCCTTCAGTATGAAAGAATGAAGAGGGATCTGAAAGTTCATGGTTTCTGTTGAAATGTTCCCAGGGTTTTGGGGGATGTTTTTATCTTTTTTTTTTTTTTTTTTTTTTTTTTTTCCTGTTGGGATAGCTTTTAAGTAGAGTAAGGGTCACTTTTGTGAAGCAAAAGTGGGAATAAAAAGTCTGCAAGTATGGGTGTCATCCTCTCCACAGTGTGAGGAAAGTGAGAAATAGCTCTGTAGGTTTGGGAGACATCTGTTGTTTCTTGGTGACTACTCGTGTAAAAATTTCTTTAGGCAGCATGAGAAAGTAAAAACTTTGGCCAACTAGTAATTTCAGCTAAAGTTTCGAAGGAGAAAGTGAGAAGCAAAATACAACTTTCATAAGTCTGAATATATCCTGAGATTTTTAAGCTCTTACAACATTTCTGCTGGTGCCCACTAACTGGTGCTTTTCCTTTAGTTGATGACTTCAGTGAGGAATCGTCATTTTATGAAATTCTTCCCTGTTGTGCCCGTTTCCGCTGTGGTGACCTCATTGTGGAAGGCCAGTGGCATCACCTAGTCCTGGTCATGAGTAAAGGCATGCTGAAGAACAGCACAGCTGCACTCTACCTCGATGGACAACTTGTCAACACTGTTAAGGTAAAATAAATCTTTCAGTCCTCATTTTTAGTGGTTGGAGTGATTTCTCTCTCTCTGTGCAATAAGAAAACCATACAAGAAAAAAGAACAAAATAAAACACCACCACTCCATCCAAAACCTAACCCCTCAACAGAATAGAAAAAAACCCAACCCAAGCACCAAGACAAAAAACAAGCAAACACCACCTTTATTTGCAAAGGTCAATACCTCATTGTTAGGTGGAAGAAACTGCAGAGAGCAGTGAAGAGCACTGTGGGACCTGTCCATTGAGTGTAAAATATTCCCAAGCTGTAACAGATATCCAAACATCATTTGACACCTGGCAGGCATGGGCTTTAAGGGATAAAGCATAACCTGGTGTGGGGCTTAAATATCTAATGTTACTGTACGGCTCTAGGTAAAACAACATGTTGACTTTCAAAGTTTTCCTCCCAGTATTCCTTTTGCAAGAGGAGGACTACAGTAAGTTGTTATGCTGATAGTTGTAATACATTGATGCCTGTAGAGAGGCTGCCTAGAACAGAGGCAAGACAGTGCTAAAGCAATAAAGTATTTATTAAAAGGCCTTTAAAGGATACACCTTGGGCAGTACAAGAGCCTAGCTGTGGCTACATGCAAGCTGGACAACTGGTCACAATCTTTCACACTTTTATAACTTTGATCCATTTACATATTGGGGTTAATTGTCTAATTACACCTTCAGGTTATGAAGTTCCATCCTCTTAGATTGCTTTTCTCAATTCACCATTTTTTATACTTCTTGAGCCTAAAGCTGCAACAGTGTCCTCAGTTCTTGGGCTGGAAAAAGATTGTTTTGTCTAAATAAACTGTTAAGAGAACTTGCTAACACTTTATATGAAGTTCAGAGTCACACACCAATGCAGTGCAGAATCTGAAAAATATAAAAGCTAAAATTTAAGGCATCAACATGAGTGTCTGTCTGGCCCTCTCTCTGGCTATGCATGACTACATTCAATAGCTGCTAACAGAATCTTTACAAGGTAAATAGAAAACAGCCATTGAGCTTGTTATTGTCTTTATATATTGGCCAGTATCTTACTGATGTATTTGTTTAATTGTTTGAAAAGTTTTTCTGAATTTAGTTCATCATGTTTGCACTTTATGTTGAAATGGTGTAATTTCCAAAGGCTGGGAAAGGAGAGACAACACTGCTTTGAGCACCATGTCTTTAGAATCAAGATACAGCCTCTTCAGGCACAGAATTCTCATGTTCTCCTCCTGTGTTTCCATATACACTTCCATATTTTGATAGCCACTTCTGGTCTTCGTATTTCCTTTCTGTTTAATGTTCTTCACTAGTATGGCATCAGAATACTCTGCATTACATGGCAAGCATTTGATACCTCCCCCAGCTTGCAAAACCATTTTTGTACACTGTACCCTTGCTCCCTCACTGACTTGCCTGTGTTTTGCTCCCACCCAGCTTCACTACATCCACAGCAGCCCCAGTGGCTCTGGCTCTGCCAACCCCCCCGTGGTCAGCACGGTGTACGCCTACATCGGTACACCGCCCGCTCAGCGCCAGCTCTCCTCCCTGGTGTGGCGCCTGGGCCCCACGCACTTCCTGGAGGAAGTGCTGCCTGCCCCAGGGGTCAGCACCATCTATGAGCTGGGACCCAACTACGTGGGGAGCTTCCAAGCGGTTTATGTTCCATGTAAGTGCAGGTCAGGTGGTGCCTGGTAACTTGGGCTGGAATCTGTGTGGGCATACTGGCAGAAGAGATGAGAGAGTATGCAGGAGCAGGGAGGAAAACTTGCTGTTCATAGGAAGAAGATTAGTAGCTGTTGTTGAAGAGGATGATAGAAATCCAAAATTTCTTGTGTGAGATATAGTAGAAGTGCTTGTATTCCTCACTTTGGTTTTAAACCAGTTAGAAAGGCTTAAAGCTGTCATTATTCATACTGTATGCTATATTTATCTGTAGAAAGTTAAATTAGAAAGGATACAAAATTTTAAAAATATGGTTATATATTCTCTTTGAATCTTGCATCTCTCATACCATTCCAAGGCAGCTTTCCTATCAAACTGTAGTAAAAAGAAAGTTGTCACAGGCAAAGATGCAGATTTACCAAATGCTTCTCTGGTTTTTGATTGCTTTATTTTCCTTAAGAAAGGAAAGGTAGTTTATAGCCTTTAGGCTGGACAATATCACATCACGGCTCTTTGCAAAATCTTCCTTTTGTACCTGTTCTGCAATATAAGTTGCTTAAGATTTTACTCTTCAAATTTAAAAGAAAAATAATGCCATTAATGAAGGGAAATTCTATTTTGTCTTTAAGGTAAAGATTCAAAGTCTGAAGGAATCAATCCATCACCGGTATCTTTGGTACCAGAAGAGAAGGTCTCCTTTGGTCTCTATGCACTGTCAGTTTCTTCATTTACAGTGGCAAAAATAAGGAAAGTTTACAACAAGTTGGATAGTAAAGCTATTGCCAAACAGGTATGTTGGGAAATCAGTTGGTTAATGTGTATTTTTCCTTTCTTTTAACTTACTTCAAAACAATCTGCTCAATGCGGCCAAGAGCAATCTTGTCCAATCCCCCTCCTGTGGGCCAGGACACCTTTTCACTGTGTCAGGTTGCTCAAAGTGCATTCCAGCCTGATCTTGAATGCTTCCAGGAGTTGAGAACTCACAGCTCTTCTAGGCACTAGGTGGCCAGCCTTGGGGCATTCTTGGTGAGGTGACTGCATCAATGGACAAGGGAAGGGTTACAGATGTGATTTATCTGGGCTGCTGTAAAGCCTTTGACATGGGCCCCCACAACATCTTTCTCTCTAAATTGGAGAAAGATGGATTCAATGACTGGGCTGTTAAGATGGATAAGAAAGTGTTTGGACAGTTGCATCCACTGGGTGGTGGTCAATGGCTCAGAGTCCCAATGGAAATTGGTAACAAGTGCTGTCCCTCAGGAGTCCATGTGGGGACCAGTGTTATTTAATACCTTCATTAATGACAGAGAGGGATCAAGTGCACCCTCAGCACATTCATTGATGAAACTAAGCTGAGTGGTGCTGTTGACACACTTCAAGGACGGGATTCCATCCAGAGGAGTCTGGATGAATTCCAGGGCTAGGAGGGCCCAGAGAAGTGAGCCAATTGGAAGCTCATGAGCATTAACAAGACCAAGGGCAAGGTGCTGCACCTGGGGCAGGGCAATCCCTGGAATCAATCCAGGCTGGGGATGAACAGATCAGTGCAGCCCTGCTGAGAACCACTTGGGGGTGTTGGTGGAAGAGAGGCTGGACATGACCCAGCCATGAGCACTCACAGCCCAGAGAGCCAAACATGTTCTGGGCTGCATCCAAAACACTGTGGGCAGCAGGGGAGGGAGGGGATTCTGCCTCTCTGCTTCTCTGGTGAGAACCCACCTGCAGTGCTGCATCCAGCTCTGAGGTCCCCAGCACAAGACATAGACCTGTTGGAGTGAGTCCAGGGAAGAGCACCAAGATGATCAAAGGGATGGAGCATCTCTCCTAAGAGGAAAAGGCTTAATCTGGGTTGGTTGTATATTGCTCCTGATCACAGTAGGAAAATGCATGTTATGAATTTTAGACTTGCATAAAAAAAACTTCTTCTCTTCAACCCCCGCTTTTTTTTTTTTCTTGTTTTCTTCAGCTGGCAATTTCTTCTCATGAAAATGCCACACCTGTGAAGCTGCTACATAACTCAGCAGGACATTTGAATGGACCAGCACGCTCCATTGGTGCAGCTTTGATAGGATATTTGGGTGAGTTGAGCACTCAATAATTATTATGGTTTAGAGTTATTAATTACTTGTCAATAAGAACTTAGGTCTAGAAGATAAATCATGTGATTGATGAATGTAATGGTGCATCGTTGTATTTATTGAACATTTTTATATTTTATGGATATACTATTATCTTTTTTGCTTACATGGGATGCTTATTTCAGTTTGATTCATCATTATGAAAATACTTTCAATTACTTTACCTTAGGTTATAAACTATTGTTCTATATTTCTTGCACTTTCTCTTCGGAGGTGTCATAATTCTTCTAGTAACATTCTTCTTATAATTCAAGTAATGCTAAAATAATGCTAAAGTAATGCTTTCACATTTTCACAATTATTTCTTTCAGAAATTCTATTTGAATATATTTTAATTCATTTTCTCTGTCTGTGCTCAGGAGTAAGAACATTTGTCCCCAAACCTGTTGCCACTACACTGCAGTATGTTGGTGGGGCTGCTGCTATTTTGGGACTTGTAGCCATGGCATCAGATGTGGAAGGGTTGTATGCAGCTGTGAAAGCCTTGGTCTGTGTGGTAAAGAGCAATCCGCTGGCCAGCAAAGAGATGGAAAGAATCAAAGGGTATCAGGTATGTAAGAAATGTCTTTAAACAGACCAGGCTGATTTAATTGAATTTCACTGTTTGTCATCACAGTTCCCATGGCAATCTCTTGTTGTGTTCTAACCCAAGTTTCTCTTTTAAAGTTTCTTGAGCTCTTGGTTAATTAGCATAGATGAATTATTTAGGACTTCTTTTAAAGGAGAGGGTGAAAAGCTTTTTACTAAGCTGCTGTGCACATTTAGCTGCATTGCTGGAACTGAGCCTTCAGTAACAGCACAGAAGAGCACAACTATCATACTTAAATTATTCTTTTCTTGTGATTTTGAACCCACTCCTGCAAGCCTGGGAGCTTGTCTCTCATGTGCCAGCAGGAGAGAGGATAAGGACACATAAAAAAACCAAATAAGAGAACTCCTAGAAGCATCCTTTTGAGGAGACTGCACAGATTTTGTAGTTAGTGATGCTGTTTCCTTTCAA
Organism: Toxostoma redivivum; assembly: GCA_013397375.1. Classification (NCBI taxonomy): domain Eukaryota; kingdom Metazoa; phylum Chordata; class Aves; order Passeriformes; family Mimidae; genus Toxostoma; species Toxostoma redivivum. Next base: position 836,339 of record VXBI01011463.1, on the reverse strand, counting down.
GCTGAAGACATTATCCACTGGGATGGGGAAAGGCAATTAGTTATGCACAAGGATTGGTTTTGACTGATTTGCAAAGGTCTTCACATGAGCAATGCGTTTTATGTTTCTCATGGAGGCTGCTTTATTGAAATGGAAAGTTCTCTGGTTTGGACTATGGGTTTGCAAACCTTGTAATGCTAATGCCTGGTGCAGTTACATCAAAACATATCATTTCAAGGAGCCTGGTGCAGATCTTGGCTTACTGTGACCAAACAAGTCTAGACAGTGTCTCCCTTGTACCATGAGTAGTCAGTGGATCATCACAGATGACCTTACATTCCACTTGTATTGACATCAGCAAATAGTATGGTTTGAGGGAGATTCCCAAAAAGCTGTTTCTTTAGTCTTTCATTGAGGATGGTAAAGCTGAACAGGCCAGGATGCTGAGTGTTTAAACAGGTTTGCTTCAATAAAGAAACTGTAACAGTAAATCTGGCAAATGGTTTATAAGAAGATTATAAGAAGTTAGAGCAGAAGTGGGGACTGCAGTCATGCCTAGGGGAATGAAGCATAGCAAGAAAAAAAGAGGCTTATTCAGATTTATGTTCTTTTTTTCAGTGCCAGAATACCTCTCATGTAGGCTAGTGCTCTAGGCCTGCTCCATTTGTCTGCCATGTCCATGTTTGCTGTCCAGAAACACAATTGTTTGAGGATGTGTTGTCTTAAACTGGGGCTGACTGCCAGAGAGCTGAGAGGGGTGTGTGTGTCCTAATCCTCAGGGCCTAGATCCTGTCTGTGGTGTAAACAGATGTTTTATGAGCTGGAGAATATGGATATGCTGCTTTTTTAATGAACTGTAATGCCACTTCCAAACTTTTTCATCAAGAGTACCAACCAACAGACATACTTTAAGGGCCTTCTCAAAAGGGCACAGACATTTCATCTTTTCTCCTGCATGCTGTGTGCTCACAGGACTGATTCTTTTTCTGTTTACTTGTTCAAGCTGCTGGCAATGCTGTTAAAGAAGAAAAGGTCCCTTCTGAACAGCCACATACTCCACCTGACCTTTTCCTTGGTGGGAACTGTTGACAGCGGGCACGAGACATCCATCATCCCAAATTCTGCTGCCTTCCAGGACCTGCTCTGCGATTTTGAAGTATGTAGAGCTGCATAGAAAAGTGATTATGATGCTGGATAGTGGTTGTCAGATGCTGATAGTGTACCTTAAATATTAAACAATAGCAACTTAGGTTGTTATCCTGAGAGCTTCCTATTTCTTATATGGTACAGTAAAGCAACTGAGCAACAAGACTACTGGTAATTTTTCCTGCTGAAATGGCTTGAATCCCTGCACAAACAATGGATGGATGCCACAGGTGTTTCTGCTTTTTGTTGGTTTAGAAGATAACATTCTGTAGTTTTCTGTTCAATTTATTTTTACCTGTGTCTTCTACTGCAGTGCATACATCAAGGCATGAAAAATGTCCTGAAAATAAAAGTAGGAGGTAAACTTTCAACATAGCACATGGGAATCACTTTATCACACATCTCCTGCAATGCTGGTAGTAAGGGAGTTAAAATTCTGTTTGCATGACCTGTGAAATACTTAAATGTTGTATTAAAGTAAGGAAAGTAGCAAATCTCAGAGGGAAATGCTAATGCAGTAGAGGCTGATAAAAGATTTCCAGAACTTATCCTTTTGTGTGTGCTCCTTTGGCACTATCTGTACCTGACATAGACTGGCTAAAAGAATTCTGACTCACATACATTTTAAAGTAAATAAGTAAAAGCCCTACTACCACTGCTAAGCTAGCTGTAAGATGCTGACTTAATATTGCAAGTCAGTTTTGCACAAATGACTTAATAGACTCAACCATTTCCTTCTTTTCGATCTTTATTTGAGTATTTCAAAGCACTCCTGGAAACCTTATTTAGGAATAAACTTTCCAAAAGTCTGAGATTTTGGCTGGGGTTTTTTTCAGTTTTTTTATTTATTTACTTTATTCAGAAATCAGTGACCCAGACATTTCACTTAATTTGGATAAATTGGATGTTCTTACTCATGCAGAACAGGGAAATTAAAAGATTTGTTCTCATCATTTTAAATTACAAGATTAGAAGAAAAGCAAAAACTAGAAAGCTTTTAATTTAAGCCAGTTTTATACACCAGAGCACAAGTATTAATTATGCTTTGTTCAATAGCAAATCGCTTTTAAGATTTTCAGCTGTAACTGAGCTTTCTGGCTTTTATATCTTCTATTACTTCTATTGATTGAATAATTTATATTTGGGTTTTTTTGGTAGAGAATCTAAATTAAAGTGCAGGCAATTCTGGGTAAAAAATAAAATCAGGGAAGACCTTGAGTTTAATCTTGGTGGAAGGTAGTAAGTTAATTTTATGAAGACATAAACCTTCACTTAGACCAAATAAATTTAACACAGCCTTGTAAACCCCAATAGCTCCTTTGCAGTCATTGCACTGTCTGTTTAAAGTTTGTGTAAAAAGGCAGTGTGACCTTTTGTCTAGATCCCTTTCTAAGTTTTCAGCATGATACCCTTACAGAGAATATTTTTGGAATTCATGTGTGGTTCTTCATGGCCAGGTCATGTATATGAAAGATTTTAATCTCTTCATAACCTTATATTTATTAATGCTTGTTTTTAACCTACAAGTCAATTTATGTACAAAAAATACTGTTTTTTCTGTGTTTCAGGTCTGGCTTCATGCACCCTATGAGCTTCATCTCTCATTGTTTGAGCACTTCATTGAACTCCTCACTGAGTCAAGGTATGAACTGCTGCAAGCCTAGCAATGGGATTTACAGGATTAGGTGATATTTAGAGGATTTTTAATTTCAAATTTTAAATGGCCATCTCTTTTCTTTTCTTCTTCTAGTGAAGCAGCAAAGAATGCAAAGTTAATGAGGGAATTCCAGCTCATCCCAAGACTGCTGTTGACTCTTCGAGACATGTCCCTGTCCCAGCCTACTATTGCTGCCATTAGCAATGTGCTGAGCTTTCTGCTTCAGGGCTTCCCCAGCAGCTATGACCTACTCAGGTAGCCCACATATGGATAATTTTTTTCTTTCTTGGTTTTACCTTGGACAAAAGTACTTCGTGGTCATACTGCTGAGGACTGTGTGACATGGAATGCTCATGTACTGATTTTTTTTCCCCTCTATGAACTAGATTGAACTGGACATCAGCAATATGTTGAAGCCTTGATTTGCTTATGATTTTCAGTTTACATCTGACCAAGCATGGTTGAATGATCAAACTGGTTTAATGTTCTACAGGTGAAAAGTGAAGGTGCTGAGCAGCCCTTTTGTTCATATGAAGCACTGAGCACTCCTTCTGAATACCACTGAATATTATTTGAGATGGGCTAAAAAGATACTTCTGGTTAAAATGCAGTTTTGATTACTATCTTGAATGCGAGGTTTAGATTTAGATTTTTTTCTTAATCATCACTGTATAAAAAGGTATTTAAGGCTGTCAGATATAGTACTACTAATTCTGACTGATGAAAATTACACTAGTTACTGTAATTCATATGTACAGGAGTATTTGAAATGCTTTAAAAATAGTGTAACTCCTTGATAACCTGCTTTTTTTTCATCTCTCATTTCATTATAATGGAAATGGACAAAATATTGTGGGGTTTGGGAGCTCTTTGCATATGCATGGTCATGTTTTCAGCTTCTTACTTTTAAGTATACAATTGAAGGTATCAGAAGCCTCAACCTGAACATCCTACCTGTCTTTGTTTTAATTATACAGGACAAAAAATGATTTAAGAATAAAACTATTGATTTTGTGTTTAAATGGTTATAGAAGAGATTGTAGACCAGTGTTCCCTGTTCTCCTTCCTGGAAATAAAAAAATGAAAGATGGAAATAAAAAATATTAAGAATAAACTTGGGAAAAGTTGCACTACCTAGGGATCATTTCAGGTTAGCTGCAGAGGAAAGAGGAATATATTGCATCTCCTTTCTTGGAGTGGTACATCAGAGTCTTGTCATGGAAAACTATGACCCTGTGTTACATAACTTCAAGCTATAGGCATAAATGTTCTTCCAGAGTTGAGTAACCACTGTTTTGATGTAATAATTGTTCAGCTGTAAGGATTTGTGAATAATGTTTTGTTCTCCTTTAACTTGAGGTGTTCCTTTTACTAGGGCTCAGCATTACCTCCCAGTTCCCTTTCCTAAATCCTAGCATTTTCAGGGTCCCTTACCTGCAGAGTTGTCTGCAAATATTCCATTAATTACTACAAGTTAATTTGTGTTTTGGCTAGTAACTTTAATTGAAGACCATTTTCTTCAGTCTTCAGATGTGAGAAAGCTGACATTTTTAGATATCTCCCTGTCACTGTGTCATGGTTTTATGTAAGGTGAATTACTGATAGATGAGAGTGCATCTGTCATGACAGTGAGTGATGTTTTTTCTGTATCCATCAAGGTTTGGACAGTTCATCTCTTCCACTTTACCAACGTTTGCAGTCTGTGAGAAGTTTGTGGTCATGGAAATAAACAATGAAGAAAAGCTTGACAGTGGTAAGTGTTGACAGAATTTAGAAGCAGTAGAATAAAATACCTTGTGGTCTCTTCTGTGCTTGAATACAAAAAAAATGTAGAAATAGTGTCATTAACAATGTTACAATGTTGTTATGACCTTGCTGCCAGTTAGTGGAGCTTTAGTTTTCAATATTGAGTGCAAAGCAGAACAAAACATGTTTTTTTTGTTTCCTTCATGTAACCCTGTACGGTTTTGTTCTCTTTCCTCCACTTGCTCCTTCCAATCAGCTGTGCACTTCTGCTTCTCTGTGGGAAAAGGAAAAAAAAAAAGACAAAAAACTGGTTACTAGGTGCATCAACCTTCTAGGTGTGGAGGAAGTGAAAGAATTAACTAAGCCTAGTAACTTTTTTTTAGGCAAAAAAAAAAAAAAAGAAGTGCTACCGTTCTTCAATAATTCTTATATTGAATTGTTTTGAGACCATTTCTACCCTTTTTTACCGTGTGCAATTGCATTTTCAATCAGTCTCACATAAGAGAAATGTTTTAGTCCCACAGTGGATGTCAGCCAAATAAATAGAAGGATTGGATCATCCAAAAAACTCTTAGGAATATACTGATGCAGAGGGACATGTGAGAGAGAAGTTTCTTCTTTTGCAGTTAGTTATATTGGTCTGGTGGCACAAAAAACAAGGTTTGGGCAGTCTGCACCTTCTGGAGAGGGACTTTTCACAAGAGCATCTAGTGATAGGATGAATGGGAAATTCAGAGTGTGGTAGAAATGAGAAGAGAAGCTTTTGAGGCAAGGAGCATGAGATTTTTAGGCTACTGGTGTTCACCACTTCTGTTGGATTTCTGCCGTAGAAGATCCTTTGTGTCTGTATCTTGTGCATAAAATTTTGCTCCAGAAATTATCCCTTTATCTGTCTTCATTTTTGCATATGCTGCCTCAATCTCTGCAGCATTTCTTTTTTTTTTTTTTTTTTTAAATAACATAAAAGAAGGGTCCTCCTTTGCCATAAGCTACAGGGATTTGCAAAATAGCTGTAAAGTTAGTCCTGCATGGATTGGTTTGGTTGCAGTAAATGTAGTTTAAAACTGGTGGTGAGCTTGGGAATGTGTTGAAAGAAAAGGAAACTAATTTTTCTCTCCAATTCTTAGATTTGGAGGGATTTGGGAAGTATCAGGGTCTATTCCTTACAATTTCCACATTCCCCCCAGCCACTCTGCTTTCAAAATGCAAAATATTTATTTAATTGCCACGTTTTGCAGTTTTGAGAGAAAGGAGAGATGGGAAGGAATGATGACAGATAGTGACCACCTCAGCTCAGATTATTGTCTGAGAAGCAGTGATTCTCTTTTACCTGTTCTTCAAGCTGCCCAAAGTCTGTGTGAGAGTGATAAGGAGGAACCAGACATTTCTCAGCACCATATAATGGGCTGCTTGCACTTCAGCACAGCTTCCTTGCAGCCTGAGTAGGGGTCAGGTTGTATCTGCTTATGTATGGAATTTTTAATAGCCTTTAAAATGCCCAATTTCCAAAATCCTAATTTTGCCTCCGTTTTTTTTTTTTTTGTTTTTTTTCAATATTTAGGAACAGAGGATGATTTTGGAGGACTTGTTTCAGCTAATCTTATTCTATTACGGAACAGGCTTTTAGATATCCTTCTGAAACTTCTCTATACATCTAAAGAAAAGACAACTGTTAATTTGCAGTAAGTACAAAAAATCCCTTGAGGCAGAGAAAGGATGTAATTTTTTATTTCAAGGGGAAGAATTATACAGCCTCCATTCAATTCACTAGTTGAGTTGCATCATTTTATAGGAGCTGTTGGATGATTTATGCAGATGTCACTGAATTACTCTCAGGTATGCTAGTAGAAATGAGATACATGATTAATTTTTTTGTTTTCTCTTAACTTCATGCACGGTTATAGAAAAAATAAGATCTGTCAAAGAGAAAACTTTCCTTTTTAGAAAGTGGGATAGTCAGCTTCAGTGGGGGTTATCACTAAGATTATCGACCCTAGAATGCCACTTAAAATTGCAGAAAAAGAAAAAGCTTTTGAATACTCCCAAGCAACTCTTCCCTTAATAAAAACAAAGAAATGAACAACCTTCCTTTTTTCATACCAGTTCATTAAAAAGACTTGTGAAAACTTCTTGTTCAACAAAAAGATTTCAGTTCAGAATTCCATATTTGTTATCAAAAGCAGCAATTGGAGAAATCTCATGCAATGGAATTAGTCCCAGGAGCTGTATTTAGTCGTTCCTTTCTTCTAAACAAATGCAAATTACCAGTTTATTTAAAAAGAGTTGATAAGTGATATTATTTGTTTGTAGCAAACTTAACTAAGAATTTGCTCTTGAAGTTTGCCTTGCAGTGGAGGACATTGATTTTTGCTGTTTAGTAAGAAACTAAATGCTGTAAAATGTGACTTTTTTTTTCCCCTTGTTTTAATTAGGGCTTGTGAAGAGCTGGTCAAGACCCTGGGTTTTGATTGGATTATGATGTTCATGGAAGAACATCTGCATTCCACCACAGTCACAGCAGCCATGCGGATTCTCGTGGTCCTGTTGAGCAATCAGTCCATCCTTATCAAGTTTAAGGAGGGTCTCAGTGGAGGAGGCTGGCTGGATCAGACAGATTCTGTCCTGACCAATAAGATTGGTACTGTGCTAGGTAAGCATCCCTTGGGGCTCAGGGATTGCTGGGGTGTTGAGCTGTGGGTTATTGTGGGGATGCTGGCTGGCTGAGGCCTTTCTGTTACTCATCTGTGCTGCCATCAGATGCTTCTGCACTTTATTTTTCTTACAAGCAAGAGTTAAGCTTTTCTAGGCAAAAGGGAGTAGTTTTACTAAGCTGCCCTTAGCTGACATGACACAGATGTCATTGTAATTCAGTTTTGGCTCATCTACATGAAGCAGATAGCTAGTTGGTCTTTTCTCTTACCATCATGGTAAGGTTAAGTGTGTCCTGTGGGCAGGCACAGCTGAGCTACATGCAAAGGAAGCATAGAGCAGCAACTTATGCACACAGCCAATAAAGATTCAGTAAAATTTCCTTGTTTGTTTACTTTTAATAGTTAGAGCATTGTCAGTGTTACATCTGAGCTGCTTTGACTAGAGAGTGCTGTGTCCCTCAGATTTACCAGTTTGGAGTTTTGCTGTCTTGGAAGTTTCTGTGTTCACAGTATCACTTTCCTTTCCCTCTCCTGCTACACAAGCACACTTTCCATTAAAGGCTTTTTTTTTTCAGGTTCTTAAATCCTCAGTTATCCAGGTTATCAGACCTCTCAGTTACCCCTTGTGACCTAGAATTGTGTATAAGGCTTTAATGCTACAGGACCCATTTTGAGCATCTCTGAGCTGTCTGAAATGTATCTCAAATGTTTGAAATAACATTTGTCATTTCTTTATAGAGAGGTGTAGTGGCAATTTCCGACCAACCTGTTTTTTTTTTTCCCAGTCAAAATAAAATAGTGTTTTTCAGATGAATGTCTGTGCAGGCCCTGGTACAAACCTGTTGACATTAAAGGAGGGTCTTTCTTAAATCTCAGTAGCCTTTAGATCAGAGAAGTGGTATCAATAGTACTTTTAACTTCATTGTTGTTCCTAAAATAACTGTTCAAGGAGCCACCTGTCTCTGTTGCAGCAGTACGTGTTCTGTTACTGCACTAAAAGTTTTTCTGAATTGGTTTGCTATAGAGAAGTAATTGAAGTGTTGTTGAAGTGATCTTCCTTCAGGAAGCAGGTTCTTCCTGAAATGCAAATACAAAAATATTAAAAATATTTCTTTCTGCTTTGTGTCTTTGATAGATTTCAAACACAGTGTCTTGAGCTTTTTTGCTTAAAGAAAACTCCTGGTCTTTTTACTGTTTCCCACAATATCCCTCAGGATATTCAGCTACGAGCATAAGATGGTTCTTTGCATTGCCAATGAATTAGGAGAATTAAGGAAAACAGTTTTTCAGAAGCTGTAAAACACATGCAAATATTTATTGTTAAAATAAAAAGTATCTGTTGTTTGTCTCGTTCTGGTTAAGGTTCTGTATTTTATTTAAGAAACAATTTCATGCATGCATTTTTCTTGCATGGTTATGCTTTTAAACCTTGAAAACAATTGGCATTTTAGGAATAGACTGTTGTTTATTTATTATGTACTTTAAATGTCCAATAGCATAAACATTTTCTTCAGTCACTATCTAAGAATGATTTTGATTTACAATTATATTTGAAAGCATTTTTTGAGTTTCCCTAATTTTCCTATTATAGTATCACTTTAATTGAATCAAAGCTAGACTGTGGTGAAAAAGATATTTTTAAACTTGAAGCTCATAATGTGATAGTGACAGATTATCTAATTTTTGTATGCTGTGTTTTTAATAAATCATAACATACTGGCTCCAAGATTTCTCATGAAACCAAGTACAATGCATTTTTGTTGAAGGTTACTGATGGAATTTCCGCAACCATGTAGCACAGATTTCATTAGTCTGATTCCTGATAGATGTTTTCTGTTTAAAAAGTCAATTTCTGGTGGAAAGTGTATCTGTATTTGAGCCTCAGAAAAACCACCTGACCTTTGGCACTGTCAGAGCAATGGCTCACTGTGCTGATGTGGAGACTGAACTGTCTTCCTGCCTCTTTCCTTGCTTAAAAATAAGTGCTTCTGCCACCCAGGTTTTGGATTTTTCTTTTTTTCTCCTTTAAGTAGGAAGTTGAAATATGTAGATAGAAGCACTTAAATAAAATATTTAAATAAAATGAGACTATTTAATGCTTACTACCAGCTGATTAATCAGTAACAAAATATCTGAAATAAGATGCCCCTGAGACTTCTCTGGACACAAATTAGTTGCCCATAGACTTAAATGGACCATGGGTTACTGCAAAATATCTATTTTCAGAGACCTGAGTGTTTTAAAAGTTGGAAATTGTGGTCTCAGCCAGAAAATGGATCTGTGTGTGTAAGCAGTTGTACTAAGTAGTCTGTATGGAGCAGTGTCATCTATGTGGTACTGGAAAGCATCAATTTCCTTTCTTCTTTAATTGTTTAAAAAAATGAGACGTCTGAAGAATGGTCTTGTGTGTGTAATAGTCTGTATGCACACATTTGTTTTTTTACAGCATTAGTTTCTGAGGAGGTACAATTTTAATGTCACCAGATGAGCAGGAAGGGTCCTCACAGGTAATTTTCTCTAACATTGTTGGCTTTGTGTCTTGTTCTCTGTTCTAGGGTTCAATGTCGGCCGGAGTGCTGGTGGCAGATCCACGGTGCGGGAGATTAACCGGGATGCTTGTCACTTCCCAGGCTTTCCTATCCTGCAGTCCCTTCTCCCAAAGCACACCAATGTCCCTGCACTCTATTTCCTCCTCATGGCCCTTTTCCTGCAGCAGCCAGTCACTGAACTGCCTGAAAACCTGCAGGTCAGTGCACCTGTCATCAGCAGCCAGTGTAATCAGGGTGCCAAGGTAGGGATTATCCAGTAAGATTTGAATGCAATTCTGTCTGTCATGAAAGAAAATAATGGATTAACCAGGCCATCTCCTTCTTCTCTGCAGCTGACTCCCAATCATGATGTGATGTTTAGTACTAAGCTCTTTGGGGTGGAGTATGTAGAAGCCAGCCTGCTATGGCTTAGCTGTCACTGGTGTCACACTGATCCATTTTGGGATTAAATGAGAAGCAGATCCCTAGTTCAAGATGGCATGCTGTGGGCATTGAAGGGATCATAATATTTTGTTTGTATTCTTTGGTTGTGATGAGGGTTTTTTGTGGGTTTTTTTTTTGTTTTGTTTTAAGGAATGGGCAGTTGCTGTATTAAAGGGAGTTCACGGGTTACAGGCAAAACAAGGTTGCTTTTATTTCAGAAACTCTCTGTGGTTTTATATGGAGACAGTTGATGCTGAAAAATGTTGGTTGTTCTTATTCTGAGCAGATTATTTTGGGCTTTTTTGAATGAAGTGTGTAGATATTATGTGACCTACAACAGTCCTAGGAAACCCCAGGGTAATGCCTTATGAAGAAAAGCCACACACACTCCAGATAGACATTTAGATGGTGCCTATATAGAATGGGTGCAGTGCTGACATTTATTTGTCAGTGAGAACTGAAAAGTAAAACTTTCAAACCAGAAGGTGCCTGCCTCCTTTCTCAAGAGGAATATTTGACAGCACATTCAGGACTCTGCTACCATGAGGTGGAGGCATGAAACTCATTCCTCTGCCTACAGCATTGAAGTATGACACTGTTAAACTGAAGCTAAATTCAACTATTTAGTAGCACTCTTAATGCTAGAGGTGGACATTTGTTTTATTTTTAATTGATTTAATTATTTAGACTTGCTGGAAAGTGCAATTTGATTTTTTTGTGTTGCTCATATCTTTTTTCTGTGGGATATCATGTGGGTTTTACTGCTGGATGTGAGTCAACTAAGTAGATTGTGCAGCACATGTGCTGACAATTCTTTTGTTTCAAAACACTTGCATACTTTATGAGAAGTGAGAAGATGAGAGTTGCAGTTTCATTAGGTCATGGTTGAAAGAAATTTCCTTCAGTCACATGTGACCTTATAAAGTTCGGTGATAAAGTTTGGAGGGTGTAAAACAACTAATTTTTTATCTACTGCCAAATGAGTGTATTGTATTGGAAATAAAAAGCAGCATACAATTTCACAGGAGAAAGGGATTATTTCATGTCTTCTCTTTCACCTCTTACAGTTTGATTTAGACTCCATTTGGACATTCATATTTGGAGTTCCTGCCTCCTGTGGCACTGTTACCTCCTCAATACACAGTGTTTGCACAGAAGCTGCCTTCTTGTTACTGGGAATGCTGAGGAGCATGCTGAATTCTGTAAGCATAAAAAATTTTGATTGTATTTCAGTATAGTGTTATTCAAGTCTTCTGCATGGTCAAAAGTCAAATTAGAAAGGTTGAGGTTCTGTTAGTATCATGACAAAATTAGCTCTAAGTTAGGCTCATAATACTTGGGTGAAAATTGTAATTTCTTGAGTTTTTCTATGTTACTTTTTTCCAGTATCTGTAGAAATATTAGTAGCCACAGTATTAACACTGCTTTTTCCCAAAAAGGCTAGACTTTCTGTTTAGCTGCAGTTAAAACAAAACAAGAAAGCAGAAGGATACAATATCCTTGGCAGAGGTAATTAAACTTCTTTCCCGATTAACATCATGGAAGAATGTTTGAGACTCTGTATCCCATCTGCTCAGAGCTATGTGAGTTGCAGATTTTGTTTGTGAACCTTCCCCATGTAGAGAAGTCCCTGACTATGAATAGCTCCATGCCAGAGGAAATGAATTTACTGCCAGAGAAATGTGTCATCTTCTCATCTTTGAGTGTAATGTCTAGAGTAGGGAAAGTTGGTTTCTAAGTAGGAAAATTTTGTATTTCCTTAAAGCCAGAATGTGCTATCTGCTGAAAATTTCCTCCTGAAGTGCTTGAAAAGCAGCACCTGTTTGGTTGTCACCTGTTGGGTCATCATGTGTATGTGATATGCCCTATTGCTTGCATGTTTCTCCCAAGGCAACATGTCCAGAAGCATCTTCTGGACAAGTGTACCTACTGCAGTACACATTCCTCTTGTCACATCTTCTGTCTCTCTGCTAGTGTTTGGTCCTCACCTGTTCAGCTACACTTGAGACATGCTTAGAGACATGTGCTGTGTCTTATGTGCTGTCACCAGGCATGTTCACCTGTGCCATCACATTTTGGGTTGGCTTCAGCCTGGCCATGATTGCCAGTATTTGAGTTATTACGTGATAAGGGCACACATTTTAGCTTATGGTCAATGATGTGCCTTAAAGTGTGGTTGGTCTCCTGTTTGAGACATGCTTGGCAGCATGTTCTTCCTTTCTGAGGTAAGTATTCTTTGATTGGTGCTGTCTGTGCTAATCTGGTGTTTGTTTCTCAACCCAGCCCTGGCAGTCAGAGGAAGAAGGCTCTTGGCTTCGGGAATATCCAGTCACCCTGATGCAGTTCTTTCGGTATTTGTATCACAATGTACCCGACCTCATTTCCTTGTGGATGAGCCCAGAGTTCCTGTGTGCACTGGCAGCAACAGTGTTTCCTTTCAACATCCGACCTTACTCTGAGATGGTAGGAAATCCAACTGCTTACTTCTATTTTTCACATGAGTGTTGCTTTTGAGGATTTATCAATTACCAGTCATACCAAGATAAAGCTCTACTCCTCTTGCAGAAGAGGTCATCATCAGGGCTGAGCTAGATGTTTTGTACTTGGGTTGTGGAACTGAGAGAAGAGTATGTTAAACTGGGGGCAGTTAAACTGCAGGGCAGTTGTTGTGCAGGGACATCAGAAGCAGCATTTTAGGGGCAGCAGACAGTTTGCTTGTTTTCTAGTGTACCATTATTTTCAACTGTATGAAAAATGTTAGATAATTTTTGCAAAAGCAAAAGAGACTGAATCAGTCCTCTGCTCTGGAGGATGTGATGAAACCTAAAACCTCTTTTTCCTCACACTTTCCATTTCTGCTTTTGTGGCTTAACCACAAAACCGTATTCTTGTATTTCCTGAAACTACTGAGTTCAAGCCAGGAGAGGGTGTGAATTCAACTTTGTTTGCATTGCTGTCTGAAGTTTTCTTTGAGCTTAGTGTCATTTGCAAATGATACTACTTCTAGAATATGAATGGAAAGGGGAAAAAAACCAGATATTCTTAGCCAACATCTAAAAGTAATTTTATTAAGAACATGGAAGGATAATTATTCTAGAGGTTTCCAAATGCTAGAACTATGGAGAGTATGATAAAAACCTTCAGAAAATAACTGGTGGTGTGCTATTGTTTTGTTGTCAATAAAAGTGGGAGGCCAATTTTTAACCAGTGCCTGCTGGTGAGTCTCTCATAAAGACATGGGTTTTTTTCTTTTTTGTTAGACTTGCATTTAAAGCAGATTCTAGGAGCTTGCTCTCTCTCTCAAAAAAAGTGCCACTTACAAACTGGTAATGCTGATTTGGCATTCACCTGTACAGAGTTTATAGAGGAGCCTTGTGTCTCTGAGCAGGCTTAAACTACTAGATCCCTTGAAATTCTGTTTAGCTGCCTGGCAACTTGAGCTCTTTGCTGTTTGAGGGTGCTCCTCACTCCAAATTGGTTTACTTCTCCAGTTTTTCTGTCTGCCCAAATGTGTAGCACTAATTAGTGCCTGGTGAAATAGCTGAATCACAGCCAGATTTCTGCAACAAAACATAATCTAAATTCAGCCTTGAGAGAAGTTTCTTAACTTCTTAAAAGGTCTTTCAGCTTTTCTGAGATTGCTATTAAAAATAGAATATGTGTTTGGGCTTCTCTTAATTTCTTGAAAACGCTCTCCTGTTAAAGCAGACCAAATGTTCAAAACATTTGTTTACTTGACATGTAAGCTGCCAATGCAAGAAGCCTGTTGAGGGAAATCATATTGTCTTCTCTTTCATTTAAGGAAGGGAGTTGCATAAAAAGTCAGTCTTCTGGATTTGACAGCTTTCATTACTGTTTGTGCTTTTGTTACAGTCCTCTTTAAGAGCTAGCCTTTCAAAGGTTTCTGTTCATCAGAAATGGGAAAGCTGTGGAGACCCTTTTTTTTTTTCTTCTTCTTTTAGAGATTTTTGGGAAACCGGCTTACCCATAACTGCACTCTGATGAAGGTATTGTATTGAAAGAAAAAAAAAAAGGCTCAGTTCCTTTTTTGTTTTATGTTATGTAAGCTTGATGGCCTTTTTTAGTTGGCTTCTGTCTTGATTTTATTTTAACTGCTTTAGTTAATAACTTTTTCAAAATTTTTTTCCTTTTTTTTTTTTTTTTTTTTTTTTGCAATGAACATTTATTTTTGCCAAGTATCTAGAAATTGCCCAATTAATTCCATTGGTCAGGGAGCATGAAATGTAACTCATGCCAGATCATCATTTGCCTCGGGAATCCAAAACTGGATGTTTCCATATTGGGGAACTGATCCTGAACATCATAATTTTCTAAAAATGCTTCATAAGAAGCAAAATGTGAAGTGAAATACCCTTAGAAAGACTAGTGAAGAACAGAGAAGTGAAGAAACTGCCATTAACTAGCTGATCTCTACAGTTCTAACGTGCTGGTTTTTACAGGTCACTGATCTCGATGATGAAGTCGGGTCCCCAGCTGAAGAGTTTAAAGCCTTTGCAGCTGATTCTGGCATGAACAGGAGCCAATCAGAATATTGCAATGTGGGCACCAAGACCTACCTGACCAACCACCCTGCCAAGAAGTTTGTGTTTGACTTCATGCGTGTGATGATCATTGATAACCTGTGTCTCACACCAGCCAGCAAACAGACTCCACTGGTAGACCTGCTGCTAGAGGTAGAGTTTCTTTGGGGTTTGTGTTTTGGTTTTGTTATTCGAGCTTAGTTGTGACACTTTATTTCCCTAAAATGTTTTTTTCTATTACCTCACAAAGTTAGGCTAGTGATGACCTAAGATTCAGTGGAATTGTCATGAAATAAGAATGGAAAAAAAACCAAACACTAGTGTTTCATAAAGAGTAGTTTCTTCAGCTTTCTTTAATGGCTTGGAAAACCTGCATGAGAAGTTGTAGCTTTCCTCAAGTTTTATTTTTGTGGATTATGATTCAGTGGTTAAACATCTTTGCAACCATGACACCTGTATTGACTTTGTTGAAAATATAAAAACCCCGCAGAAATATTAGGGTTTCTGTTCTGTTTGTATTAGATAAAAAGAAATTGTGCCATAGATGGTGCCAGTTAGATAAAAAGACATATGGGGCCATATACTATAAAACCTCACAAAATAACTGTTATCTTGCTGTAAATCAACTTCTGAAGTTCGTGACACTTGAAGAAAGTAATTGTCCTGCTAATGGTGAGGCAGGGAGGTGAGGAGTTCAGTTACTATTTAACTGCCTACTCCTTCAGACAGTACATTTTGAAATGTTCACATCACTTCTCATTCTCCTTGACCTACCTGTTAGTTACCTCATCTTACGTGTTTCTGAGTTTCCCTGATTTTTTTTAAAAGCTCCAGAAATGCAAGCCCATGCTTGCATGTTTATATATTTCCTAACAAATTTCCTGGGGCAGTTGGGCAGCTCTTTGCTGTCACAAAGCAAAAGCAAATGAAATGTAAGAAGATGGCAGTTATCCACAGACACTGGGAGGCATATTTGAGACCGTGTTCAAGTGGCTGCAGTTCTTTACAGATCTTTTAACTTGTTATCACTTGTCAGTGTTACTGGCCCTCAGCATAAATAGGATTGAGTAGGTACACGCTGCTAAACTTGCTGTTATTTCTCTTTCTGCAACTTAAACCTTTGATCTGTCCCATTTATCCACTGTTTACTGGAGGTGACTTGTGTCAACTGAGGAGATCACAGGTTGACCATTTGTTTGTAGAGGAGAGTTTCATGCACCTTTTCAGAATGTGCTCTTTTCCAGTTCCTCTTATGGCAGAAGATAAATTTCCTGGATTTAAACAGGAGTGATGCCTAGTCTGCAAGACTGCATGCAGACAACGTATACTTGACGTGCATGCTTAAATTTTTGATAAAGCCAAAACTTTTTACTTAAGACAGAATGTTAAGAGAAAAAAGAGTAGTTCATGGGAGCTGAGAGAAAAGGCAACCACCTAGAACACCCTCGCTTTCCCTCTTCTTTACTCAGACATATGAATTGTCTTAATATTATTTTAATATCTTTTTTTAAGGCTTCTCCTGAAAGATCAACACGAACACAGCAGAAAGAGTTTCAGACGTATGTTTTGGATGGAGTGATGGACCACCTACTTGCAGCTGATGTTTTATTGGGTAATATAGCAAAGTTTAATAATCAATCTATTGATTTGGACACCAGGTTTTGATTCTGTGACTTTCTCTTTTTTGGTGTTCTGTTTTGTTGCAATTTGATGGTCTTAATTTTTTTCCCTCTGCCCTTTCCTTTGCTTTGATGTGTACATGGTGTTGATGTGCTTGCATATTCCCTCCCCATTTCTTGCCACAGCATTCACACCATCCTCTAGGTACAGTGCATTGATAAAATAAGTCCAGAATCATGTTTTTAAAACCCAGAATCATCTTTTAAAAGATAAAATTAAAGTCCAGAACTGTGATTGCTTAAATCAAAGGGAAAGCCCTATTGTAGGGAAACCATGAGGTTTTAGCTTTCATTGACTGAATCTTTCTCTTTTATGGAAGTCCAGAAAGCATGAACCAATGTGAATGTATTTATGAAGATGGGCATTTTTGATAAATGTAGAAAACTTTGGGTTTCTTTTTACCTAGGTGAAGATGCATCTCTGCCTATAACGAGTGGAGGAAGCTACCAAGTGCTGGTGAACAACGTGTTTTATTTTACACAGCGTGTGGTAGATAAGCTTTGGCAGGGCATGTTCAACAAAGAATCCAAGCTTCTTGTGGACTTCATAATCCAGCTCATTGCACAGGTAACAGGGCTGTTGTATTACCCTGCCTGAAAAACCATTTTTGCAGTTTATGTTGAAATGCATGGAGAAATGTCACTAAACATTCTGCTAGTGATACACGTTTGGGTCAGCACAGACATGTGCTTTTTTTCCTCAGGCTCACTCTCTCTTTACTGACCTTTCTTAGCATATCTTTCTGTGAAGAGCAATTGAATAAGAACTGCTCTCAGATCACATTATTTTTCAGAAATCCCCCAAAATAAACAATGAAATCTACTTTGCATGAATTTTGAGAAGCTCCCTAAATTTACCTTGACATTTTTGGGAAGCTTCCTCACACACTTTATTGGAGATTGTTAGAAGACTTACTGTTAGAAATCAACAGCATCTTTATATATCTGTTAAAATTCTAAGTGTTTAATCATTAATGTCATTTCAGTCCTTGAAATTCACAGAATTGACACTTAGAGTAAAATGCCAGTTTTGGAAAATGAGCTTGGGTCAATTCAAGGGAAGACTGTGTGCCAGTAAAATAAGTTACTTCTACTCCTGATCATGTTTTTTTACTTCCCATCAGTCAAAAAGAAGATCTCAGGGACTCTCACTGGATGCCATTTATCACTGCCTGAACAGAACCATCCTGTATCAGTTCTCAAGAGCGCACAAAACTGTTCCTCAGCAAGTGGCTCTCCTTGATTCCCTAAGGGTCCTTACTGTGAACAGGAACTTAATTTTGGGACCTGGAAACCATGATCAGGAGTTCATCAGCTGCCTAGCTCACTGCTTGATTAACCTTCATGTGGGAAGGTAAATGTCTTGGGCAGAAGTGCATTCCAGAACCAGGGCTGGGAATAACCTCTTTAAAATAACCTCTTTTTTCACTCACCTTGCAAATAAGTCAGCAGATTTTGGAGAACTGTTTATCATTTTCCAGCCAATAAGTTGCATGCAGGCTTAAGAGATTCATTTTGAGACAAAATTAGGTTTGAAGATCCTGGAAATAGAGAGCATCTCCTTTTACAGAGGTATTTTAAATATTGACAACTATGTTTATCCAACTATTCTGTTGTTAACCTTTTATAAATCAAAATGTTTTAAAGATAGGAGGAAACACTAGTGCTAGGTAATTAATAGTCAGAGGGTCCTGTCACTGGGTTTATTGTCTGTTGAATCATTTCATACAAGTTAAATATCTTGGTATTTCTTGTGTTTAGCACTGAGTAAGGCCAGTCGTGCATTAAATCAGGTGTCTGTGACAAATGCTGTAGGCACCCACTTTCCTGCATTGCTGCAAATGCCAGCCTGGCATTTTCATTTGATCTTTCCAAGGAGGTGCACAACTTGTGTTTCATCCAAAGACACTTGGCAGCAGTCATCAAACCCCAGTGCTCTCCATTTCTGCCCTCATCTGTTTTGTGTTTCTTCAAATATGACCATCTTCCTGTAGTGACACCTGTATCCATGGCACATCATCTTTTCATAAACCTTCAGTTCAGCTTATGACCACAGCTTGTCAGAACTCAAATGGACAGAAGTGGAGATGCTTTGCTGTAGTAGTGTGTATTAATCTTTGTGAATCTGGTACACAATCAATTGCTTTATCTTGGCTTGGGTTTTTGTGTCTTTTTATTCTGATGCTTGTTAATCCATTGTGTGTTTGTAGCAATGTTGATGGGTTTGGATTGGAAGCAGAAGCCAGGATGACAACTTGGCACATTATGATCCCCTCTGATATAGAACCAGATGGAGTCTACAATCAAGATGTCAGTGAAGGTAATCTGAGAATGACAAAGCCACAGATGTCTCATAATGCCACTTCTGTATTGTCATCACTGATCTTTTACCCCTGTGATTTGGGGCAGGGGGTTGTGGTATGTTTTTGTTACCAAGTTACTCTCTGGAGGGGCGTGGGGGCTGTGTGTGTATAAAAACACATAAAAAATAGATGAAAGGACTCTTTGAAATACCAAGATAGACATGCTGAGGATAAATTACTATTTTGTTAAAATAGTAAGAGCTCTTCATTGTTTTCTGGACATGCTCCAGAATTAGAAATACAGTTTTATATGTGCTGTTCTAAATGCAATAGAAGTGGCTCATTTTAAGGTAAGAAATATATGGTATAAACTATACAATTACTACTTTGTGGCATGCTTACAATCTTTCACTCAAAGGAAATTTATGAACTAGCTGTAGAAGAAGGTATTCAGTGATTCTTAATTGTGTGTATTTAATACTTATGGAGGTACTTAGGCACACATTATATGTAAAAATGCTGAAGCATAATGTATGTATAGAATTATGTATATATTTATAGACACACACTCTTCAAGGTTTTTTCAGTTTCATTTTATTAATAGATGGGTGTGGGAGATGAGTCACAACTAATCAGAGCCAATGTTTCAAATTCATGGAGAAAAAACTGCCAAAATTATTTGTTAGGTGTTTTCTGATAGCATAAATAAAGGCAAAAAAAGGCATCCTGGCCAAAGGCATTTCACACATCATGCAAGGGGGGAGAAACTACATGTAATCACAGAAATTACTCATTTCACTACTGTAGAAACACCAATTCTATGAGCACTATAAAGAGCTTGCTGTTTGTCATCTTGTACTTATGCAGGTCGCCAGCTTCTTTTAAAAGCCATAAACAGAGTATGGACAGAGCTGATCCACAGTAAAAAACAGGTTTTGGAAGAAGTTTTCAAAGTGACACTGCCTGTCAATGATCGTGGCCAAGTGGATATAACTGTTGCCAGACCTTTCATTGAGGAAGCAAGTTTAAAGTGCTGGCAAAACCATTTGGGTAAGTCCTGACTGAGGATTTGTCTGTTCTGAAGGGTGGATTTCCTCAGAATGAGCTGTATGCACTGGATGTTTTAATAGAGGCTTAACTTTTCTGTAGCTGTAAATACTGTATAAACTGGCACTGAGTAACATAGAATCCTTCAGAAACTGGACCATAAACAGGATATTTTTACACCCCAGTGCACAGGGCCCTCTTTGAGTCAGCAAATAGCATATGTGGATTACAGTGGTACAGGCATTGGGCTCCCCACCATGAACCCTTGGACTGGGGTGACCTCTGTTACCATTCCCAGGATTAGATGTGCCAGGCAGGGAGGGGGTTCCTCTGGAGCATGTCTGGGTGCAGCCTGCAAGCTCTTGGTCTGGTGATGAGATGGGAAGTGGGTGGCTGAGCAGTCCTTCTCTAACAGTAGTGATGCTATGACTAATTCTTGGCTGGGAAATCTGTTCAGCATAGGAAGCACTTCTGCAAGAAAAGGACATGGGAATCCTGGTGTACAGCAAGTTATGGACAAGTTAGCTCTGCATCCATGTAGTAAAGATCAGCTGATACTTAAGCAGTTGTTTAGAGTTTAGACAGCAGAAATTACAATTCCATAGATGTAACTCATTTGATGATTTCACAGTTCTGAAGTAATTGAGGTTAACCTGGATGTACAGAAAACATTTGGAAATCTGGAATACTTGTTTTTGCAGTCTCTCTATTTCTATGTGTTCCTTCCTGGGTGATGTTTGCTCAGGTTTCCAATATCTCCCTGATGGCCAGTGTATTTGCAGAAATAGTTTGAGTACAGCTGCACCTTTTTGAAGCTACAGAAAAGGTCATTCAATCTAAAAAAAACAAGTCTAATGGGGTGAGGGGGAAAAACCTTCTAAAAAGTATTCCCAACACTCTGTTTTTCAGCTCATGAGAAAAAATGCATCAGTAGAGGAGAGGCTTTGGTTCCAACCACACAGTCAAAACTTTCACGAGTCAGCAGTGGATTTGGCCTCTCTAAACTCACTGGTTCCAGGAGAAATCGCAAGGAGAGTGGGCTGAGTAAACACAACCTCTCTACACAGGTAATTTCTGTCAAGTAATAACCTGCAGTCTGAAATCCAGCAATGTATGTTCAGGATTTGTGGTAAATATCCCAAGGTGAGGTGTCTTGCAGGGTGTGAAGTATTATCTTGTGCTTGGTTTTTTTTCCCTTTTTTGACCGTCCAGACTGGGCATCTCGCTTCTATGTGTCCTAATTTAGTAGGTCCATCTGCTTATCTGTAACATTAAGCCAAGAGTTAACCCTTCATTGTGGGTGAGACAGCTCAGCTGCTTCTGATTCATAACTGTGATAGTCTGGGTCTTAAGTTCAGTTTGCAATACTGCACTGAAATGGAAGCTGTGATACAGATGTTGGTTCTTTTTTCCATCCTGCTGTCAAGATGGAAAGAGGGGTTTAGAAGTTTTGTGGAAAAATATGTCGCTAGTTCTCTTAGCTGAAAATTAGTGAGTGGCTTTGAGAAATTAATGAATTCTCATGGTCTCAATCCTTTTCCTGGTGAGCAGGCATACAATAAAAGGGAAAGGGAAGAATTTAACAAATGGATCTGTCAGGAGCTGTTCCTGGTTGTATCAGGAGAGGAGGCAGTAAGTGAAAACAGAGATACCATGGGACAAAGTGAGGAGGATGGGTATCTTGAGGATTTCCAGCAAACTAGACACTATCCACAAAATATTACTTAAAAGGAAGAAAAGTCTTTCTCAGTGCCAGTCTTTGGCTGTTTGGGAATGTTCTAAATGTTTGTTTTAAGGAACTGTTCTTTGTGAGCAAGTTTAGCAAGGTGATATATTCATAGGCTTTTCATTCAAACAAAGTGTTGTTTATAAAATGTTATTCTGTTTGTCACCTTTGTCTTAGGAAATTTCCCAGTGGATGTTTACCCACATTGCAGTGGTTCGGGACCTGGTTGATATGCAGTATAAAGAATACCAGGAGGTATGGATGGCTTGCAGTGTTAATTACCTGATACTCTTACCTTGGCCTGTTAGGTTATACCAGTGCCATTTCTCATTATGAGGCTTGTGAAATATTGGGTTCTCATACGTGAAGTGCTTGGATGTTTGCATACAGTTTTTATTTTTAAGGGATTTTTAGATAAAGTCAAATAAACAAAAGAGGAAACTCATTTTGATCTGGTTGTAGATGAAAACTCTTGTAGCAATAGCACATGTGTGTTAAATCAGAATTTTTTTAAAGAAGCTTAAATTGTTTAGAAGTGTAAAGAAACCAAAGCAGGGAACAAAATGAGATTGGAAATACACTCTTTCTAAAGCATTGTAGAAAAACTTAGAGGAAATGTGGAGAAGCATTGTGTCTAAGTGCTACTTTCGTAGTAACAGAAAGAAAATTTAATGTTTCATGCAGTAATAGAAAGTGGCTGGTCTATGCCTTCCAGAATGAAATTGTTCCATCTTATGATGTCTGCCAAATGTCTTTACAAAGACATTTGGTTCAAACTGGTTGCTGAGCTATGTGCTATAAATCTTAAAAAATAACTTCTGAGAGAAACAGGTCGTTCAAAGCAATTTGTTAAAAAAAACAAAACCACCAAACTTTGCTTCACTGAACTTCTCTCTCCTATGCAAATAAGGACAGGAAGCCCCCCAAAACAATTTCTGGTTTCATTCTTAAAATAATTTTTCAAACTCTGCATTTCCCGACGCCCTTGTGTTCAGCGTCAGCAGAACGCGCTGAAGTACGTGACGGAGGAGTGGTCCCAGATCGAGTACGAGTTACTGCGGGAGCGAGGGCTCTGGGGGCCCCCCATCGGCTCCCACCTGGACAAGTGGATGCTGGAGATGACCGAGGGTCCCTGCAGGATGAGGAAAAAGATGGTGCGGAACGACATGTTCTATACTCAGTATCCCTACATGCCCGAGGCTGAGCAGGAAACAAACTTGCTGGTAAGTATTCGGGAGTTTGGCATGGGTGATTATAGGCTCTGTTGCAAAATGTTTTGTTTTGGTTTTTTTTTGTGGATAGTTTTTTCTTAAGAAATGTGTTTTACTCTGTTGATATGACCTGGTATTTTGTCTGTCTGTTGTAAATGGTTGGTAAAGTCCAGTTGTTCCTCATTATATATTTAGAGAAGGGACTGAATCATTTGTCTCAAAACCAAGCAAACTTGAAGAGATAGCCCACCTCACCTTATGTTGCTGACTGATCCTGCCAGCAAACAGCACAGGTATCTTCACAAACCTCCAGAGGCTGAAAGTACCATTACTGTGTGAAGTTCAATCTGGGTTCTCAGCCATAATCTAAATAATGTGGAAAACAGTGATCTGGGAAAAAAAAAAAAAAAAAAAGACAAAAAAGACTACAGGCCTTGGTTTGAGTGCACTTGTGAAATGTACTTTCATCAGTCCGTGAGGATGAAGGTGGCCTGTGGAGTAGAAGTGTGTGTGGCCTTTGAAAGCTTAGCAGTTAATTCCTGTTAATTTTGGAACACTGTTTTCAATAAATAAAGCAGTCTTTATTATGTCTTTTTAAACATGCATGTATGCATGCAGGATTTTTTCCCCCTCAAATTATGCCTGAGTGTGATAGTACTTTAAGAAAAGCAGAGAAAGCATAGAAGCCAGTCAATTTTAAACATTATTAGATATTTTTGCCTGCTTGTGGTCTGACACACAGTAGCTGTAGTGACAGTCTAATTCACATGAAGTAGAGAACATGCCTTCATACATTCTTCTCAAAAGTGTTCTTTCTCTGATGCTTATGTAATTGATGCCCTGTTTCCAGTCTGACTTCTCAAGCAGACTTCCTGAGACATCTGATGATACCATTCCTCAAAAGGTAAAGAAACCAGTACACTGACCAAAAGAATGTAAAATAAATACAACTTCTCCTGCATGTTAGGCAGTCTTAACAAGGCTTCTATGTTTGGCTTTCAACTTGCTCTTTCAGTAAATAATTCCAGACCTAAGGGTTTTTCCAGTAATCACATTAGAAGATGTTACTGTGCTGTCCTCAATCTTCACCTAATAAAACTTTCTGTAGACCTTCCCTTCTTTGCTGCACACTAACAGGCTGTGTTGGGCTGTGCTACCACTGTTCTCACTGTGTGGAGTGTTGTGGCTTTGGGACCTGAAACTATTGGTCAGTGGAACACGTTTAGTAATGGGCAACACATCACTTGGAAGCACTTCCTAGGAAAGTGTTTCCTTCTAAGAGAGGACCTGAGGAGTGTTTTTTCTCCTTTTTGGCCATAATGGGCTTTAAAAGGCTGACTTTTGTTAAAGCCCATATTAATTTTGTCTTAGCTGACTCTTCTCCATTTTGCTATTAATAAAATGCACACACTTGCTTAAAAAATGTGAATCCTGACTTGAAGAGAACAGACATGCTTGGAAGTGGCTTCTCTGCAAGCATTTCAGTATTATGCCTTTCTCTGTTAATTAGAGTCAGTCTTGCCCATCACTAAGTACAGTGTGTAATGTGCATTCACTCATTTTGAATTACCTTCAACAATAAACTAATTCATATAAATGCAAGTAATTCTATTATACAGAATGTCTAATTTTAATTGTTACTGTTTTCCTTTCTTCACCTTAGCAGTGCTATAAAGGATTTTTCTTTGTAGGTTCTACATAAGTTGTTTCCACAAATGTTTTAAGCATTGTTTAAGTGGAAATTCTGTCCTGCTAAGGAGTGAAGACTTGGTTAAAAATTAGTGAGCAAATTAAATTACAGTGCCTTGAATTTCTGATTTTTGGGGCAGACAATTTGACCTGAATAATAAATTTCTGTGCTGATCTTAATATCTTTATCATCTCAAGCATCAGCTTGTAATAATGCTATAGTTTGATTTCTATTCTGAATGTTGCTTCCTTAATAACTGAGGAATGTAGGAATTACCCTGTGGTATGGACAAAGAGGAAGGACACACCACACACATAAAAAAAAACCCAAACCAAAGCAGCAAACACTCAACAAAGCAAAACACACCGCCCCCCAAAAAAAAATAAAAAAAGACCAAAAACACCACACAAAAGTACAAATAATGTTCAAATAATTACTTCAGGTACATGCATATTCTCATACCAGTCTCCTGTCCATTAACCATCAGAAACTTTATTAAAAAAAGAAGCAACTGGATGAATGAAAAAATTTTGAGTCTTAAACTCAATCCCTGGGTGCTTTTAATTCATACCAGCTTCCACCTCACTGTATCTTCTTGAGGCAATTTTTTATTCAAATTATTGCCTAACAAAGAAATCAGCTGGCTTACAAATAACTGCATATGTTGGTAGGGGGTAAAAAGATGATAAAATGGCCTTCTGAGCAATCAGCCTTAAGCACAAGAATGCCAGCCTTTTATGACAGTTCATAACATAATGGCTACACTTAAATCCCCATGTTGTAGTTTTATCTGCAGGCTTTTCTGCAACCCCATTTTTGCTTGAGTGGCTCTATAGCTCCTTGCAAATTAGCCAACAGATCAGATCTCCAGAAGAGTCTCAATTGCTGTCTGTGTTGGTGTATGAGCACACACAAAACACTCAATGGGCATGCACTGTGCTGCACACCCTGTTGCTGAAAGCCCTTCAGTGAGGGACTGAGGGAGGAGTTGTCTGACCAGGTGATTTCTTCCATTGTTCCCAAGAAACCTGCTCGCTACCGGAGAGCCATCAGTTATGACAGCAAGGAGTACTACATGCGCCTGGCTTCCGGCAACCCCGCCGTCTTCCAGGACGCCATAGAGGAGAACACAGTGGGTGAAACAGCTCAGCAGGAGCCAGAGCACGGGGAGGACACCATTGCAAGAGTCAAAGGTTAGATGCTTTGGTTTGTCATCTCATGCATTTGCATTAAGATCAGTGTAAGTCCTGCAGGACTCTTGTTTCTCGCTCTTAGCGTTGAGTCAGTAATTTGAAAAATTACAGGGTTTGCGAAGTTGATTTTTGATGTCTCAGGGTTTTGTTTATCTCTGTTCTTTTTCAGGCCTGGTGAAGCCTCCCCTGAAACGATCTCGCTCTGCTCCTGATGGAGGAGATGATGAGAACCAGGACCAGTCACAGGATCAAATTGTTGAGGGGAGTTCTATTGATGAAGAGGAGAAAACTGACAATACAACTTTGCTTCGACTTCTTGAAGAAGGAGAGAAGGTACTGTGTGTTTCAAGCACAGATGAATGTAATGCATTGGAATTTCTTCAGTGTCTGTCTCAAGCATGAATAAATGTCCTATATCTTAATCTGTATATTTCATCAGCTTCTTCCTTGAAATGTGTACTTTGTGGGCCTGACCCTAGAAATGCTGTACTGGAAACTTTTTTTTCTTTTTCTTTTTTTTTTACCTTCTACTTGCAAGGGAGAAATTCACCTGTCCTGAAATGAAGGCTGTGAGCTTATCTCATACTTGTTTTATTGTCCTGTCAACTTAATGATCAGGATAGAAAATAAACCTTGAAAATATGAGTGCTGAACTTAGTTCACTGTTTCTAATTAATTATTGCCTTCATTAGAATGGGAAAGCTTGATAAATAGTATTTTATCCTAAAGATCAATGTTGATTTACCATGTTGTGTATTTGGTATCTCAGTCTTTGTCCATCTGAAGTACACCATTAAATAGCGTTGTGATCATGGTTGAGCAGGCTACAAGTTCTAAAATATGTTCAGGCAGCGTAGTGCAAGTGGATAAACTGGTAAATAGATATATTAATATCACACTAATGAGGCTTTATCCAACTCCTCCCCAGTTGCCAGTCACTGGCATTAGGTCTGATTAAAGGAGACATTGACAGGACTTTTGCTGTATGTACAAGTAAAAAATCAGTGTCTGGGACTTGCTGTAGCAGAGCAGTGATCTGAGTCTGTGCCCCTTAATCTGCTTTCCCTAAGCATCTGCTTCTCCTCCCAGATCCAGCACATGTACCGCTGTGCTCGTGTTCAGGGCCTGGACACCAGCGAGGGGCTGCTTCTCTTTGGCAAGGAGCACTTCTATGTCATCGATGGCTTCACCATGACAGCCACCAGGGAGATCCGGGACATCGAGACACTGCCTCCAAAGTGAGTACATCCACGGAGAGTCCATCCTTAGGAGCTGAGCAACAAGTACTCAATGAGGTTTTTGAGGAGTCAGCTCCAAGATAATGTAAGATGCAGGAAGACGTCAGGTGCTGAGCAATTTGTAGTATGATATATCAGCTGTTTCTGTAGCTGGACTATCATAGGAATTAATTGGATCATTCTTTTAATTTCTCTTCTTTTTAATCATTTCTCTCTTGCCTTTTATATTCCTTTACAGGATGCATGAGCCAATCATACCTAGGGGAGCAAGGCAAGGTCCAAGTCAACTCAAAAGAACTTGCAGCATTTTTGCATATGAAGACATCAAGGAGGTGCATAAAAGGAGATACCTTTTGCAGGTAACTTGGACACCATATTTGGATATGGGGAGGCATATTGGGAGTGTTTTGACTATGTAATTTTTAAAAATGAAAATCAGTACATAACTGATGAATATTTGAAAAGTGAAGCTATTGATTGTGTTGAAATTGAAGTGTTTAGGTTGGGCATCCTTGTTGCAACTTACCCAGGTTTAGTTTATTGGGTGTGTTAGTTATTGTCAGTGGTCCAAAAGTAAAGCATTTGGTTGCATTAAGCAAGGTCTGCTTCACCATAATTTGGTGCCACATGTAGCATGACTAAACTGGTCTGTGCCTGACCCTCAGAGGTGACAAGAAAATAATTTAGTATTGATGTGGGTTTGTCTTCTTTGTTTTCAGCCAATTGCAATTGAAGTTTTCTCAGGAGATGGACGGAACTATCTTCTAGCTTTCCAGAAAGGGGTTAGAAACAAGGTTTATCAAAGGTACTGTAAAATAAATTAGAACATTTAACATGAATATTTGCAAATACCTGTGTGGAGGCTTTTTTGGTGCCTGCTAGCACCTTAGTGCTGCAGGAAAGAGCCACTAGAAGGCACTGCATGCCTTCAGTGAGGAGGCTCCTGCAATTTTGTTGAAGATGTGGAGCTGCTCAAAAGGAAGTCTATAACTGTCCTAAATGCATGCTGCTTCTCAGAAGATGACATCCCAAGGACAGAAACACTAATCATAATCTTTTAACTGCTGCTGCAGGTTCTTGGCTGTGGTGCCATCTCTGACTGACAGCTCAGAGTCAGTGTCTGGGCAGAGACCAAACACCAGCGTAGAGCAAGGGTAGGTGGTTCTGTTCTTCACAACTTCTGTTGCTCATCAGTTTCCAATAAATGATGCTTGCATTGATGTCAGGATTATCTGGAGAGTATCAGAATTAATGTTATTAGTATACAGGTACATTCTGAAAGGAATTGGAGTGCTGAATCCATCAGATATATCCAAGTTGTTAAAAATATTTTACTCATCAGCCACTACTTGCACTGAATTACATAATTAACATGCATAATTTTTACAGTGTGTGTTTAGACTTCTAAAAAAAGCTACTGCTAAAGCAAAAAGGAACAGAGAGATATATTCTTCTAATTGTTGCCTTTTGTAACTTTTAATCTTGAAATTTGAGTTGTCTTGTGAAGATGTAACCCAGCTCTTACTACAAAGTCAAAAAATTCACTTTCTTCTTCCCACTAGGTCTGGCTTGCTTAGCACTTTAGTGGGAGAAAAATCTGTTACTCAAAGATGGGAAGTAAGTATGAAAATGTTGAGGTATTTTCTGTATTAAATTCCATGTTTTGTAATGATACCTGAATAATCAGTACACATAAGTTGCATCCTCTTATTCTAACAGGTCGAACATACTGTTATAGAAAGTGTATCTCAGCACTTAATTTTTAGTATTTCATGATATCATCATCAAATAGGAAATGGTTCTACTGTTGAAAATGCAGGAAGAGGGCTGTAGTAAAAGTAGAGTGAGCATTGCAATATTGAAGTAAGTTTCTGTGTTTGGGGAGGGCTGCACATTGACTGGCAGGTTGACTTTTGATTGTTGTGAAGTGAAAACTTTACTGTGCTGTTATCTGTCTTCCTTAAGAGAGGAGAAATCAGTAACTTCCAGTACCTGATGCACTTGAACACTCTGGCTGGCAGATCCTATAACGACCTCATGCAGTACCCTGTCTTCCCCTGGATCCTTGCAGACTATGACTCAGAGGTAAACAAAGCATCTTGTCAGCCTTGTTAGTAATCTTTTATAAGTTGGATGTTTCTATTTTGTTTCTCCCACTTCTCAGCAGGGAGGGTAGTACAGAATCTTGGCTGTGCTGATTTTACAGATGTTTTTGGTCTGTGCACAGGTGGGGGCTGGGATCCAGAGAGAGACATTTGCCCCTCTGCCTTGCAGCAGTTCCTGTAAATATCTGCATTAGCTTTAAAGTGACTATCCTGAAGTGTGCTAAGCCCACAGAAAAAGCATTCTTGTCCAGAAGACTCTGGTAGGGGCTCCTATGAAATCTGGCCCCGCAGTGGAAGAACTTGCTTTTGATAAAGGTGAAACATTCTGTTAATGTTCTTGTGGACAGCCATTGCCACCAACCAGACCATTACATAAAACATTGTTATTTTTGTTGAGTATTTGTGAAAAAATCAGGGGGAATTTGGAACAGGATAATAGGAGCAGGGCATAAGTTGTGCAGAGCCCAAGTGTGATTTAAAATAAAACACACTGGCTCTTTTGGATCAGACTGACTGTTTTGAGCATATCCAACATTTCACTTGCTAGGTGTGCAGAAAGCAGGGATAACAGCCTGAGGAGGTGTTAACTGTGGTAATCAGCATGTTGAAAGGATCTGGTTTGGTTTTATAAAATCATTGTCTGTTTTATTTTTAAAGGAACTGGATCTTACAAATCCCAAAACATTCAGAAACCTGGCCAAGCCCATGGGAGCTCAAACAGAGGACAGGTTAGCCCAGTACAAGAAGCGATACAAGGACTGGGAAGATCCCAATGGTAAGTAATAATCCATCCTGCAGAAAGAGCAGAGGAACATGTGCCTGTCATCATGGGAGGGACTCATGGAGTCCCATGTTTTTTAAAATATGGGTAAAGAGATCTAGAGATGGATGTGCAGAACTCCACCATGTTTTTTTAGTGACTGTCCAGCAAGGACTGAATTAGACCAAATGGACATTGGCTTTCTTTCTGTGTTGTTTGTTTTAAATCCAAATGACAGCTTTGTTTATATGTAAAAACAAAGACAGAACAGTTGCACATTTAGATGAGTTTAACATTACCTTGAGAGTGGAATGGGCAGGTACTTGAAGCACAAAACCAGCTGTGTCTGCTAATACAGTTTGATTGGTGCTGCATGAAAATGAGTAGTACAAAAAATGCAAATGCTTCTGCATTAGCGGTATTATAGCTTTTTTATTTCTAATCTTAAAGTGTGGGTTTTTTGGCTAAGGAAACAGCAGCTTCTTAGCTAAAAAAAGGCTCAGAATGAGATGCAATTTAGTTAACTATTCATGATTTTAGAGCTTCCTTATATATTGAAAATCAATATATGTGTTTGGCAAGACAGGTTCTCTTGTGTGCTTTCATTGAAGATAGAGGCCTGTTTAATTACTGCAAGTGCTGTGTCAAACAGCAGTGGGTTACAAAGACATTCATTTCTAGAAACAAATCAGTATTTTCTAAATGTGCTTATGCAGATGTTTTGCCAGGAAATTAAGAAAGTAAAAGTTGTACAAAATCTAGGCAACAGTTCTGATATGTATTTCTGCCCAAGATTTTAAATCCGTAGTGAAAATAAGACCAAAAATTTTCAAAAGATCTTTTAAAAAATGTTTCTTTGGCAGAAATCACCATAGTTGCACTGCAACATTTCAATTAGTTAAAATAAAAAAATGAGTAAGCATTCAGTACTGTTTTGCAGAACCCTATGGAATTAGGGCTCCTGCACTGCAGCCCAAACTCAAGTGACAAAGCACAAAGCTTTCAGACATCTGAGAATGAAAATTACAAATTCCAATTTTGAATATGTCCAAGGCCACAGAGTAATTAAAATACAGTGTTAATTATTTTTTTCCATTAGTATTGATTCTATGACCTAACTACTTTATTTCTCCTATGTTTATGATTTTTAATCTGCAGGTGAAACCCCAGCTTATCACTATGGGACCCACTATTCCTCAGCCATGATCGTGGCTTCCTATCTTGTCCGGATGGAGCCTTTTACTCAGATTTTCTTACGGTTACAGGTAAAAATTACATCACCTCACTTCAAGTTTCTTGCCTGCTGTATATTTCAGACATCACTGGGAAATAAGATCAGTTGGCTTTGTTTTCATCAAATATCATAGAAGAAATACCTTTCAGCAGAATTCTTAGTGCCTGGCAAGTTTTTTATTCTGCTGTGCCTGGCAAGTTTTTTATGTGTCTTTTTAGAAGATGTGATGGAATTCACGTTTTTTTCTTTTTCCTTGTAGTTTGAACATTTTTCTGAATGTACGCAAAACAAAGTATCAAAGTATCAGCAGACAAAAACCAAAACAGGTTTTATTGTGAAAAATATTTGGCTGTTTCTCTGAGACTAGACTTGAAATCAGACAGATGAGTCTTTTCTTGAAGTTCGGTGTATCTCTATCTAGATTTTCTGTTATCACATACCTGGAAGTAGCGCAGCAGATTAGATTGGTTGTGTTAGAGAAAGAAACATGCCATGTTGTAGTGTCTTCATTTGGCAGAGGATGCTGTGGTTTGCCTTGCTGGCACAGCTGGCATGCTGAGGGATGCTGTGGCACTGACATGCTCCTCTCTCTGTGCTGGCAGGGCGGTCACTTTGACCTGGCTGACCGCATGTTCCACAGCGTGCGCGAGGCCTGGTACTCCGCCTCCAAGCACAACATGGCAGACGTCAAGGAGCTCATCCCTGAGTTCTTCTACCTCCCTGAGTTCCTGCTCAACTCCAACAACTTCGACCTAGGTAGGCAATGAGAGCTCGATAGCAGCGCTGTGGGTGGGAGAACATACTCAGATATCTTCTCATGCGCTGAGTGTTCATTTCAAGCAGTTAATACAAAGTGGCTTCTGAGAATTGCAGAACTAGTCCCTGAAAGAGTTTTTGTTTGGAGCGGTGTATTTTTATCAACTTTGGGTTTTTTACCAGTTCAAAATGCACAGATAATCATGTTTCACTTGGCATTTCTCTGCTTTGTGTTTTTCTCCATGTAACCTATTCCATGGTGGTGTTCGCCATCTTTGTTGTTTATTTTTTTAAGCTTCTCAAAATCTGTTCAACAAATTTTCACTTTTAGAACTTAATT
This sequence comes from Toxostoma redivivum, assembly GCA_013397375.1. Taxonomy (NCBI): domain Eukaryota; kingdom Metazoa; phylum Chordata; class Aves; order Passeriformes; family Mimidae; genus Toxostoma; species Toxostoma redivivum. The sequence continues at coordinate 804,365 of VXBI01011463.1, read as the reverse complement.
TGAAAATATTCCTAAGGTTTTTTGAATTCTCACAGCTTTTGTGACAGTAATTAGTCAACAGGAGTCATGTAAGAGACCTGTTTGTTGGAGATGCATGTTATTTATTATATGTCACTCTTGACAGTGGCATTAAGCTCTTATATTCTGAGCTCTGTGCTGTGAATCTAATAGCAGTAATAAAGATTAATCAAATCATAGGTTTTAATGGTCTCAAAGCCTTTGTTCAAAATCTATTGTAAGAGATTGGAAGCACAATCATACAAAAAAAGAAAAGCAAAACCCAAAGAACACCTGGCAAAATCTCTCCCAGCTATATTTTACACAGACGAATATGAGTATTACTGAAAAAATGTTGAGCTCTTTTCTATTTATCTTTGTATCTGATAATTTTGGACTGTAACCATTGGAAATTCTTCACTGAGCATTTGGACCAGCAGTAGAAAAGGATTTTTAAGGAACAATTTTCAAACACTGAGGTACTTTGGATTGTGGTAATTTGTAGCAATCCTGTTCCTCTTCTTCCCACGTGAAAAGAAAGGAAGATTTGAAGTTTGGTGATGCAAGTAATGTTTCTATTGGAGCATTGCAGTAATTTTTTGTGTGCCCCTGTAAAGTTGGAAATTTCTTGATGTTCCTCTGAGTTAATAGGAAGTGTGGAATAGTCTCTTGACAACAAATGACAGAACAAGAATATAACTGGCAAGTTTTACCAAATACATTTTTGGTGATCACAAAATGCTACCATTTAATGCCCAGAGTGAGAGGGGGGCTGTCCAGGACAGGGTGAATTGTGTATTGTGCCCAGGCCATAGGCACATCAGGGGAATTGCCAGTACCCTTGGGCATGGAGCTTGTAGGGGATACCAGTTAGCTCTGCACTGTTAGGAAATGAGTATTTAGCTACACATCACAGGAGTACAGGCTATTCTTGGGAGTAAAATGACAGTTTCATTCTATGATACAGCTCTATCTTCCTCTTCAGAAGCCTTAGTGAGGAGCATTTGGGTTCTTTCTCCTGAAAGCGTTCTTACATGAACAACTGAGGCAGGATTTTTCATGTTTTATTACCTGACATTTAAAAACCAGATAGTATTTTAAAGAACATACTGAAATAGCTTCCTTTATACATACAAGATTTAGAATTTGGGTTTTTTTCTTTTTTTACACCTTTGCTGTTGCAGTTCCGTTTCAGTGCTTCTGTCCAATTTTTTTCCTTCTTTTTGTGTTTTGTTAGGTTGTAAACAAAATGGCACTAAACTTGGTGATGTAATACTCCCTCCATGGGCAAAAGGCGATCCTCGTGAGTTTATCAGAGTCCATCGGGAGGTAATTTGAATTTCAATGGTGACAGTAGAAAATTTCTGTTGGGACTTTCCACTGCACATTAATCTAAACTCAATTTGTGCAGTCACAGGCCAGTCTGTGAGTTCAGGCTTGGTATCTGCTTGTTGCCAAGGTCTGTAGAACCAGTGTTTCCTCTCCTTCCTTTTTGGCTACAGAGTGCTTTAAGGCAAGACTTGCTTCAGTGAAAAGCTTTATCAAAACATAACAAAAATATGTCAAATCATATTCTGAGTTTTTCCTCGTGGCAAGTGTAGTAAACTCAATCAGTGAGCAATTTGTCTCATTTTAATGCATGTCTTCTGAATTTCAGGCTCTGGAATGTGACTTTGTGAGTGCTCACCTGCATGAGTGGATTGACTTGATCTTTGGCTATAAACAGCAAGGTCCTGCTGCAGTAGAAGCTGTAAATGTCTTTCACCATCTCTTCTATGAGGGACAAGTGGACATATATAATATCAATGATCCATTAAAAGAGACAGCTACCATAGGATTCATTAATAACTTTGGACAGATACCAAAGCAGGTATACCCTTCATAGAATTCTTATTTTCCAGTTAACACTCAAATTGAAACGTGTTAATATAAAACAGGAAGCTGTTTTAGGAGTGTAACTTCTTGAGAGTGTTTGTTCATAAATATTCTTCCAGTGATATGAAATCATCTATGTTTCCATCATAAATTACACAAAGATCGACTTTGGGCTTTGCTTGTGAGATTAGAAATGTTTTTTTTTTCCCCTTTACATCCCTAAAATGAAGGCATAATGAATTATGGCTCAACTCTAAAAATCAGCATAAAAAAAAGGAATTATGTTCCTGCTGCAAAGTCATGGTGGAGGAGTGAAAGTGCAGTTTCAAAGTAATGCCTAGTGCTAAGATATTTGAAGTTACCCTGTAATAAAATAATTTCTGTAATAACTTCTACTCCTTTTTTTACCCCAGTCTCATGGGTGATACACTCTTGTAGGACAGCTGTAGTCAAGGAGCTATAAAGACTCATTTTTGGTACAGCTTTAAAGTTTGTGTTCTCTTCAAGATACTACACTAAATAATTCAATGTGATATTAAATCTGGGGGTTCAGGTGCGGGGGTCTGTGTTGGTTGGTTTGATTTGGGTTTTTCTATTGGGCATTTCTTTGGAGTCTTTTTGCTATCCAGTGAAAATCTTAAATGTCATTGGTGAATATTTCCAATCTTAGATCTGGTGGAAGCCACAGATACCTTCAGCAATTTGCTGGGAACTCAAGTCATGTGTTGGAAACTCTAAACTCAACTCTCACCCCATAATGTTTCAGGACAGCCACAGGATATTTCCTGTGGCAACCCACTTAGAGCTGTCTCTCATTGCTTGGAAGGAAGGCTGAGAACTGTTCACTGTCTTCTGTGGCTTTTCTCCTTTCTCTTCCTTGCTGTCTCTCAGTAATCTAATTATGTAGTGGCTGTAGGCTTTTCTCCTCTTACATAATAACCAGTCCCTGTGTTGTGATGATAATCAGACATGGCCCAGCTAAAGCCAGATGGACAAACAGGGGCTAGGGCAGGGCGGTAGAAGAGCACTGCAGCTGAGTCCAGAGCTCTGCCTGCATCTTCAGATGCCTGTTAGGTACAAACCAGTGGTGAAATCTACCAGGAATTCCATGATGCTTTGCTAGAGTAAATAGACTGCAATAAACTTGGGAAACTCAAAACTTCCTTAAGGCTTTGTTGGTGGTGAGTGCTCTTGGAGCACATGTTTATGTAACTGTAGAGTTTTGCTGTTCCCCTCTTATTTTCCATGGGGGATCCAGGGCAGGCTCTCTCAGTGACACAGCTGCTGTGCATTTTTGCACTTCTTTCCTGCATGATGTAACAAAAATCTTCTTTATCCCATCTCTTCCATTAGTAATATGCCTGGCAGTTTAGGTTTGTATTTTAAAAAGCTGTGATGCAAAACTTTGCAGAGCTGGTGGTGGGTTTGGAAGAGGGCTCTCCCAGACTCCATGAGATGCCACAGCCTGAGGGGGCAGAGCAACTTCACTCCTTGTTGGTTTTTGTATTGTTTGTTGAAGTTTTCTGAAATGTTCACCATGAGTTATTAATGAATAATGAGAGCATAAAGTAATATTTGCCGACCCACAGAATTTTTAGGAGGGGTGTTGGACGTATTTATGATCTTTTAAAGCTTGTGCCCTTGTAAACCTGTGATTTTTGATGATCATTAGTTTCTTGATGAATTTCAGCTCTTCAAAAAACCCCACCCACCAAAGCGTGTTAGAAGCCGTCTGAATGGAGAGGCTGTGGGAGCCTCTGTGCCCCCTGGTTCCACAGGAGACAAGATCTTCTTCCATCATTTGGACAACCTGCGGCCATCTCTTGCCCCAGTGAAAGGTAACCTTCAAACCCACAGTAGTTATTGCTGTTTCTTTGCCCAAGCATTCAGAGTTTCAGCAAGGTACTACTTTTCCATCTTTCTCTTACTTCTGGTATTCTCACTGTCTGTAGTTTTGTGAGAGAGACAAATTTGAAATATCCTAATGCTGTACGATTTTGTTCTTGGCTACCTTAAAGGAACTTGGGAAACACCACAGCTGTACCAGTTTAATGTAACATTTTTAAAATAGAGGGATAAAACTGAGCCCAAGCACCTCTTTATAAGTTTGAATTTAACAAACAACATTCAGAGTACATTGTTTCTGGGCCTATGATAGCCTCTATTTTTGTGATTTTCACAGAAAAAGGATTATTTATCACAGTGCTGAGAAATACTAAGGAATGTTGGCAGGAAAGTGTGGTGTTGGTAGCTGCACTGAGACAAAAGAAAGTGATTTTTGACTTCATATCTGACATTGGACTGAACAAAACTTAATTGTCTGAGAGGCAGGTAAATGCTATACAGGGATTTCTTTCCTATCTGAGTAAAGGAATCTGTGGCTCCCTGCTGTAAAGAGAGAAGGACATTCTATTAAATGGGGCCTAGCAGGGCTTAGAGAGAAGACTCTAAGTCAGGAAATTAGAAAGCACTGATCTATATTTGGCTCTGCATTTTTTAGTAACGGAGCAAAATTTGCCATCACTGCAGCTGAAGCAAAGAGTGTATAAATAGCCACTACAGAGACCTTGCTTTGACAGAGCAGCAGGTACTTCAAGGGGTCAGATAGTCCTTGTCTCTTCCAGCAATAAAACATAACCCCATCTTCTTTTTCAGAGCTCAAGGAGCCTGTGGGGCAGATTGTGTGTACTGATAAAGGCATTCTGGCTGTAGAGCAGAACAAGGTTCTCATCCCACCCACGTGGAATAAAACGTTTGCCTGGGGCTATGCAGACCTCAGCTGCCGACTGGGTACCTATGAGTCAGACAAGGTTTGTAATCTGAAATTCTTTCCAGCAATCAGTACTCAATAGTGAAAAAAACTATTTATAATGATGGACATGTATTTCACATGTGAATGAAATAATCTTCTGCTGCATCAGTTTTATTGCTCTCTCTTGAGGGTATTCCTCAAAATGCTTGCAGAGTAACATTAACTCATAATAGTTTTTTACCAGGTCTTAGTGACTTAATGAGTGCAAGATGGCAGTCAGGTTCTTATTTTTTACGCTGCAAACTACTAGTTCTGCAAGTAATTCTTTGTTTTTTGTACTTTTAGGCTGTGATTGTTTATGAATGCTTGTCAGAATGGGGTCAGATCCTGTGTGCCATTTGCCCCAACCCCAAACTAGTTATCACTGGAGGAACAAGCACAGCAGTGTGTGTGTGGGAAATGGGTGTCTCCAAAGAAAAAGCTAAAGCCCTCACACTGAAACAGGTAAAATACAATAAAACTGCCTTTCATGTAAATTAATGTTATAAGAGCAAAGTAATTACATGAGTGCTGCTCACCTTTGAAACCATGAGTCCAGCAGATCTCTGGAGAATGGAGTAGTTTGAGATAGTGATCTGCATTGAAAGTGGGCAAAATGCATCTTTAAAATTGCATTATTTTTAAGAATGGTGGATCACCAGGAGCTTTCTGGAGAGAAAGGGAATTTGGTAGCTATGTTAACAAAATTATACAGGTGAGTTTTGTGAAATGATCTGCTTTGTAGTGTTACGTGCAATAACCCCATTTAAAAACTGTCAGGAATGCCAGTGAAAGGAGGCTGCCTTAAAGGTTAATTTTCCTCTTTAAAAAAAAAATTAATTACTTTCATTACAGCATTTTTTAATCTAAAACAAGCACACGTGCTTTCAAGTCAGCTGCAGCTAAGTGCAAAGTTTTGTGTGTTTACTAAAAAGCAACAAACCCAACAAATGTAACCAAAAAAACCCAACCACAACTAAATCAAAATATTCTATCAGCTAGATGTCATCATTTTAGGTTGTTTTACTGTTCCATTAGTATTTTAATAGTATGACTAATAACAGGACTCTTTTTTTAGAGGAAGTCTTTCCCTCAAATTTATGAAAAGAAATTAAGATAATTATTTAATAACTTCCCTTGTCCAGTAGTCTACTGTCCAAAGCTGCTTTTCTAAAGTGTTCTACTTAAAAACTGTATGAGATAAAACACTGTATTCTTAAATTTTGGGGCAGCATATTTGAATACATTTACTGTGTTCAGCGAGTTTTATTTTAACTGAGTACAGTGCAGTAATCTGGCTGTATTTCAGACTCTTTTTCCTGGAGTTAGATTAAGCATAAAATGTAAAAATAGGGCCTAATGTGAGTAGATGTTCATATTTTTCTTCTCCTTCCAATTGACTTTGCCTTTTTGGTTGCAACGCTTTGTTGTCTCTTTTGTCTTCTCTTAGTCATCAGCAGTTACTCTAGGAGTCATTAACTTCTATTTTCAGAGTGTAATTTCAGGTGCAGCCTGGAGCACTTTCTGACCTTATAAACGGGCTGCTGATGCAGAATGGGTTTTTTTTTCAGTGGAAGGATCTGTAACTTTAGACCCTTGAAATTTTGTTTTGTCAGAGTTCTTTTTAAATAGAAAAAAAAAAAGTACTTTTACCATTTTCAGTTATGGGAACAGTTATCAGCTGAAGGTGGCTGCCTGGTCTGATAGGATATTCTGGTTAGGCTATCTGAATCTCTCAGGTAAGAGGGTTTAACGTGGAAATTGTGTGCTCTCTCCTGATTTCTGCTTTTGCTGCTGACCTGTGTTTTGCAGGCACTGCTGGGTCACACTGACACTGTCACGTGCTTGACGGCGTCGCTGGCGTATCACATCATTGTGAGCGGGTCCCGGGATCGCACCTGCATCATCTGGGATCTCAACAAGCTCTCCTTCCTCACACAGCTCCGAGGCCACAGGGCTCCCATCTCAGCACTCTGCATCAATGAATTAACGGTGAGAGCCAAACTGCCCCCACCAGGCTGCCGTGGGAACAGCAGCAAGAGTTGGAAATCATTAAACCAAAGGGAAAAAGCACTAGGCTCTCCTGTTAACTTGGCAGAACTTGTGTAACTCATCTGAAAACTGATTAACAGCTGGTTTAGGGAATAATTTGTGGTATTTGTCCAGAGCTGTACATGGGTGCATTCCACACAGAGTGGCTTGAGCTCAGAAGATATTATAACCGTGCTGGAAGCAGTATAGTTAGTGTGACATTGCAAGTGAGCTGCCAGACCTGCCACAGGAGCTAAGAAAAGCTTTTGATACATGACCTTGGTTGGCTTCTCTTGTCTTAAGCTGAATTTAAAGGAAACAGAGGATATCTTGGGTGAAAATGCAGTGCCAATTGTAGTGGAAACAGATATATCCTAAAAAAGCTTCTGTCCCTGGTGATTTACAAGTCACCATTTATCCAGCTCCCATGCATGGCCATCAGGGCTGGATGGACCCTGTTGCACCTGGAGCAGATGCAGTGGTTGAAATCAAGACAGGAGAGGGCTGTAATGCAAGCAGAGGGTAGCAAGTGGCACTGTTCATTAACTGCTGGTGGTCTGGTTGTAGCGCTGCCAGTGCTTCAGACTGCAGCTCCTGCTTCCTCTGCACTAATTTTGACTGTTTCCAATAAGAAAGCAAGTCAAATTTAAGGTGGTACATATTTGTGCAAAAAAGCAGAGTCAACATGAGCCGTCTTGGGAAACTGAAAGGACTAAAAGTAGGCTGTTGGATTGTTATGCTGTGAAAAGTGGAGGAATTGGTCAATTAGCTATGCTGTAAATAAAACAAATAGGTTGCTACTAAGTGTGATTTTCTAGGTAGAGTTAAAGAAAAAAAAAAGCATATAATCCTAAAGGTTTCTGCAGCTGGCCAGACTCCTCTTGAATAAAACTTCCTGAAAAGTGCCAGCCTTGCAACTTGACTTATAAATGAACTTGACTTTATATTTTTGCCAAACAATACCTGCAACTTTGTATTGAAATCTGGAGGTGTTATTTGTCTTTGCAGGGAGACATTGTATCCTGTGCTGGCACTTACATCCATGTGTGGAGCATTAATGGCAGCCCTACTGCAAGTGTAAACACCTTCACTGGCCAAAGCCAGCAAATAATGTGTTGTTTTGTGTCAGAGATGAATGAGTGGGACACCCAGAACGTCATTGTAACGGGGCATTCAGATGGAGTTGTCCGGGTAAGTACCAGGAATCGCTGCCTGGAAAATCAAGTTGATGCCTTGGTTGTAGTAGTATTTAGAGAAGTCCAGGACAACACAGTGCCCTGCCCAGGACCAAAAGCAGTCCTTCTGTACTTGGGAGTTTCACCTGAACAGTTCTTTCTCCTTTTTGATGCCCCCATTGGGATGTGGTAACCAGCAATAGTCAGCAGAGCATACGTTTTCCTTCCTGCTCTGTTTTGTTCACCAGCTTTCATGCCTGCAGATTCACCATTTTAGTTTCACACACCTTGAGACAATTCGTTTTGCTGCCTAGAGAGAAAAGAGAAATTTAGTGTCATCTCTGATCACTACAAGTCTAACTCAATTTTCAGTACTTTTGTGTGCAGCCTTAACCAGAGTCTGCTGGTCAGGCACCTGTGTGGAGCGGATTCAGGCATGAACATAGATGTCTTCTTATAGTTTCTAGTCCTCAAAAAAAGGGTTTAGTATGGAGATGTGATCTGCCTTGCATGCTACCAGTGCAATACACAGTTCTACTAAGCCATTTTAACTTTACAAGTAGCTCAGGAAAAAGCAAAGAGTTCAGTAAGTTGCCACTCTGCTTATCCCCTGTCCCTCCAGTTCTGGCGGATGGAGTTTTTGCAAGTGCCAGAAACACCAGCTCCAGAGCCTGTGGAGATGCTGGAAATGCAAGAGGACTGTCAGGAAGCACAAATAGGTATGGCTCCTGATAAGTGTTTGGTATTTCCCTGTCGTGTCTGATCTTTGCTATAGGGAGGTGAAGTCGTGTGGTTTTACAGTGCAGAATGGGATGATGGAGATTTTATCTCAAAAGGCAGTAGACATCCAGTGGGCACAGTGAACAGTGCATCTGAGTTCTGTGTTCACCATCTTGCTTAAGGTAGTTTCATATTGCTGCAAGTTAGAAAAAATGTTGCCCATCATAACTTTTTTTTCCTGTGAAAATGGAAGTTTTCTCTGTGTTTGTTTCTGTTGTTGGTACACTCAATGGATTGTCCAAAAGCTAGATATTTTGTAGTATGAAATGGAATTATGGCATAACAGATGAGTTAAATGTACTGATGGAACAGCTTAAACAAGACAAGCAATAATATCCCTTTCCGCTCTTGGAAGATTTTGGTCTGTGCTTTATGATTGTTTCTTTTAGCCATCTCGTCTTCCTCTTGCCCTCTTTATATTGAAGATATGATGTGAATTTGGATCTGAATCTCATTATACTCATTAGTAATTATTACATAAATACAGCCTTTGGTTATTTTCAGTGTCACTTGGTATAAATGTCTTTGGTAATGGCTTTGTGCTAACAAGTCCTGTTATTAACAATTCTCTGTGTCATATATTTCAGTCATAGTTTCAGCATAGCTGACTGTGCTTACTTGTGTAAGTTTTGCTGAAAGGCTTTGCCAACTTGAGTGCTTCTGAAGTTTTTGCTCCTTTTGTCTATTATAGCCTTCCTCAGAGGGGCTATTGTAGCAAATAGCTTCAGCTAAGGAGTGTTGTTCTCTGGCGACAGAGAAAAGTGCAAAAAAAGTGCCAAAAATATGAATGGTGTGATTCCTGGCAGGAGCTGATTCTCTGCAAAGGCTTTGAGATGCCTGCACACAGTGTCCCTCGCTCAGCAGTGTTGGGTTGCAGGCAGAACAAGGAAAAAGCTCAGGCCATAACCAGGCTCACTAACACTGCCTTGCTCCCTGTTGTGTCAATCCAGGGCAGGAAGCCCACGAGGAGGACAGCAGTGACTCTGAGGCAGACGATCCATGCATAGGCCAGGACACAAAAGTGCAGGAGAGCCAGAGCCAGCCAAGCAGCACCAGCCACAGGCCTCGGTCATCGTCAGCCAGAGCAGCAGCAGCATGGTCAGCAGACAGCAGCTCCGATGACTCCAGGCGTTGGTCAGACCAGCTCAGCTTGGACGAGAAAGATGGATTTATCTTTGTGAATTATTCCGAGGGACAAGCAAAAATGCATCCCTACGCTCAGGTTAACCACCCCCACCCCAGCTATGCTGAAGCACGGCACTACAGCAAGCTCAAACCAGGTAAAAGAAACCATGCACAGCCCTGTTTTATTCCTGAGTGAAATGTTATAGAAAAAGAGAAAAACTTGAATCTCTGAGGGAGATTTTTTTCTTACTACAAAGTTGCAGTTATAAGTATGTTGGGGGAGGAGGGAACAAAAATGAGAAGAAGAAAATTTGCTTCATCCCCTCCCACTTCCCACTCCTTTGTAGGATACAGATGGGAGCGTCAGCTGGTGTTCAGAAGCAAACTAACTATGCACACGGCATTTGATCGCAAAGACAACGCACACCCAGCAGAGATCACCGCACTCGGCATCTCCAAGTGAGTACCTCGCACGTGGGGCCTTCCAGCATCCTTTGGTGTTGTCAGCAGGAAGAGGTACCACTGTTCATAACTCTGTTCTGTGGTGCTTCTGTTTGGGGCAGCCTTCTTCAAGGACTGAGATAAAAACACTAAAGAGAGGGAGACCTGTTCATTTGCTTTTTGCTACATGGAGTGTTGCAGCTCCACTTCTCAGCTGGAGCAGGGTAATTGGGGCATCAGTTACCACGCTGGCATTTTACCATTTTACATTCTCTGGCATATAAAATCGGGCATCAATGCCTGCGTGTTACCATGCCAGAGCTGTTGCAGGAATGCTTTTGCTTTTCCTTGCAGGGATCACAGCAGGATCCTGATTGGGGACAGCAGGGGCAGGGTGTTCAGCTGGTCCGTGAGCGATCAGCCGGGCCGGTCCGCGGCCGACCACTGGGTGAAGGACGAGGGCGGCGACAGCTGCTCGGGCTGCACCGTGCGCTTCTCGCTCACCGAGAGGCGGCACCACTGCAGGAACTGCGGACAGCTCTTCTGCCAGAAGTAAGCAGCCAACAGCCTCCTCTGGGCTCTTTTCCATACAGCATTTTAGGTGGGGTAAAGCTGTGAAATACCACAGAACTCCAGTGAAAGATTGAGGCTGCTTAAACTGTGTGCAGGGCTGTGAGGATGCTGATTTAAGGGCCACTAGCAGGCAGCCTCAGACAAAATGCATGACATAGAGGATGTGTGTGAGCTCCCCTTACCCACAAACTGAAGTGCAAGTCTCCTCTCTGATCCACTGGGTCAGAGATGGTATTTCTAGTTTTATCTGAGTCTAAACTGGTGGCAACAGCTGTTTTTAAGCTGTCACACAGTCTCATTGCATTGACTCTGTGGTGATCAGTTGAGTTAAATTCTGCTTCTGCCACACTGCATTGCATCTCCATGTCAAGGCAAGTTAGGACAGTTTTCTGGAGTTTGAAGTCGTGGTGATTATTCCCCCAGCTCAATAGAAAATGGGTAGAAATGGAGAGGAGCTGTGTTCAGTGATGTTTTGTTTTTTTTTTTTCTCCCCAGGTGCAGCCGGTTTCAATCAGAAATCAAACGGCTGAAGATTTCATCACCAGTCAGGGTGTGCCAGAACTGTTTCTACAACCTGCAGCACGAGCGGGGCTCAGAGGAAGGGCCCAGAAATTGATGGGAGCGTGGCAAACCTCATCCAGCCCTGCTGTCACTCCAGGAACCAGTGAGAGCATCGGAAGGAGTTGGAATATTGTCTGTTTACACTTACGTTTATACTGCGTTCTAAGCACTAAGAGTAAAAAGGGATCACTGCATTGGGTTGTGTTGACAGAAGGCAGACAAGGAGAAGAGCAAGGCCCAGGAAGACATGGTTAATAACCACAAATCCAACAGAACTGGCAGCCCCAAAGCCCATGCTGACATGGCTGTCAAGAAAATCCTCGCTTATCCCAAACACCCCTTCTTGTCTTGTTTTTGTAGAGTTAGTCATCTTAACTGGGGGGAGGGGAGGGCAAGGCTTTTTAGAAGATAGTTGTAAATCTGCCTTCTTCGCAAGCAACTGTGTATATTGTAAATAGGTATAACGGCCTTTTTATCTAAATATGAACTTAAATGCCTGTTACATGGGACTTCAGATTAACCACTGTACTTTGTGTGGCATCTTTATCTCATCTATCAATTCAGATATGAATGTTTAAAAAGAAAAAAAAAAAACAAAAACAGAAAACTCGAAGGCATTATGTGTATTTCTGTTAAAAATCCAGTCTGTGCATGTTTGTTCTTTCAGTTGCCCACAGTATCTTAATTTAAGTGAGGCTATTCATAGAATTACATGGATTTTTTCAAAAGAAAACATTTTTGAGAATAGGAACTTGGAGTATTTTATTCTAGCTGTAAGATAACCAGGAACTAAATTGTACACTTGTGTTGCATTTTATACCAAACTATTTACCACCTCAGTGTTGTTCATATTTAATAAGGCCTCTTTTATACATATGTCAGAGCTGCAGTTTTGTTAATTACTTACTGTTCATTAGCAGCTGATTCATGCAGTGCAAGAACCAGCTTTTACCTTCTTTAGTCAATAGTAATTGGCTTTTGCATATAGGTACAGAATTAATTCCTTGTGCATAAAATATAACTGCTGTTGTCCCATAGCTTCTCTGCAAAAAACCTTTTTGGAACCTTTTTGGCACTGCTTTAAAGCAGGGTGATCTTGGTCACGTCAGAAATGCTCCTTGGAGCTCTCTTTGTCTTTCAGCACACGCCATCAGCTTGAGGACAGCAGTAGATTTCCATGATGGTTTTTAAGTTTCAATATGAATTTAATTGCAGTATTTTTTTACTACTCTGTCATTTATTTTGCACTACATGTAGGATGAAGTAGAGACACTGATATCCGCTGGGATTGGAGCACGTGCATTGGGATAGGCCCATGGACTTAATTTCTGCATGAGGTCTTGCCAGTGGGTTTTTGTTTGGGTGAGGGGGGAGAGGGAGGGCAACAGGCAGGCTGGTGGTTGGTTTGGTTTTGTTTTTTAACATATGTGTATATATTTTGTAAATGGGTGACAAACTGATCTAGAGCTAGGTATATTCACAATGGATTCTTTTAAATAGAGGTAAGGATATGACCCAGACCAACAGAAGACAGGTGGCTCTGACAGTACTTGAGTGAATGTTGTCACTCAAAGGAATGAGATTGTCCTTCACTTGGAATGACTTGGGTAGGATTTGGGATGGCAAATCCTTAAAACCAGCATTATTGTTGGAATTGCACCATCAAAAATGTCAGGCCCTCTGTGTTGGGGTGAGCTCCTTCCAGAGGGCCCCTGTCTTCTCTTGATTTGAGCTTTTAGTGGTGAATAATTTGTTAATTCTGACCACTTACTATTTACCCTGGTATCACATGTTTATGCACTGAAGGTTAAATATGTATTTTGATACTTGTTTGTTTATTATGTATGTGCTGGTCTGTAAAATGAGATATATTCCTGTTTTGGTATGTATACTAGGTCCCCAAATGAACAGAAAGGCTTCTCTAGAGCCCTTGCACACTGTTGAGTAAATGCAGGTTTGTTGAGCTTAGCTGACCCAAATTTTGGATCCAAAGAGTGATGGTCAAGTAGCCATACTGACTACTGGCTACCTGGCAGATTTGACCCTAAAAACAGGAAGAGTAAGCATGTGCAGAGCACTGGAATTTCTGTGTTCAGCTGTTCTCTCTAACGTTGCCTTCACCCTTCCCAAAATGATGCAAAACCAGCATAGTTCAGAAGACAGGCTCGTGGCCTTAACGTTTTCTGTTTGAAGAAAAGGCTGTTTTAACAACTCTTAAATGCCTTGGAGTCCACAGTTTTCCTCCCCTTGCCTCCAGATTTCCAAATCACCCCCAAATTTAAGAAAGCCTTCTTTTCTGTGGACTGCAGCTTGTACAGCCACGTGGTTAACCCCTAATAACAGCAGGGCTGTGACACAGCAGTGATGGGATCCAGCACTGGAGCCAGGACAGAGTCCTGCTGTGGGTCCAGGACGGGGCTGTCAGCCACAGGCGCGTTGTACGGGTGTTGTTCTGCGCCCGCGGCATTGGCAGCGCACTAGAGGAATCCTTGTTCCTTACAAATTCTGCAGTGTGCAGGCTAGGCCCAGTTTACATTTTGCAAGCAAACCACCACGGCCCTCTGACTCAATTCTGTTCCCAAAAAACCATGTTTTTGCTTGTTGGAGGCAGAGGGGGACAAACACACCTGCTCGTATTTCCTCTGGCAGCTGGTGCTGTGGGCAACTGTGGTGTTCACGTGGGAGTGGGGTTTTTTCCATTTCATTCGAGCTTCTAATGCAAATACTTGCTTTGTTTTCCATGTAAAAATCTGTTGAGCAAAAATATACTCATGTACACTAACATTAGTAGACTGTATTCTCTGCAAGTACCTCACATGTCTTCTCCTGCCTTGTTCTTTGTAGTAAACTTATCCATGTACTCCTAACATTCGTATGTAGTGTGCAACTGTAATGTCATGCTTTTGAGAGGAGGTTGGCTGCCTCCAGCCAACATTCATCAGTTCAATAGAAAACACTTTAGATAAGTTATTTTGCACTTTCTTATGTATAAAATTGGTAGAAACTTATATTTGCTTTGTATCATTTAAAAACTCCTTTTGTTTCAGTAAATGAACTGTGTATAAAATACTTATGCAGTTAAAACTGTTTTTAGAAAGTATTTTTAATTTCAGCAAGTTTGGTTACTTGTTGCATGACTATTAACACAGCTGACTTTTTGTGTCAGTGCAATGTATATTTTTTTTGTCCTGTTATTAACTTGTAAGCCCTAGTTAAATGGCCATTTATTTGTACAGCATCAGGAGTAAATTGAAGATAACTGGCTAAGACTGGAGTGTGGAATTTTGTACTATATTGCAGAATCCAATATCTGTTTTTTGGTGGTTACGTAAAAGGCCTGACGATTTACTATCTAGTGTGCAATCTGTGATATCTGAATGTTCATTGTATATTTGTCTCCAATGCAAAAAGGTAGAGTAACACAATTACAACAATACATGATTAAATGCAATAGTTCAGGTACTGAAGTATTTTTTTTTCATTTCAAATAAATACCTGCTATTTACCACCAAAAAGCCGTTTTGCATTTGTTGGAGAGACACATTTTACAGTTGAATAAACGTTTTTAACTCGGGAATGGTAACTAATGAGTAACATTTTTCTGTGTCATATTGAAGAGTAAGTTTCTATTACTTGTCACAGTTTTGCTTTCTGAATGTGGGTATGGCCATCCAGGATGGTGCAGCATGAAATCATGTGCCTTAGTTTGTTCTTTTTTGCTTTAAATTGAATTCAGTAGAATCTGACAGTGTGTAAAAGAACAGGCTCTGCCAATATAGCAAAAGCAGACAGAAAAAAAATATTTAAGTTGTGCTGGATAAGGGCAGTGGAAAAGGAAGGAGTTACAGAAGCTGTTTTCATGGCCTTGCTTAGCCATGCCTTGGTTATATAGGATGATGAAGTCCACTTCTCATAGGTTCAAATATTTCACACTTGGCCATTTCCACATTTTAAATCTTTCCACATACTGAAAAAAACCGCTTTCTCTTTAACAGTTTTGGGGGAGTTGCTGTGCTCAGCAGCTGCAGACATTTGACAGCTGCAGCCTGAGTGTCCTTCTGCTGCCAGGGAGCAGGTCATGGATAAACTCACCAGAGTACTCTGAGCCAGGTAACCATGCCAACTCCCGGCTGTGGGGTCTGGCATCGCCTCCCACTCTTTTTGGGAAGAGATTTCCTACTAACAGCAGCTCCAGGCTACTCTGTGCAGCTGTGTCATTTACTATATGCAGTATTTCAGGCTCATTTTCCAGGTATGGTGGAGAGCAGGGATGCCAGGAACAAGCATTGGGAAGTGTTGGAGCCCACAATCCTGGTGGACCTTCTGACTGGGAAAGTGCAGTCCCAGCCCTGTAAAATCACAGCAGGCATCAGCTGGGCCAGCAGCCAGTTTGGAGCGAAACAAGGCACTTGTTGAGTGGCAGGGCA
Organism: Toxostoma redivivum; assembly: GCA_013397375.1. NCBI lineage: Eukaryota > Metazoa > Chordata > Aves > Passeriformes > Mimidae > Toxostoma > Toxostoma redivivum. The sequence continues at coordinate 788,589 of VXBI01011463.1, read as the reverse complement.
GCTCCTTGCAAGTGCCCCAGCCTGCAGCTCTGGCTCCACCACAGTTCCTGCCAGGCAGAAGCACAGCCCGGGGCCAGGCTTTCCATTTAGCAGGTAAAACCGAATTTGTGGCAAATTTGCTGTGATCAAATTGTCTTTCATGACAGGTGCAGTAACTCAGTTCAGAAAGGTGAGGCTCAGTGTTCTGTATAAAATGCATGAGTGTTTTTAAGGAATTCCTGGCAGTGGGACACAGATTTGATTCACTAGTGAGGTTCCTGTGCCACACCGTGTAGGGAGGAGGGTGGCGTTAGCAAGCCTGGGAACCGTGCTGGGAGCCAAATCCTGCCCTGTCTTCCTGGAGAAGAGCTGTGTGGTATGGGGTTGTATGTGGGCCTGGCCCCCTCAAAGAAGAGCAATTTGTAAGGAATGGGACCAAAACTTGGTCATGGATGAACCTAAATGCAATCCTGCCTGCACCAAAGGGTTACTTCTGCAGATGAATTAGAACTCTTGCTCTTACCTTTTCCCTATAGTTTCTTCAAGTGTAACAGAACAGTTTTGAACTCATGCAGCAGCAAAATAGTGTTTTCCTGCAGAGGCCCAATTTGTTTCTTTGCACTGTGTCACAGGCTGGCATTGCTCACCATGGCAGCCACCCAGGCAGACAGAAATAGCAAGTTAGAACGTGACACTGTGGTGCAGCAAAGCCCAGAGATAGGAGGTACTTTGCACTGGTTATCTCTGGGGAATGTCTTTGTAGGCAAAGCCTTGGTTATCAGAAGCTTTTTGCAGCAAGGACTGAGGCCTGGGGCTAACAGGACAGTTGGGGCACAGCTTGAGAAGCTGCAGCTTTTCTGGTAGTTGGCAATGTGGCGGAAGAAGAAAAATCCATTTTGTAGTGACATAGCTCCTAGAAGCCAATTCTTTATTGAAAGATCATGTAACCATTCTAGAGCTTAGCTGCTCTACTGTAGCTTTGAGTTGATGAAGATGAAAAATCATTTTTAAATTAAAAAAAAAAAAGGCAAGATGGGCACCTCTGTAAAGTTTCATAGTAGATGAAATTTGAACACTGATTACACCAAAGATAAACATCAAACCACAAGAATTGCACACAGCCCCAAGGCAAAGCATGTAACAAATGTACACAATTGCACTTAAGTCTGTAAGGAAGTTATGACAGGTACCACTGCCCAAGCACTCCATACTCCAGGTCAAGAGGGCACCTGATGGGTATCTCTGCATTCAGAACAGCAGTTTGGGACCAAGGAATACCCGGAGTGTTGCTGTACTGTACATTTGGCTTCTTGGGTGAGTGAGCAATGACCTGGCAGTGCCCAACTGAAGGTGTTTGAGAGGAATTAATTATTAAACCAGTTTCACTGGTAGCTGTTGTTTTGTGCTTCTCCCTTGGCTAAAAATCCCAATATCTTTGACCACAGCACATCCACTGGTGGAGAGAGCAATGTGGCCCATGGAACCCTGATCCTGTGGAACTGGGCAGAAATCTTGTGGTGAGTCTAAGTTCCTCTCAATTTTCAAATAGGTAAAAAAGCAAGTGATATTGCTGATTGCTCTCCACTCCCCCATTTGCAACTGCTCCAGGATTATTCTCCAGCCCTGAGCATTTCAGCCCAAAGGGAATGACTCTAATGAAGGCCTCTATTAAACGAATTACTGGATTTCAATCTCCTGTGCTATGTTCATCATCCAGAGAGACCAGCTCTCCTAAATCCAGGCTGCAAATGATTTTTTTGTGAGTTCCCTCTATAAAGCATGAAAACCCCACCTTTCCAGGTGGTGGAGAGACTTACATTGGAAATCCATCTGCAGTCTCAACTCTCCTAGTAAATCCTCCAGCAGTGTGAGGCCCCCCATGCCTTCCATATCCCTACAGTAATATTGAATACTTAGCTGGACAGCATTTTTGCCTTTCTGCACCCACAGCCCACCCTCCTTCAGTGGCTGTGCAGAGAGAGATTCCACTGCTCTGGAGGGGGATGTTCAGGCAAGAAAATATTCTCACCAAATCCAATGGATTTCAGAATCCATCCTCTAGAAGGTAGAAAAAAGCAAACGTTTTTTACAGTTTGCTCAGCAGGTCACCCCTAATGTTTGGTTCAGTCTGTCCTAAACAAAAAATACCCTTTTTGTTGGAACCTCAGATGCACAGGAAAGGCAGTGAGCTAGACAGCAAACATTCCATTTTGTTTCATTCAAAGTGTGAGATCCTTCACTGTCCTGGAATAATAAACCTCTCTGACAGGCAGCTGCTGTTGTTAGGACAATTTGCTCTTTGTCCTCAAGCTGAAGGAGCTCTGCTGTGCAGCAGCAGTCCCTTGCCATCCCTGGGGGAGTACAGTGGAGCTGGTTGCCTGCAGAGCTGCCATGGGCTGCAGGAGGCCCAGTGACCAGATAGAAAACCTAAAGGGTTTATTGGGCCTGGCTGGGATGGGGCTCATCTCCCCACAGCATCCTCACAGTGCTGGGCTGTATATGGGCACCTGAAAAGGGGCTGGTAACACTCTTTATTAATTATCTTTATCATGACCAGATTTTGGGTTTTTTTAAATTTTATTTTCTCTCCACATCCCACACCCTGCTGAGGAGGGGAGTGATAAGAGCAGCTTGGTGGGCAACTGATGTCCAGCCAAGGTCCACCTTCCATGGTCCTTTTTCCTTTTTGGCACCCAACATGGGACAAGGGCAGCTTTGTATCCAGTGTGTTACTGCTGCAGCAATGGCAACCTCCTGTGGGAGTCAGGAATTTGCTGGCTGCACTGCTTATCCTTTATAAGGCTGAAGTTGGGAATGTGTTAGCACAACCAATGGCTCTGGGCTGTGTCCTGGCATGGATGGCCCTGCTGCACGGCAGGACTTGTCTTTTCTCCACAAGAGGATGAGGGAATATATCTCCCTCTTTCCACTCTGGATTGGTGGGGATGATTGTGCAGATTCCAGAGGTCCTTGTTTGTGTTTATATGAGCTGCTAGTGCTACTAATTAACACTGTTGGCACTTAATGGTATTGGTGGAATCTGGTGTCATCATGGCATAAGAGATTTGTGGGTGAGGCAATGCTGCAAATGTGCCCTGAGGTGGCTGTTCCCTGGCGGGCAGGGTGTGTGGAAGGATTTGGGCAGGTTCCTAACACAGGTATCACCTCCCAGAGCCTGGGACTTTACACCTGAACAGGCAACAACCCTGGCAAACCGGTGTGTCACCTGATGGAGAGGGGTGCCTGGCCCACCCCAGTGAAACCCAGCAGCTTTTGCCCCATACTGGGGCCTGGCCTGTGCCCACCAAGCCTCAGTTCAGTGCTCTGAGAGTGCTGGGCTTGAGGCAGGACTCAAACAACAGCAGCAACTACAGGAATTGCCCCAGGAGTGAAAAAGAAATTGGATAAAGAAAACAGTGGGTCCAATAGAAAGGACTGGAGGTGAGATGGTGCCCAGGAGTCCTTCCCAATCCAAATGTTTCTGCAATAGTAGAGAAGCAGCAATAGCAACCACCAATACACCTTTATCTAATCATCCTGTTTGACAGAGCTTTGTCTTATCCCTTCCTTGGTAAGATTTCAAAGAAGTTATGGATGGATCCTTCTCCTGAGAAGATAACCACGCCATTAGGAGAAATAAAACCCCCCAACCAGCCTGACCTCAGGTGAACACTGAACCCCAGCTCTGGGGAAAATCTGAGGAGAGAGCGGAAATTAGGATTATAAACCAGTGGTGTGCTCACTACACAGGCCTGGGCACCAGCATCCAGTACAGCAGAGATTTACACACACCACTGCAATTACAACCCAAATAAGTACATTGTACACACCAAGTGATGGGACAGACAAAACCAGGGCATTTCAAACACCCAGTACTTAATGCTGTCAGTACACACGGTGCTCTGCTGGGTGCTTCTGGGCCTTCCACCACAGACGAGGAAAAATGCATGGAGTGACTGACTAAGGGGTAACCCTGGACTAAAAGGAAAGAGACAGAAGTAATGAAGATATGTATTTCACACTGGAAAACCAGAATCAGGCTAGGCACCTCAGCATTCTTTGTCACAAGGTGATTTAGTACCAGGTAACTGCTCTTTCATTTTGTTTTGCTTTTACAGTTGGAAGCATCCATAGAAGGAGAAATACTGTGGCAAGGTTGAGAAAAGACCAGTTCTTCTCTGCCCATATTTCACTGCCACAGGAGCTGACAGCTGGTGTGGAATGGAGGAAGAGGTCTGAGCAAAGCACAATGGGACAGTGCCAACCTGTCACCTGCAGTCCATGTCACAGCAGTAATATGAGCTGGATCAGAGCTCTGGTTCCCCCATGCCTCACCAGATACAGATTTCCCTCCAAGAAGGGAAGTGGAAAAACTTTAAGTATAAAACTCCTTTCTGGTGTCTGAATATCTGACATCTACTCGAAGCAATACTGAAAACTTAGAAAAATTACCTTACATTACTTTAATGCTCTCTCCTTTCTCTTGCCTGTTTGGGGCATTTTATACCTCCTTGCATACCATGAGGAGACATGAGATCACAACTAACTCAGACACCTTCAGCAGAGGGCAGGAAAATCCTCATGTATGTATGAAGAAATAAACTGTCTTACACATCAGATCTTGAAGAGTAAACTCTTTGAAATTAGCTTATTTTCTTTATTAAAAAAAAAAAAAAGAAATTCAAGTTGATGAGTCTCTGGATATTGAAACTGTGCATCTTTTTCCCTTCTCTGTGCTTCTGTCAGGCACTGACAGCAAAGAGAAGACAGTGCAAGGGGCTGCTGAATGGTCCACAGAGACTGCACAGGCTTTGGACCCAATGGAGAAAGGTTCCCATCTGTCCAACAGCACGTGGCTCCAGCCTGGTCTGTCTCCTTGGAGCTAGAGGATCACAGATGACGGCAGTGGGAGCATAAAGCAGCACTGTCGCAGGAACTTGTACAGCTACACCAAATGCCACTGGCATCAGAACCTAAACATTCTGAAACTTCTCCTTTATTTTTCACCCACTTCTCCTGGAGCACAGGGAAGTTTTGGGTGGTTGCAGCAGAAAAGACAACACACCCTCTTTCTATCTACCTAAGAACATTGTGCGTTTGTTCCCTTGTGTTTTACCAGACAAGGAAGCCAGCATGTGGCTCAGGGACTCACAGCTGCCAGGGAACTGAGGGTCCTGGGGAATACAAGTAGGCATGAAATGACTGTGCTCCCCCTCCAGCCTCAGGTGAAAGCCCAGAACCTCATCTGTGCAAACAAAGTGATGTGTGGAGCTGCTGGGTCTACAAACCCAGGGCGCTGCCCCGCTGCTGCCTGGAATAACACGGGCAGCGAGACAGGGTCAGCCATAAGCAACAACGGGCACTACGCACCAAGGGAGCAGTGGCACCTTCTAGCACTGGGAACAGAAGAGATGGACAAGACACTGAGTCAGCCTAGGAACAGATGGAGGTGTTCTCCTGTAGCACACTGTGGCCAGGTGACAGCAGCAAAGGATGGCTGTGGCGTTGTCTTCACGCCCACCTCCCACTGGAAGCGAAGCTGCGGCTGAAGGAGAAGGTGACCTCCCCGTTCTTGTACTTGCCCCAAGCTCCAAATGGCACTATGACAACTGTGCTGTTGTCTTCAGAGCCAAACTGCGCTGCCTGAGAGAAGAAACAAAGTGTCAGCATCAGTGTCTCACTTGGAAAGAGAAACAAAATCTGGCTTCACTGGGGACAGCACGCCCTGAGGCTGGAGACTCCCTTGCCACTTCCCCGCCCTGATGCTTCATTCTGGTACGCCTCAGAGCTTCACATAGGATATGCCACCATCCAGCACCATGGTCAGAAACTGGCCATTTCTATCTATGGCAATGACATTTTCAGCACAGGCATAAGCTGACGTTACAGTCCCATGCAGTTCAGTGAGCTAAGCAGGCTAATCAATGGCAAGGATGTGGCGAGACCCAGGGTAAGGAAAAGGCTGGCCAGCAGAACTGGTGAATGTCTCAGCCAGCACCGTTCAATTCAGCTGAATGTCTGGTATTGTGTAAATTTAAAAATAGAGTTTTTAAAAGCCAAACCAGTCCAATCAGGAGCCCTTGGTGCCCAGAGCAGTGCTGGCATTACCTGCTCAGTGACCACATGGGCGGCCTCAGCAGGGTCGTGGCACTGGCTGATGGAGTCGCAGATCTCCTGGCTGTTCACTATGAAGTTGATGCCGTCAGTGGTCAGCACCAGGAAGCTGTCATCTCCATGGTGCAGCTGCAAGAGACACACAGGATGCACGACCCTGGGTGAGTGCTGCAAGGCAAGGGAACTGCCCCCATGTTTTGACACTCTTGCAAAGCACTTTCTTTTCTGGGGGTGTTGTGTGCTCTCCTAAAAATCTTTTCCTGAAGCTGAGGATTTCAAGGAAGACATGACAGCATTGCAGTCACCTCCCTAAACCCCTAGTGGGTGGCACTTTATTAGCACCAAAACAATATAAGTTCTTGAGACCCTGGGAGGTGCATTGGGGGAAAGTAACAAACAGAATGTGAATTGACAAGAGAGCTTCCTGCCAAAGTGGAGCCTGAATACCTTCTGGATGTTTGTTTTCTGGGTGACTACAAAGCTCTATGGTAAGATACATGCAGCTGTCCTTTCCTCCTCCCACTCTCAACTGTGCAAAACTCTATATATCCTACTTTTTGATGGCAGCCCATCCATATCTCACCCAGTTCTCAGTGATGATTTTATATCAGCTTTAGCCTCAAAATTATCCATTTAACCACAGGACCCAAACAGACTAACACCTGTAAGGCATATCATGTGTTATCTTTCTTCCCTCATCATATATTTTACTGTGAGAAGTGAGATTTAGAAGTTGACCTGATTGAATTTAGTACCAGATTCTTTTATATCCTGTTAGTGTTAATCTGAAACAATTTAATGAGAGCTGCTCTCTGGTTACATCAGTAAAAAACAACGTGTGGCCATCAGGCTTCACCTGGGCTTGTGTTGTACGGGTACAATCACAGCATCAAATACCTATGAAGCCCCTTAGTCCGAGTGTTGCTGTCCCTATAAACCAGACCCTCTTTTACCTGAACCCTTTTTGTTTCTGGCTCGGCTATCACACCACTGTTTTTAAGATCCAAATCTCCTATGCTCCGTGTCATTGCAAGTCTACCGTTCACATGAGGCTGTCCCACACTGTTCCAGGAAACGAAGCCACCACATTTCTTAATCCTGTCCAGAGGCACAAAGGAAAAAGTGAATGAGTTAGTGCTTCACACCATTACCCCCATCCCTATCCTCTATTTCTGTCACTAGCTACAGTGAGGAATGATGGATGGAGAGCCTAAGCTGGGAGGCTGAGGGCTGACTTTAGCTATTTGAAGGGCTCCATGGAGGGGATGTGTCTTGGTGGGCTGAGTCCTGACTGGGAATCACAGTGCATTCCCTCAGGCTCTAACTTGGTTCTAATTTGGCACTTTTGGACAAGTCTGAACCATGTGGTCATAGCTCTGTTCTGAATCTTAGTGATGCTGATCTTACTGCTAAGACAGTTTATGCTCATGGGGCCCTTTCCACATCCCTGGTCCTTTAAACGGGATCCAGTGCATTAACTGGAGCTTACTGCCAGCTCAGAGTGGTCTCAGGGCTCTACATTCAACTCTGCTTTCTTCTTGGCCCAACCCAGCAGCAGAGCACAAGCCCATCCTGACTGAGGCTGTGCTCTGGGAAGCCACATCACCAGCAGGTACCTTTCCTTCTCCTCCTTTCTCTCTGGAGTATGGTCAGTGGTGAGTTTCACAGCCTTTCCCTTCCGGCACAGCAGAGCACGACTGTCTCCCACACTCGCCACAACCAGTTCAATTCCATCCCGCAGCAGAGCCACTGTTGCAGTGGTACCAGAGTTCAGCAGAGTTGCTACAAATGGCATCAAAGAGAGAGGTTTTAGCACTGCCTCAGAGAGTGGAGCCATTTATAACAGCAACAGTTTCAATTGGTAAAATGAAGACAACATGTGCTCTACCTAATCAGCAATCAACTGCTTCTAAGTTTAAACTAAATTTACAGATACAAAAAAAAAAAAAAAGGCAAACATGCATGCATATAGGACTAGGGGAAGAGAGGGGAGGTGGGAAGGATTAAATGCTTCTGTGCAACAACATGGCTCCATGCAAACAGGGCAAGTGGGATAAAAGCAGTGCAAGGTACAGCGGCTTCCTTTCAGTTTGTAGCAGAGTTTTTCAGCCCCATGAGCTCTTCTTGAGTTACAGGGTTATTGTCCTTACCCCCGGGCACAGTGACTGCACAAGTAGGTCACCATAAAGGTGATGAATCTTTCTTTCTGTTAGGTGGTGAAGTGGGCAATTATAGAGTAATATATAACTATAGTTACAGTAACTGTAATTCCATATGGATGACCAGAGGGAAAGCAGCAGATCAGTCTGTGGCATCCTCCTATTGCTGTCAGAGCTGTTACACCCCCTCTGCTTCCCCCAGAGGATTCAGCCAACAGGCTTCCTGGCTTTTTCCAAGAAGGAATGCTACTCCCTCCACACCCTGTCAGCTTGCTGAAGGTCCCAGTGCGAAGGTGAAGCTGGATTCTGGGATTCAGCCTTGCCTTGTGCCTGCAAACTGGTGCAGGTGGCAGTGGCTGTCTGGGCAGCCTGCCCAGGGCACTGCTGGGATCACCTGACAGAGGTTCACTGTGAGTGCCCAGAGGGCAAAACAGAGCCCTGGCGTTGCCCTCCTCCTCTACAGGGCAAGGGAGTGAGCTGAGCTGGCTGGCTGCACTCAGGGACCTGCCTGGAGTTACTCATGCAAGTAGATTTAAGGGCTTCTAATTTCAATTGCTATAATGGTCTGGAGAAAAAAAAAAAAANGCAAGTAGATTTAAGGGCTTCTAATTTCAATTGCTATAATGGTTTGGAAAAAAAAAAAAAAAAAAAACAAAGCAAAGAAACAAAGCAAACTCTTGAAAAAGAGAAATGCAAGTGCCTATTTCAAGAAAAAGGTTTGTAGTATCATTTGCAGTGAAGAAAATGCCAGAAAAACTGCCCAGCTTTTCTCATTTTCTTTGCTTTTTGAAAGGGAAAATCCCACTTTACAGTTATTATCTTCTCTTCCTGCAAATTCTGCAGAGGTAAACAAGCAAGAAATGCCTGGAAAAGCTCCTGCTGACTTGAGCTATTACACCAGTGTCTGGACAGGACCAGCTACTGCCTGGAACACATTTGCATCTACAGCCAATGCAAATCCCCTTGAAAGGCCCTCTGTAGGTCACCTGCATTCTGAGCTTTTCCAGTTGTTCCAGTTTTTTAAAGCAAGCCAATTCGAGATGAGTTTTGGACTTGCTTAGGAATGTGACTCCCCAGTTATATTCTTGTTTTCATGTCACTAACAGTTAACATGTCACTCTTTCCACCACTACTTCTGCAGAGATCAGCTACCACTACATGTGCTCCTACCTCTGGCCCTGCAGCCCTGACCCCAGGGACATGGGACAGATTTGAGACAGGACTTTGTGTTTGATCCCAAGGAATGCCACGCAGCCCCAAATCTGACCAGCTGCCAACAGATAGCAATAGAAATGCAAGAGCTGTGAGGTCTTGGCAGCCTCCTTCCCCAACCCTGTGAGGTCTCAGCACCCTGTAAGGGGCTGGGAATAAACTGAAGTCACCAAGCCCTGGAAGATGCATTGAGCCTTGTTGTGCAGTGAAAACAGCAAGTCCATGAACCAAAAAAAACCTCAAACACAAACCCTCACAAACCGGTGTTAACTAATCTGGTGTTATTATTTAAAACAGGTATTATTACTGCAGCAAGGATTGGGTTTGGCTGAACCAGCAGATCAGGGTGACCATCAGCCATGTTGGCCACGGTCATACCTCGCTCGGGCCGTGCCAGGGCCACGCAGGCTGGGACACTAGAAACTGGATGTGGCATCTTCCAACTATCCAGGTGGGCACCAACATCCTGTTTCTCATCTAAAGCACGGACTAGCCCAGTGCAGGATCACTTTGAGGCACATTATGAAAACAAAATATTAAAAAGTACAAGTGCAATTAGAAATTTTAGTAGAACCAGTAAAATACCTGTTTTAGCCAACAGTTAGAACAAGTGAAATAGAGCAACCTACATAAAACTACCTTTTTATTTTACAGAAGATACATTTTATTTAGACATTAAAATTAATGCAGAACTGCTGCTACTTTCCCATTTTGTTCTGTGGTTTTAGAACTATGCCAAGAAACAAATAAAAAGTTAAATCATAGTCTTCAATTCACAGAAGATGGGAAACATTTGGAATTCAGGTAAATCTGTACCTTTTCAGTGCAAACTCTCAAAGAAAAGAGCTGCCATCACAAAATCAAGGACTAGTACTAAAGAAGAAGATATTGTTCGGAATTATGGTAATGGACATCAACTTGAACTTTATATGTTCATTAGTTAAATAGCACTCCTAGGAAAATAATATCTGCTGCTCACAATCTCTCCCTTGGATCCAGTTCATGGTCTGGGTAGGGATGCAAGAGCATGCATGGAGCCAGATATAGCATTATGTGATTTCTAGCACAGCTCAAAACCACAGGAATGATGATGGGATAACATTTCTAATGCTTTTCTACAACTGCTGCTAGTTTAACACAAAATATGTTGTTGTATCAGCACATGTATTGTTTTTAACAATTAAAGAATTTATTTTGTTTTCCTAACAATATCACTATAAAACTAAGATCTTTCAATAGGTTCTTAACACTCACTGGACAACTTCTACTGCAAGTCATCTCAACTAATGTGACAAAGAGGATGTGGAAACCTTCCAGTAGTCCAGGCTAGGAACCGCTGGACTCCTTCACCTGGGACAAAATTAAGCAGATCTCTCTTTCCACTGAAGCCCAGCTTAAAGTGTCCAGGGCCTCCAGTTCTAGAGCTGCTGACCAGGTACAGTGTCTGCCACAAATAACACGTACACAGAGGCAAATAGGAAATTCACCCAGGGACTTTGTTCAAACAAAGTAAACCTGCAACACTGGAGATGCAAGAACAAGAGCTGCAGAACAGGGGATGGAGTCAGTCACTCTCAGGTCTGCTTGCACTGCCCTGTGCAGGTCATGTAGGAAGCACCTGCATCTTTGGCCTTGGTAAAGCAGCCTTGGTATTTCTGGGGAATTGCCACTGTTCTTGCCTTCTTGCTAAAACCGTGTGACAAAACCAGTTTAAATTCAGCCCAAATAAAAAAATCAATTTAGTTTCCCCTATGGAGATAAGTAACCAACCAACAGATCAAATGAAGAATTTTATCAATGCTAGAGGGCCAGCTGTCTCATATATGGCAAGAGTGGCCACTCTGAAGAACATCTGCTCCCTCAAGGTAATTACACCAATATGGGGAATTCAAACCAGTGCCAAATGAAATGAGGCCATCTCAAAGGCACTGAGTAGAAGTGTATGAATTGTTCTGACTAATAGAAAAATGGGCAAAATAAACATCCTTTTAATATTGTAATTAGTATCTTCTAAATTGATTAGGTAATAATCAGGGCCCTTGGATCAAAAGGCTGCCTTTGCAGTGCTGATAAATTTATGAAATATTCAAGTACGATTTCTGCAGCTCTCCCTTTTCCTCAGTGTTGCAGGTTAACATATTTAAAGAAATAAAAATCATTTTTTGAATGGTAACTTTGAAAAGACCCAACAAAACAAACATTACTTTAAAAATTTAATTACTTTTAAATAACTTCTGCTGTTTGTCAGCATAATAAGATTCAAGAGTAAGAACCCTTTCAAATATAGGTAGACAAGTTAATATCTGGCTATGTTTTAATAAGATGGCTATTCCAGAAGTGAGTGGCCAATGTGACTAGAGTTGGATGCACTGAATGTGGGGGTTGATAGACAAACTCCTTCTTGTTTTCTCTGGCTTACAGTGAACAAAAGCAGTAACAATACCTGGTAGGCCTCCAGTAGGCCAAGAGAGGGTTTGTCTCACATTTCTCCAGGGAAATGCTCAAATTTCCTCAAGCACAGAATTTAATTTCTTATTTCCACCCTCACTGAGCAAAGCTTTTCAGCCTTTAGATTTCAGTTTTTATGGCTAGTAAAAAATAGCAGAAAATTCTGCCCATGTCTGGCAGTTGTCCTGTGGATAATGACATTTGTTGGATGTGAGCTTCCTTTATGCTCTACACTTAAATTTAGCAGTGATTTGAAAGTGACTGGCTATATTTAAATGCATGGAAGGGAATGAAAAAGCATTTTTGAAGAGGTATCAAACACCAAGCTTCAGGGCTCAGACGTAGCTCTAAGCTGTTAATGATTACACAGGATTTAGGCAGAGCATGGATTATCCCAGACCTGCCTACAGCAAATTTCTTATGCTTTAGTGTGAAAAAACAGATATAGGTCACTGTCACAGGGGTTACTGGACCAGGCTCCAGCAGGCCATTACAGCGCTCCAATAGCACTGGTGAACTGCGTGCCAGACACAGCAGCAGTACCTGGAACACACACATAAATCATTTTTATTATTGAAAGCTCACAGGAACTACCATTTTCCATCTCTAATTTCAAATATTGTATCATTGTTAAGTGACCTACAGAGGGCAATGCCCTTGAAGCCATAGCTGGGGTCTCCAACAAGGCACGTCTCTAGTCCTGTTAGGTTTGTGTCTTATGTAAGGTTTTACTCATTAAATAGTACTATAAACAATGCCTCAAATATGCCATTTTGGCTACAGGGATTTGTCCCAGGGTTTAGTTTCCTTCAAACACAAGTTTTAAAGCTGGTTGTGTGTTAGTAAAGACCTGGACATCCTGAATGTGCACTTTTTTTTTGGCAGACACAGTAAAGGGAGATGACCCTGGGTCGGTCATCTGCTGGAACAGGTCAAAGCTATTACTTTGCACTTTCGTCAGCTATGGCCAGGTTTCAAAAGGGGGTCAGACTTGAAGAGCATCTAGTGTAACCCAGATACAACAAGTTACACAATCAACCACCATCTTCAAGATACTCTAGCAATTGTCTTGACTGTCACATCCAGAATAGCCACACTTAATCAGAATTTTTGCTGGCAAACTGAATCAGTTTGGAGGCAGGCTTCTAACCAAGATACATGCCAAGCACTGAAATTTTATGTAACTTTCATAACATCAGCAACAAAAATATCCACACAAAGCAGTCAACACAGTGTTGAGTTATTTTAACAACAGATATGCAAGAAATTTTATCTGTTCAGAAATCCAAACTTGACTTTTGACCCTGTTACTCCATTCTTTGCCTTAGAGCTTGATTTTCAGCCAAGAACAATGGGCTCCCTTTGATCCCCCAGGCTCCTGCAAGAGCTTGCAGGTGCTCAGCCTACCTGAGAAATACTGAGTACCTGCCAGAGCGTGGCCCCTGTGGACGTCTGGCAACTCTTACCCTCTATTTTGCTTTTTTAATGAAGGGGGCTTGTGCAGTATCCTGGTAACCACTGCAGACGTTGTCTGGCATTAAGCAGCAGCAGTTAGTTAAATGATTTTAGAAAAAATCCTACAAGCACCTCTAAAGTGCTCTGCTTGCTGCACAGTTTGTCTGTCAAATATTGTTGTTATTCAGTTCTGTAAGTCTCACCTACGAAGTGTTATGATTGGAAACAGTTTTCAGAAAAACAGAATAATACATCCAGTACAGTTCTCAATCCTTCTCCTCAAGGAGCTGCTCTGACACAGAGGTCACTACAACGAGCCAAACCAAGAGTTTTCTTACTCACAAAGGGGCAAGGAAAGGGACAATTAGATCTGAAAATGAAATGGTCTGATCCAGAGAAGCACACAAGCTAGTACTCAAATGCTGTCTAGGATTTGGGTTGGCAAGAAAATATATTTGCAAAGAAGCTCTGGGATAAAAAGCACATCTGCTCTGCTGATGTGTCTCTTGTGAACTCAGCTAAAATCTAGCCCATAGGTCAAAAGTAACACTGGTCTTTTTTACCACATGAAATACAATGGGTAAATTAGTTTTATAGATTCAATCCTCATTTTTTAAGGGCTGCATCTCAGGATTTGAGATTTTTTTCCTGATTGCTGGTGCAGGTTAAGGCAAGAGGCAGTGCTGCAGCAGTGAGGCTGCATGACCTGCATTTGAGCCTACCTAGGTTCATCTAGCAGTTAAAGTGCAGAAAGTCACTACTTCAGAAAAGCAGCTTGAGAATACAGTATCACTTCAGTCCCTACAGGGTTTCTTGGCTTCCAGTCTTTCTTGGAGAGAAGACTTTTACAGTTTCTGTTCTTCTGGAACAACCTCTGTTATTTTTCCAGTGCCTGCACCAACACTGGGACAGGTTTTTTGTTTGGTTGTTTGTGGGTTTGTTTTTTTTCTGTTGTGGGTTGGTGGGGATTTTTTTTCTTTTAATTGGGTTTGTTTGGGATTTTCTTTTTAAAACTAGCTAAACTGACTCAAAATTTTATCTCATGGCTGAGAAAGCTCCTGTGACAGAGCTCGGACAGGCACTTCTATCTCTCTTCCTAAGTTACTCTCCATCAGCGCTGCTTGCTGCAAGTGGAACTTCAGATGTACTTAGTCTTTAGACACACACACAAGAACTTCATTAACAGCCAGGATTAAATGGGAGTCTAAAAGGGCTGGTGCCACCTTTACCACAGCCTTACCACAGCCAAACTTGTTTTCCTCTTCACTGCTTTTTTTCCCTTTCCCACTCAGCTACTCCTGTGATTCTGTTTGTGCAGAAGCAATATTGATTGCATTAATTTTGGCTTACGTTCCTCCTCAGGTGCAGCAGCCAAGTTAGGAAGGGGAACTTTGACATTGTTGCTTTAAATCCACAGGAGTAACAGCTTTAAAACAAACAAATAAAGATATAAAAACACCAATTCCCCCCCACCCCTAAAAAAAAGCAAATCAAAAACACCGCTCTCCACATTTCTTACCAGTAAAATTATGGTTCTTGCAAATCTAAATCCATCTTTGCTACCTTGACAAACATAATCCTTTTCAGAATCATATTAAGAGAAATTCATTGATGATTATGCTAACATTCAGATTCATAACTCCTCCAGTAAATTTGACTGAGACTTACAGTAGTTATTTCATTTTTAGGAGGTAAAGCATAATTGTTTTATTTGCAGTAAGTGACCAGAGCAAAATCCTGTGTTAAGTAAAATTGTTTTCAAGCACTTTTCTGGACATTTGACTGTAAAACTACTGAGCAAATAAGACAAACTTTATTCTCCACACCTATATGAATAGAATATTTTTTCACCTACCGTCAGCAGAGAGATTAGCATGCCTTTCATATGCTTTGTTTATTTCTAGAAAAGCTTTACTCAAAACATTTTCCAAGTTGTCCTCCTCAGCAAGAAATTCCCTGGAAGCAAGCAAGCAAACAAAGAAATTCAACTTCTTTCCACGAAATATACATCCTGATCAATCCATTTCACAGCCTTATTTCCTCTCTGCACCCACTAAATGATACTGGACCTGAGTGAAAAGGTAATGTGATTTTACTGTGTGCACTGAAAGCATAATCCTGTAATTTTGAAAATATCTAAGTTCTTTATCCAGCATTCAGGGATGTGATAGATATGGAAGAGTGTAAGCAAACCATAGGTCAGGGATCACAGAGACCCTGTGTGAAACAGCGAGTCTACACTCTCCCTGTGTTCCAAGACATTTCCTGGAGAGGGGACACAATCGTGCTTTCCTCTCCTGTGTTTTTGGGCTTGCCCAATGGGGCAGGCACCCTACAGAGAAAGAAATTTATAGCACGTCTGTTCCATCCAGTGCTCCTGCTATCCCATAAGGACAGGCAGCTACATAACCTGGGAGGATTAGCTACAATGTACAGCCCATTGATTCCCTAAGGAAGGAATCTCGGCTGTAATTTACTTGACACGCATTGCCTCGATGAGCACTTACTTAATGTATTTTTCCATGTACTTTTCACAGAAGTCTGCAGCTGCTGCCCCGCCGTGTCCATCGTACACTGCGAAGTACAGGATATCCTCTGTCAGCTGAGCGTAATCGAAGCGGTCCTCGTTCTCCTTTCGCTTCCCGATGTGGCTGGCGCAGCCCACGTTGCTCAGGCTCACCTTTGGGATCGGCTTGCCGTACTTGATGCTGGGGGGGAGGAGAATGGGCTCATCGATGCGGTTGTCCCAGATGCCGAAGGTGTCCCACGTGGTGGGCCGCCCGCCGCCTTCGGGGTCGAAGCGGGAGGCGCGGCGCTCGCAGGTGGAGATGAGGCAGGCGGCTGCGGGGCGCTTCTCGTCCTGCAGGAAGCGCGACGTGAGCGCGGCTCGCCTCCTCACTTGGAACCCCCCATTCCGTACCAAGGTAATCAGAGTAGCTGTGGACATAACTTGTCTTCGCAGAGATTCGTAGGGGAAAAAAGATGAGGAGCAGAAGACGCGCAGTTGCTGGAATGTCTTGGAGAACAACGGGGAAACCGGTCAGGAAACAAGAAGCGCGGGAAAGGGAATTTTCAGTTGCATCATTCAGGAAACAATGTCACCCTGAGAGCTCGCTAATCATGCGGAGCGCAGCGCTCACTGGAAGCGACTGCAGCGGGATCTGCGTGACTCACCGGGAAACTATCCCACATCCAACCCCAGCTCTGCGCACAGAGCCAGGGAGGCGCTGCTGCTGGCCCCCCTGCAGGATGACATCCCGACTTTTCACAGCTTGAAGAGGTTGAGATGGAACAAATGGGAGTGATGATAATGCAAAAATATGAATATGTGAAAATACGAGGTAAAGTTGTGAAAATGAGCTTATCACGCATGCTCTGCAAACACCAGCTGAGGTATCTGCACTGTGATTCCCAGGGGAAAGGGAGGAGAAACAGATTTGCTTAGATTTTAAATTTTTTATCTGGACATGATATTTGATTCCATCACATTTAGGGAGGTCTTGAACAATACTTCTTAACACAGAGCTGTGAACCTTTTCAAATCTCTTTTCCAGTCCAGATAAATTCAAACACAGCACTTGGCTCAGCACAGACAAAAATTTTGCAATGATGATTCACCTAGCATGCTGAAAAGTGCAGAAAGATTGGATTATTTGACCTTTTGTACAGTAACACCCAACTTGACCCACGTCCTGGGATGCAGTTTGCAATAATTACATGTTGTTGCACTGGAGTAATTTGAACAGATCACTGTAACTAACCACACTAAAGATATAAGCCCAGTGAGGGATTTCTAACCTAATTGCTTGAAGTTTGCTAAGGCCAAAATTATGAGTGAGAAGTAGTATATGACACAACAAAAGATCTAAAAATACCCAGGCTTATGGTGAATGAAAAAAAAAACCTTAAAAAATGACAGCAGGGTGATCTGATGCAATTGAGCAGCAAAGAGCAACACTTGTACCCCAGTGATACTTTAATTCTGGGCAGGAGTGCCTTGCTGTTTTCCTTTGCCCAAGCCAATCACAAATGCATTTCTAGATCTGAAATATTCGTTAAACTATGTATTTAAGTTGCTAGATAAAAATCTGTGTACTCACAAAAAACATGCAATCAAAGGTAACTTAGTAAGGGGCTCATTTAGCAGAAAGTGGCAGTGACTGAGCTTTTGGGAGGTCTTCAACAAACATGTGGCTCCTAGCTCAAAGCATGTTGCTTCAGATGCTGTGGGTTTACTTGTCATGCAATTCTTGCATGAAAAGAGGAAAGGTTTCTTTACTTAGCACTTAGAGGTTTACTGCTGACTTGATAAAAGCCTGAATGTTCTGGAAATCACTGTTGTTGCATCAGCTGAATATGGAACTACATGAAATCTTAAGATGTTCCATTTTACTGCAGGGTGATGGTAATATCATACCCTTACTTTAGTGTATTTACAGGTATTTAAAACCTGGTTTGTTTCCTGGAGCTGCTTTTTATTTCCTGCTATCCTTGACTTGTAAGAAGAGCAGGTTACCTTCCTTCTGTGAAACACAGCACAACCAAACTGAAGGCCTGCCAATTAGCAAAACCCACACTCCTTTTCACTTCTGTCAGCTTGAGAAGAGAACATGAAATTCTCACTATATTTAGACTACCCAGTATCCACAGCATGAATCAGAGGATCAATCCAAACTCATAAGCTAATTAATGCATTTGTTCCCTATCAAATTCAACTCTCACCAGGCAAGCAAAAATAGTGATGATAGTTTTGCCTTTCAATTGTCTCTGCAAGTCAGGAGTAGGAATCTATTTTTTAGTTTGTTATGTAAACACCTCTGGACACATAACAGCCTGTTCTTTCCCAGCCGATATGTCTGCAAACACTGGGCAGACCCATTTGGGCAAAACAAGGTGGAGGTAATGAAAAGGGGGGCACTGGTGTTAGAGACAAAGTCCAAGATGGACAATTCTAGATAGAAATCTGCCTTGAGGTGCTCCACCTGATTCATCTGTACACATTTTCCTGGAGAGAAACTGCTCCTACAGACAGGCACACAGCACTTAAAGCGGGATGAGATGATTAAAACTGTAGTTTTACAGGCTGGCTGCTACTCGGCAGATGGAAATTTTCCAGGCCGCCAGAAAAGGAAGAGAAAACCCGGAAGAAAGCGAAGGCATGCCTGCTGCCCCAGGGGAGCCGACGTATGTAAAAAAGAATGTACAGCTCCAAGTGCACTTGCTTCGTGTGCCTTCCCAACCCCACAGATGTGGGCAGGACCGTACGGTTCTGGGTGTTAAGCTCGCCTTAAAGCAGGTGCGTTGTTGGTTTTTTTGGTTTGTTTTTTTGGGTTTTTTTGTTTGTTTGTTTTTTTTTAATAAATCCGTGACGATCTAGTCTCGCCTCCCTGCCTGGGCAGCAAACCGCACACGGACAGCGGCAATTTAAAGACGTCTCTGCTGCAGTTTGCTCATCACGAATTAGCACAGGTCGCGTTCATTGCGTGCATATCAAAGCTGCGGCAGCCCCTGAGGGGCGCCGGCCGTGCCCAGCCCCGCTCCTTGACATTCCCAGCCCTGCCGCGGCCCTTCCCGCCCAGCAGCCGCGGCTGAAGGAGAAGGGACAGCGGAAGGGGCGACAGAAGGAGACGCTTGCGAGCGCGGCTCCTCACCCCCTGCCCCGGGCAGGCGGCCCTTCACCTCCTCCCTCGCCCCCTGCCCCGGGCGGGCGGCCCTTACCTCCTCCCGGCCCGGGCCCGGCGGCGGCAGCGCCCAGCGGTGNGCTGTGCCCGGGGTGACCTGCACAGCCCGCCGTGTCGCAGAATCGCCAAATCGCTTAGGTTGGAAAAGACCGCAGGGATCAGCGAGGCCAGCCGCGTCCAGTCTTTCCTTAAACGCATCCAGCGAGGGTGACTCCATCACCTCCCTGGGCAGCCCATTCCAATGTCTAATCATCCTTTCTGTGGGAAATTTCCCCCTGATTTCACAGAATCACGGAATTTACTGACTTGGAGAGACCCACAAGGACCATGGATTCCAGCCCCTGGCCCTGCACAGCTCCAGCCCAACCCTCCCCTGGCGTAGATTTAGGCCGTGTCCTCTCGTCCTGGCACTGATCCCCTGGGAGAAGAGCCCGATCCCCACCTGGCTCCAGCGTCCTTTCAGGCCTGGATTCAGCAGGTGGAAGCCAGGACAGCCAGGCTGTGCCTGCAGCTGCTGCCCACGGGCTGCCCAAGAGGGCTCTGGAAGCAGCAGCTGCCCTTATGGAACAGCTATCTGAAAGATTTAAAGCATAATTGTGTGTGCTCCTGACATGACCCGTGTCCAATCAGGAGTTTAAAGGGATCATTTGCTCCACGCTGTGCTACTGCCAGTCTCTGACCTTTGATGCAATTTGGCCAATCAGATGGCTCTGATTACGAAAATCTTTGAAATACTCTGTCCATTCCACCTCGTGCTGTCTGCTGGAGACCAGAGTACTCGAAAACAGACACCTGAGTGCAAAATGAGAGCCAACACAACTTCCATAGGAGCTTAAAGAGGTCACTGTCAAGTTTGTCCTATACGTTTTTGAGATAAAGAAGCTTTTATTTTGTTGGAGTGAGGTTTTTGGTTGCTGCAAAACCCAGCTACTTCTGGCCAGAAAAGCAGCAATAAAACCTCTCAGACCTCTCAGTGTACAGCTCTACTTGTAGAAGAAGGGGTTAGGTGAGCATGGCAGCACATACCAAATTATTCTGGTTTCCAGATGTGTGTTGTCCCACTCAGCATTCAGAATGGAATTTGATCCTGTGAGTCTTTTGGGGATAGCAACAGTGTCCTCTATCACTGCAGGTTGTTCTCTGGTTCCCGGTTGTCCTCAGTGAGACAGGAAAAACAGAGCTCTCCTGCCAGCTCTCCTGGCATTGGACAGAGAGCAGCAGTTCTCCTGAGCACAAAGGATTCACACAGGAGTGGATCCAAGCTAGCACAGTGAATTACTGAGAACAAAACCAGCATATTACCTGTGAAACAGGTATTGCTATTTACAGAGCAGCACCAGTGGGGTCTTCCCAGAAGTGTCAGGGTCCTACACAATATGGAGGCATGAATGCTGGGAGACAATTTCTGCTCCATTTAGTTAGCAATGAAAGGCCAGCATGGAAATGACAAATGCTTCATGTTGAGCCCTTATGTGCAGTGGAACTGCTCTTATCTTTACAAGGCTTTGGAAGGCAAGTGGGAGGCATCTGGAGAGGCAGCAGGAAAAAATGAGACAGCGAGCATAAGAATAGCTTTGAGAGAAGGCAGAAGGCTTGAAGACAAGGCCAGGGCACAGGGCAGGCAGGATGGGCTGCAATGCAGCATTTGGTATTTTGAGGGGCCTCTGATAGCAGTTGGAGGACAGGAGGCAAAAAAATTCAGGAACAGGAAAGGCAGGAACTTGTACTATGCAATATTCGGTTTTGTGACTGCAAACAGTTAATTTGGACTTTCCCCTCATAATTTTTTCCCCCTTAAAGGATGAGTTAAGTTTTCTAGATTCCAGCTCTCCTAACAAGGAATTTCTGCTCCTGCAAGGTTCCCTCTTTCTCTCATCTGACTTACTGCCTCTGTTCTTGCTGCTTTGTCATGTTTCTGAATTTCCCTACACTGCCCCCTATTCAACTTTGTTTTTTCCCTCCTTTTCATTCTTGATTTGCACATATTTTTCTGTGGTTATTTCTCTCCTGCTGCCTCTTTCCTTTTTCACTCATCTTTCTTTCCTGCATGCTTCCATTATCAAATTCTAAACCCTTAATCTGGGACTGTCTAGTGTGACTGGAAAACAAACCAAACTCCTGGGGGCAGGGACAGGTTGGTTGTCTATGTGCCCAGCGCTGTAACTGAACACACAGCAGCTGGAATTCTTGGGTGGGGGAAAAAGAAATATCCATTGTAATCTCCATGTATCAGATCTCACACCAAACTATAAATACAGGAAAACCTGTTTCTGAACCCTATGCTCTTCTCACCAGCACATGATGTTAAAGGTTGGAGAATTTACTTTTACACCATGCTTTCTATCCTCATAAGTGAAGAATTTTTCTTTATAGTACACTCCTGGTTAATTATCTGTCTGTGCAATCTAGGTCTGTTAACAGGTCAGAAAGAGACCAGAAAACATCCTGTGGCTGTGGTGAAGTGGCCAGTATTTTAACACCAACTTTCAAATAACTGGCAACAGCTGTAATTTCTCACAGCACTTTTCAAAGGCAGCCCTTCAAAATCAGGTGAGCTACTGTGGGAAAGGCCACCCCTGCCACAGCCATTTCTGCCTGTGCTCATGGACAGCTCTGGATAGTCCAGCTCTCACTGTGGACATTGGTGATGAGAAAAATGCTGCAGGAAAACTTATTGGGGACCTCTTTTCCTTGGATTGGGAGTCAAATTTAAGTTCAGACCCTTGTCTTAGCTATGCTGTCCGTGTGCCCATGCCTTGCCTTGTACCCCACTGATCCTTTGCTTCCCTGGCTGATGGATCCTCTGTCTTTATCCTGAACCTGGCTTGTCTCTATGGTCAGGCTTGGTGGTCCCTGGACTGCAGCTGACCCCTGTTGCTGTCCCCAGCTGGCCTGGCTCTCCTTCAGGTGCCATGGAGCTGCCAGGGAGGACCCTGCCTGCCCCACCATCCCCCTTTTCTCCAGCCCTGATGGAACAGCCATGCTTCTCCTTGCTGACAGGGCTGCACACAGTCCTCAGGGTATGGGTGAAAAGCAGTTTTCTTCTTCAAGGAAAATGTGCTTTTTGGTACTCTTGCCAGGTATTGCCCTTGCATAAATAATCACAATGTTAACACTTAAACATGAATAAGCAAGCTAATAGGCATTCTGTTTAGAAACAAGAATTAAAAAAATATTGGTTTTGACACTGCTCAAATAATGTTCAACACCTAATTCTCAAGCTCATGCTCTATACTTTTATGGGTGATGTGACAAAACCTTTGTGCTCAGACTTTGGGACATGGTAATCTTGTTTTGTCTGGTTATCTTGCTCGATAAGTTTCTACTTCATTTGGGACTCATGATGTACACAGAGACAGAAGGCATTCTGAAACAGGAGGGCTGTGGTATAGCTTAAGTACATTCACAGGACTACCCAGGTCAAACTGCAGGCTCTGAACCAGCTCTCAGTCTCAGGGAAGGCAAGAGTTAGATGTACATCTGCTCCCACAGGATTCCTCTCAATTCAGATGATATGGCTTGCTTCTGTCCTGGTGAAGATGGAAAATAAACTCCTGTATCCTAAACACTGTGCTGGGAAGGTCAGACCAAGAGCTTGCCTAGGGGATTGGCTGTTGTCATTAAAACCAAAGTCAGCTTTCAATCCTTGGTGATCCCAGGTGTGGTGGGTTGATCCTCAGCAGCCACCAAGTGAAGCCACTGTCACTCCCTCTCCTCAGAGAGCAGTGCCAGCACTGCTCAGCAGTAGCCAAACCACTGCTGTGTTTTCAACACCACCCCAGCTACAAATACAAACCACAGCACTGAGGGCTACTACAAGAAAGTTAACTAACCCAATACACTGTGTTTTCTGAAAGTAAAAGAAAATGGTTGAATTGTTTATCCTGACACTTTAAATGGCTTTGGAGTATTCAAGCAGTTTATTTGGAAACAGAAAAAAAAGGTTTGGCTGAGCTTTCTGTGCCCCTAGTGAAGAATATATCTTCTTAAATGCAGGGAAAAGTGAGTTAGAACAGAATGTTCCTAGCCCTTCACATTATGCCTTTGGCATTCTCCAGTTACAGCATGTTAGCTGTATAAATTGAATTTCTCCTTGAACTTTTCCAACCTAAATGATTGTTTGATTCTACTAGGAAGTATCATAAGTTAGAAGTTGTGATACTTCAAAATATGAGGTTGTCATGCACGATAGCTTTGTATTAGGAATATGCAATTGAAAGATCTGATTTTTGGGATGGCTGCACAGTAGCACATCTGATTTTGTTTCAGTGTCATACCTTCAGTTCTCCAAAGCTAATATTCCTGATCAGAATTCAGTCATCTGCCTGCTATTTCTGCCTTGATGATTAAAGAATATTCCTAATGATCTTTGAAGATTTGTTGTAATTTGACAGCAGGAAATGATTGTGGCTTTTGAATGTGTAGCAAATATTTTAAAGCAGCCTTTTTAGTGGTTTCCTTGGCAACCACTCTTCTTTAGAGTTCGACACATGCTATTGAGTGTCCTGCTGGACTCGGATCAGCCTTGCAATATTAAAGGCACTTGCTTCCAACACTGCCAGGTCATGTGCAGTTCCTCACTGTCCAACAGCCCCGGAGCTCAGAGGGAAGCTCGCTGCCTGCCAGGCTTTTTTCCAGACGAGCAAGGACACACCTCTTGGTGGTGAGCTGGCATAGGCATCCCGAGGGGTGGAGGAGCTGGCTGTGCTCACATTGGCTGTGTTATCCTGCAGCCCCGAGGAATGGGGTGTTTATTTCTCATTCATCTACGCTTCACCCCCCACTGCAAGACAATGCTTGTGACTCTTGGTTTCCCTTTAAAAGAGATAGCAAGCACAGCTCTTAGCTGCACAGCCTGCATTCTTTTATTTTCTGTCTTACATCTCAACTGTCTGGGGCATCACATAATTTGTCTTTCAACCCCATATTCAGTATTTATGATCAATAGGAATGTAAAGCCATTAATGATTGAGAATCCTGGAAGCATCATTAATGTAAGGAAGATCTCCTGCTCTCCCCCAAAGCTTTCCAGTTATGCATTCGTTCTGATTTGGATTGGCTTCCTTATTTGCTATGGACATCTGGGATTTAAGGCAGCTTTCGCAGAACTGAGCTGAGCATCTCCAAGAAAACAAATTCTGCTCAGGGAAAATTTGCTAAACAGTGATCCTAATAGAGGGCACTTGCCTGTTTGTCATCAGCCCTGTGGGAGCCTCATTGGATGCCCCAGCAGTGCTGGGGTCTCTACTTGGAAAGTAAGGCTGGTGAAGTGAGGTCATTGCTGACAAGCATCCTTTAAGAGATTCTCATACTTGTGTTTCTTTAGGTAAGCCTGATGTGTAGGATTAGCTTCTTGCTTGGCCATGCCTTTCTTTCTGGAACTCTCAAGAGAAAGGCTTTTCTAGAACTGACACAGTAAAAGAGTGCTTTTTGAAAGCAGTTGCTACTTTGTATTCATGGATATACAGGCAGAAATCAGCACAAATTCCTCAAAGTAGAAATAATGCAGAAGACAGCTCATGTGTGACCTAGTCTGTGGCATTATTGTACTTACTAGCAGTTTTTATTTCCATTCCCTTTGTATTTCCTACTCATCTTTGGTTACCAGTTGTTAATCTAACCACTGCCTGCTGTTATAGAAAGGGTTACTGTTTTATCCTAAGAGCAGATATGAATAGGATAATAAGATTCAGTGTTGTAAATCCATGCCACTTCTGTAAGACCAAAACTGAAGCAATATTCAAACTAAATTACATGTTTGTATAAAAACAGAAAGACCAGGGCCCACATGCAAAATGAAATCCTGAAGCATCATTTTCAAATGCAAACCATTTAATGAAATCTTGTGTTTACAAGTGAGCCCGGTCACTTTCGGGTCCTGACCCAAAGCATATGGAAATTTCAGAGAATCCTCATGGTGAGTTAGCATGGACGGCACTGGGTCCATAAGAAGATGGATGCATTCAAAATCATGTCCAGCACTGAGTGGACGTTTCAGCTGCATGTAATCTTTGGTTTTGGCATGAGAGTGTCATTTCTGGATGTGATCTGAGCTGCTTTGCCATCTACCTTCTGTACAGGCCCATTACAGGCACTGGGAATCTGGAGTGCTGTGATTCTGCACTTGCAGAATATCTGCTACTGTCATCTTCTTCCATTTCTGATTATTTCAAAACTCAAATTTGTGCTGATTGAATGACATAAATTGTAATGTCAGCACTTGAAGGGAAAGCCTGCTTAGTTCTCAGGACAACTTAATACAGGGAGAGGAAAGAAATAATATTTGCATTTAGCTTCCTTCACAGGGTGGAGGTGTGATGGTTACACTGATAAATGTCACACTGTGCATAATCCACCTGGGCAGGATTAACTACCTAGGATGATATTCAGGAATGTTATTTGAATGTTTCCAATACCAAGTGGAGGATAATTCAGAAGTCTATTTTGAAAAGAATTGTTTTGAAAGAAATGATAGTAAATATTAATGTAAACAAAAATGAAGAATAGCCTTAATTCTTGGCTTTACTGTGACAGGAGGTGGCAGAGCCTACCTGTTTTTTGCACCTAACTAAGAGAATGGTAATTTTGAGCAGGTAGGTACATCCTGATTCAGTCTGTCATCTACTGTATTCTAACCCTGGGCAAGCCAGGCCCAGCTGTAGCCCTGAAAGAAAACACATAAGGTTATCCCATCAGTTGAGAAAACCTCAGTAAACAGAAGTGTTCCCTCACATGTTCTCATGGGTCCTGACTCCATGTGCCTTCAGTCTCAGCTCCTGGAGACTCTTGTGAACTGTTCAGTCTTTTGCCTTTCAGGTCAGTCACTTTGCACAGATCTGTGCATGATTATGCTCCCTCTCTCTCATTTGGAATTTCAGGTTGCTCCCAGCCTGAATTTAAGTTCTCATCTTTTTTCACACCACCGTGGAATGACTGTTTTTCCAATGCTTTTTGATCCATGTATTCAAATAAGCAAAAACATGTTTTATGCTTGGTGCTACAGAGAAAAAAAGGTTTCCTGTAGCACAGAACCAGACAAAATGCTTTGTGAGAGTGCATCTAACTTTTATCGAATCTCCCCCTTCTCTGGCCCCATTCCTGTCCTCCCTGTGATCATCTTGCTCCAGCTATGGTTGGCCAGAGTTCTCCCTTGCACAGAGCACAGTGTGTTGCCAACACCACTGTTGTTTGCAGATTTACAAGGTCTGGTTTTAAACGCCCTTGTGACAAACAAATACATGTTTACATGCTGCTTCTGTCTTAATAGCTGTTAACCCTAAATCACAGTGTGAACAGCTAGGGAGATGCTAGAGTAGATCTTTTTCAAAATGCTGCTTTACATCTAGGCCCAAACTGCAGAGCTGGAGTGGAGGATCCTTTCCACACACAATGTCTGTAAGCTGACTCTGGGCAGCTGAGGAGGAGACACAAAATACCTCTGCAGGGGCTGAAAAGCAGCACTGGCACACAGGAGACATGGAGAGACACAAACCCTGGGCCTTCATTTCAGGGGAGCCAAGAGCAGCTGTTAGGGCCAGCATTAACACCCTGTGAAAGGTGAGTCGAGTTGGCTGTTTTTCCTGCAAGATTTATACCTCCTCTTCTCTACAGGCACCTTGTCCCTTTTTGCTTGGCCTCCACTTCCCAAAGCAGTCATGATGAACCTGCTTCAAAGTTCAGCACGTTCTGAATTCTGCTTTTGGAGAAAAGTAAAATGTCACTTAATGCAGACAGTTTGTTGCCTTCCATTTTACATCTTCCTTCAATGAAAGCTTTGATGCTGTAAGGCTGGAATACAGAAAAGGCACAGTGCCCAGTACAACACAGTGTACTGTGCTGCAGCAGCAGCAGATTTGATTTGTTTTCCTCATAGGGTAGATAATGCATTTAAGTAATTATGTAGCACAGCAAAGTCAAATTTTACAGACCTCAGCCTGTGACAGACAGAAATCAGTGAGCTGGCAGATGTCCCAGTTCCTTGTTGGGCATCTTTCCAACATGTATGAATTGGGGAGGTGGGTATCAGTTACAGGTGCACAATCCAGCTGACAGGACAGACCCTCAGGCTCTTTGGAGTCCAACACAATTAGCTGTGACACATCTGACAGCTTTATATCTGTCCATATCTTCTCCGTAATAACAATACATGGGTTCAACTGAATATAACGGCCAATGAATGAAGGCACAAGCAGCTTTAACAAATGTTCACAATGTTATTTACAATATTTTAAGATTCATCCATAAACCTGTATTCAAGTTCTGCATTACTCTCTGACAATTATAAAAGAGCATGTTCCAGAAAAATATGGTTAGTAAGCTGTAGAAAAGAATCAGGCAAACATAACCTCCAGCAATGTTTGATGGCAATGATTTGTAACCTGGTGTTTTGATTTACACCTTGATACAGGTTTAATTCTCTGACACCAAGAAAACCTGTCTGTCATGCTGTGCAGGTGTTTATCTGAAATGAGTATATTGCTATGGAGATTTTGAGGTAAATAAATAAAACCAATTTGGTTTTATTTGCAGTCATGCTGGTTGAAGATATGGGCTTTTGATTGTGTCTCTCTTGGGTGCTAAAGGAAAAGGATTGGTTAGGACATTGTGGTTAGGGGATCTTATTGTACCTCCTTTTTAATAACTGGGGCCTCTCATAGAACCAGGGTGTGCTGGTTTTGGCTGGGGTAGAGTTATTTTTCTTCACAGTAGCTGGCATGAGATATGTTTTAGATTTGTGCTGGAAACAGTGTTTATAACGCAGGCATGTTTTTGTTATTGCTGACAGGGCTTACACAGAGCCAAGGCCTTTTCAGCCTCTCACCCTGCCCCAGCAGCGAGGGGATGCACAAGGAGCTGGGAGGGGACACAGCTGGGACAGGTGATTGCAGCTGACCCAAGGGATATCCCATCATATATGGAGTCATGCTCAGCAGGTAAATCATGTAAAGGGGAAGAAGGCAGAAGGGAAGGACATTCAGACTGAAGGTGTTTGTCTTCCCAAGTCACCTGCTCTCCTGGGGGTGGCTGAACACTTGCCCATGGGAAGCAGTGACTGAATTCCTAGTTTCCCTTTGCCTGTGTGTGGAGCTTTTGCTTTACCTATTAAACTGTCTTTATCTTAGCCCATGAGTTTTCTCACTTTTAGGATTCTCTCTCCCTTTAACCAGGGAAGAGGAGTGAGCGAGTGGCTTTGTGGGACTGAAGCATTGTCTGGAGTTAAACCATGATACAGAATTACAAATGCAGCACCACAGTGGCTTTTCCTCATGTCCCCCTTCATATCAGAATGCTCATAGACTTCTTGGACAACAGCAAAAGCTGAGGGTGAGATGGCAGGTGAGCTGCAAATTTATTCTAATGCTCTTTCTCCAAATCATTGCATGGGCAAAATTCTGTCTCCCCACAGAGGTATTCCCTTGTCTGCATTCCATGTCTGCACAGGGCAGTCATCACCTGCTCCATTGGAAATGCAATATATCTGTAAATGCATTCCTCACTCTCAAAATTACTTTTGTGTCTTGCTGCTCATCATCAGGACCAGTCCAAAATCAGTTCTTCTGAGACCTGTGTCTGCTCATCTCCCTCACTCATTCCCAGCAAACATCCAAAGGGCACATTAAATATAACCTTGGCCTCTGGTACAGAAATAAATCATGAAACATGACCCTCATGCCAGTTAAAGAAGAAGCATTGCAATTCCTACTGCACTGATTCATAGTAGCAAGTATTTCCCCTTCCTTGAAAAGATGTTGAGTGCCAGCTCCATGAAGAAGAGAACAAAGCATGAATACCAGCCAAGTCCTGCTGAGACTCTGCAGCCTGTGGGTGACATGAGATCATTACTGTTGTGTCCTGTGTCTGGCCAGGGCTGTGGTTTCCCCCATCAGCAGCTCTCATAGGGAGTGTCTGCACAGTGTCACAGGAGCCAACAGTTGGAAAACACATTTTAAATTCCCTTCAGTTTGGTCTCTGAGGGAAACCTGCAGTGTGCTGCCTGCAGGCAGGAGTAGTTCAGGTGGCTGGGTTCCCAGGATATCCCACTCTCAGCGAACTCTGCCATGGCAAAACCTGTACATTGGGTCTCCATCTGTGCATAGGAAAAAAAGTTCTAGCAGAAATGGGAGTTTTTCAACTCCTTAACTGGGAGGGGACCAAGATGGTAACAGTAAGTTGATTTAAGTATCTCAGAGTAATTGCCAGGCAAGAACTGCCTCTGACATTGTAACACTTGGTCGGCAGTGCTGAAGGAATTGAAGGGTTTGAAGAGTGCTTTCCTGCAGGGTCTTCCCAGTGCCTCAGAGCGAACTTTATCGGGAGCTTATTAACGTGGGACAAAGCTTATTTCCTCCTCAGAGACCAGGATGTATGACTTCGTATTTATTTCCCACAAGGATGTACAGCAAAAGTACCTGCAGTGTACTTGAGTCGTGTGACCACCATGAAACTGTGCCTCAAGGCTCTTCATCCCTTTCTCCTCCTCTCTTGGCCTTGGGAGTTCTTTCCTGCCCGCAAGGGACGATGAAACACCATCAGCTGTGATTTAATGTCCCGCGCTGGGTGCTGCAACGAGCTCCCCGCAATAGCGCGAACTTCCCAGCGGGGTGAGTGCAGGGCGATGCAGAGGCTGTGGATGCCCGGGATGCGGTGATGGCCGGGCCATCCAGAGGCTGTGGATCACCAGGGTGCGGTGATGGCAGTGCGATCCAGAGGCCATGGATCACAAGGATACGGTGATGGCCGGGCCATCCAGAGGCTATGGATGCCCGGGATGCGGTCGGGGCTGGCGGTGCCGGTGCCGGTGCCGCCGAGCGCTCGCTGTCGCCGAGCGCTCGCTGTCGCCGCCTGGTGTCCGCAGCGCGGCCCCGCAGCAGCGCCCGCCCGCCCGCACGGTGCGGGGGGAGGCAGCGCCGGCCTCGCTGCCGCCGCCTGGTGGCACAACGGAGGAACTGCGGCACGGACTTGGCGCCGTGCCGGATCCCGGTCCCTGCGCTGGGATTCACAGTCACAAAGCCCTGCAGCTTGGAAAGGATCTTCAGGGGTTGAGATCATCGAGTCCGACCGCTAATCCAGCACTGCCGAGCCCACCGCTAGGCCGTGTCCCCAAGTGCCACATCTAAACTGCTAAAGCAAATGGGTTGTGTATGGGTTATGGATGCCTTCAGGAATGGTGACTCACCCACTTCCCCATGCAGCCTGTTCCGCAGCTTGACAACCCCTTCAGTGAACACATTTTTCCTAATTATCCAAGCTCAACTTCCCCTGGCTTAACTTGAAGCTATTTCCTCTTGTCCTGTCATTTATTACCTGGGAAAAGAGACCAATCCCTATCCCTATCTAGCCACAATCTCCTCTCAGGTAGTTTTAGAGCACTAAGGGCTTCCCTGAGACTCCTCCAGACTAAACGCCCTTATCTCCCTTATCAGAATTCTGCTCCAGACCCATCCCAAGCACCGTTTCCTTTCTCTGAGTTCACTCCAGTACCTCAATGTCCTTCTTGTAGAGAGGGATCCAGAACTGAACATAGGATTTGATGTGCAGCCCCAGCAGTGCTGAGTACAGAGGAATGATCCCTGCCCTGGTCCTGCTGGCCACGTTTGCTGATCCAGGCCAGGATGCCACTTGGCCACCTGGGTATTCACAGTTCTGCAGGTGTGTCATCAGCAGGGCTGAGTAAAGGGCTTCATTAGGCTTTGTTTAAAAAAAACTGGCTTCACCAGAGGCTGTAAGCAGCAGAGGTGCTCCTGTCCAGTGTCCCACCAGACTGGTAGGAGAGAGAAGTGAAGGTAAGCTGTGAAATATGGTTTTTATATTCACCATGTCAGACAAAATTATTTCCCATGGTCAGAACTGGTTATGAAATACACATCTACACTAGAACTGGGCTTAAAAGGTATGTGTAAAGGTAATAGCTAAGGTCTAAAGAAGTTCCCACTTTAAATGCTAACATCTATTTAGTTTCTATTTCTAACTGAAAGGCTTTGTGGGAAAAAGAACTGTTTGTGTCCTTGTGAAGGTTGTAACCCCCATCTAGGAATAAACATGAATTCCTACTTTAGAAGCCAGGATGTTTTATGTAGCTCCCTGTAAATCTTTGGAAACCTAGAGGAAACAAAGTCTGCCTCCCCCTCTAGCTTTGTCCATTTCCATTTAACTGCTTAACTGTTTTGAGATCTTGTCTATACCACCCAAAATTACTGGCCTTTGCAAACAGTTTCCTCAACATGAAGCAGTTCTGTAGTGCCCTTTGCTAATAATCATGATGCAAGATAAGGATGATGGAAGTGCCAGAAAATTTTCTGTTCTCAGCTTCCCTGAATCAAATTAAATCAGTCCCAAGGATCTTTATACAGGTTTAAGAAAGGAGAAGTCACTTCCCTTATCACACACTGCAGACAAAGAAAAGGGCACCTTTAAAGCCAAGGAGAACTAAGAGTTCACAGCTCAATCAACACTTCAGGATATGACTATTTGTTCTTTATTTGAAAAAGGGGAATGAAAGTCTTGTTCAGTCTTGTCCTTTCAGGTTTCCAGTCTGAACAAAATGGATTTCTATTAACTCTCTTTAAATGATCAAGCTTTGAATAACACTTTCTTATTGCTACAAGTATCAAAGATATTTTTAAGTGTTCCTAAGAAATGTAACCTCGTGATATCTTTTTTTTTTTTTTTTAAGCCCCTCATGAAAACTTTCGGTTCCTACCAAAACAGACTCTTTTCTGGAACCAGTTTTTTTTTAATATACATCGACCATAAAAACTATTATCAAGTGGTCAACAGAAACTGTGCTTTATTAATAATGTATTTTTAATCTACTAGAATAAAAACAAGGAACTTTCTCCATAAATCTGATAGTATTGTTGGGCCTTTCTTTCTATGGAAATCTATGCAGACCATTTATTTAAACATGTTTAACTTCTAATAGAAATTATTTTTTACGAATCCAAGTAAGACTACTAATTTATTTTAATAAAAGGAAAACTCCAGAGACTGCACTAGCTTTTGTTGCTTTCTGTAACTGAGATTCTTCTTTTATCTAATATTTATGAATATACTACACAACAAAATCAGTATTCTTGTATAACTTATTTATGTACTCCATGTTTGAGGGAGGAATCATCATCTTTTTATTTAGCATCTGAATCAAGAAAATTATTCTTTGCAGATGTAAAAAAGTATCTTCCCTTTTATTTTAGTTGTCATAAAACATACATAATACATATTATCCCCCTTTGCTTTTACCTTACAAGCAAAGTAAAACACAAGCTCTTTGTTTTAAATCCTTCTCTCCCCTTCTCAGATAACTCCTACAACTGTTTTTGCACTTCTAGTTTAGCAAACCTTACAGGCAGGGTATAACTACAGAAATAACTTGCATAGCAAAAAAGCCAAGCCAACCCTGTACCTCAGCACAGCCAGATCCTGATGGCCCACTTCCATGGCAAATTCACTTCAGTTAACTTTATATTAAAATACCCTAATTTAGGAAAAAATATTTAGGTTTGATATGTGTAACACTTTATTTTTGACTACAACAAGCAGGTATTAAGGAATAGATTAGTGAAGCCTGAATTTCATTGGAAGTAACAGTCAACAGCTCAGGTGTAATTTAGGCAGAAAAAAATCAAGGTCCAAGGACTTTGTTGTGCAAGGTTCATTTTTGGTGAGGATATGCTTTTCTATAGCACTTCTACAGCCTATTTAATGCTCTGCTTTTGATTTTGCTTCAAATTTACATGATTTAACTCACCCAAAGTATTTACAGGACTGTGGAAATCCAGATGCCAGGCAGCCTTATGCCTCATTGGCAACATTTTCTTTAGAGCCCTGGCTCACATGAGAACCTCCCTGCTGTCCTATTTTCTTGCATGGATATATAATTCTTCCTTTATGGGTCCTCGTTAATTAAAAATACTTGGAATAGTTTGGATCCCACTGTAGCAAAACATCATGGCATAACACATAAATTTTGAAGAAAAAACTACTCCTAGCATGGATCACTTCCCAGTATTCATAATAACAGGGAGAACAGTGAATTTCCAGCCCCTCTCACCTCTCGTATTACTCCCTTCCCTGGAAGTGGCCAGTCCTGCCCTCTCCTCCAGAATCTCCATCCATTTCCTTCTGCTGCTGCTTTGGAGGGCACAGGTAGAGCCAGAGTCCTAAAAGTTCTCTGGTAGAAAGAGCAGAAAGCTGTTCAGACACAATAATGGTCTCTTAGTGGAAGTACAATTAAATGTGGCCTCTGTAGGGAATAGAGGCCAGATGTTATATGCTGCCTCTGAATTTTTTACTTCTGCAAATTAAACAGGGTGGAGGGACAGATAATGCCTTTGGTCCATAATCCTCTGCTCTTTTAGGTCATGCTTAAGATAATTGTTCAGATTTACCTGGTTTAGGACATTTTTGTGTATTCTCTCTTCTTTTTTTTATCGAAAGCAGAAGATTGATTATCAAAATTATCTGTGTGCTTCTCAATTCCCTGGATTTTTTCCCTGATGTTTGATAGAATAATCTCAAATTTATCAATAAAATTGCTAGCGAGTTTTCCTGTAACTGGGATATCATGCATCCTTTTATACCAGCTTGTTTTAGCTCATTGTTATGTTCTTCTGAAAGCTCTGATTTTTATGTAAGGTATTATTTTGTAAAGACCCCTAGTGAGGTGGTTGAACATTTTGTTTCTCAGTTATTTCCCACCAAATTTGCCCATGGTGCAGCTTAAAGTCTCCCCTCCTCTCCTGCCAACTCAGCTATAGTCAATCATGCAATTTAGTCTGATGATAATTTATTCTACTTAATCATGCATGAGATGTAAAAATCCCAGAGGAGGAGTTTGGGCAGCTGGAAATTAGGAAGGGGAAAAAATCCCAAACCAAACATTCCCACCTTTTTTCCTTGCAAGCTCAGCATATCCTATGCTGAAATTACTGAGACACCATGGTGCCCTGCTTTTTTCACAGTCCCTTGATACAGGAATCACACTTTAAATCATTCTCCAAAAGCTGACTTAGTTAACACTTCATTATGCAAGAAGATTTCCACTGTGCTGTAGTTGGCAAAAAAATCTGACTTTCCTCATGCATTTTATCCAGCACCCACTTCAAATTAAGAAAATGAGACTTTAAAAGTTTTTGTCTAAAAGGCATATGCCTGAATGTCTATTTACCCAATCATCACTTTTACTGGGTCCATATGTTAGAAATGTGAAAGATCAGATACCACAGCTAAATTAAGATATTTCTGTGACTCTTTTTTCTTTTCAAGGAATAAGTATTTCACTGTACCGCATTATTTGAAGAGTAGCATGTTTCATCTCAAGGATCAGGAATGGCTTGCAGTATAATTTTACAATGTGGCTCGTCAAATTAATTTAGTAAGTGAAGAACATGATTATTTGCTCACATAAGTGTTTTCAAATTGTGCTTTTCAGACTACCAGCTGTCTGAAGTGTCACAGGAACTGCTGCATATGTGGTCCCAGGGCCAAATTATCCCTTTTACAGCTTATATTAAGATGATGGGAGCCTCCAAAATATTTGAGGGAAGCAAGGGGTGTAGGAAATCTGGCAGCTGTGATTTTAGTGGAAAATTCTTTTTCAAAAAGCAGCAAATAGACTTATCACTAGAATAATACTATATCCAGTCCCCAGCAATGTTCACACTCCTGTAAGGCTGGAATTCGAGCCTTTAAAAACATGTGGATACTTAGAGTTATTTTTTACAGCTGAATCCTAAACCCTTTGTTCCGTTTTTGCTTCTTTAAACAAGACTCCAATTTGCTGTATTTATTAAATTTAAAAAGTGGGGTTACATGCTAACATCTGATAACAACTATTTTAATTCTGTATACTTTTATGATATAAGTTTGAGTTGAAACAGATTCTTCTGAAATGGGTAAATACCCTTGTCATGCTACTGGAAGTGTACTTAAAATATAAAATGGGGAAAAAAACACCCACGACATTTTCATCAAAATCAGTCCAGCTGCACTACCAGATCATGTAAACCTTTACTTCTGCACTCAGGCCTTCTTTATTGGATCTTTTTCAGCTAAATGCAATGATCTAACTAAAGAGACCTCAGCATATTTCAGTATGCATGAGCTTATGCAGAAAGGCTTCTCAGCCCTCGGTTTATGTCTGTAATAATAGGATATCCTGACAAAGAAATCACAGAAGTATTTTACAGGAAGTGCCATCAAAAAGTCATCTAGTTCACTTCCCTACTGTAAATATTTTTAGATCCATTCATTTATATAAAATGTAAAAAAAGTGCAGTGATTGTTGTAGAAAATTCCTGCTACTCTCACATTCTTTATTTTTTGTTATGCTAACAACACATGGATTTTTTTTCTTCTAATGTGACTGGCTCTCAGAAAATATTTGTAGATATTTTTTTAAACAACTACCAATATTCAAAATGAGACAATTTTAAACAAGAACTTGAAGTACCTCTCATTACAAAATATCACATTATTTGTTTATAAACTGCCTGTGCACATAGAAAGAAACAACAAAAAGGTGGACTTCACTCTGTAATTCTTTAGGAAAAAAACAATTCTACCCTACATTAAATCAGGATGTTAATTGATTCCATCTTTAAATCCTCATAACAATGCAGATCTTGATTTGAAAACTAACATCCCCTTCAATGAAGAAATGCATATACTGGTACATTCATGTCCCACAAATTGAGAAGGAAGACTGCCAGAAATGAAACAGTAAGGATTAAGTTAGGTTCATCTCATATGACTAAGTTAAAATGGCAGGTAGCCTTTCTGGAGAATAAAAACTCAGATGGACAGTGCCCTGAGGAAAGTGGCCTAGGCTGGCCTGTTCAACTCTCATTTCTGTAAAGAACATAGAATCATTGAGTAATTTAGGCTGGAGTGTTCAGTCAGGTTGCTCAGGGTTTCATGCATTCAAGTTTTTTAAAAATTTCCACGATTGTGGATTCTACACCCTATCTGGCACTGTGCAGCAGCAACACCCAACTCCATCCCTATAGAGAGAGCCACAAAACTTCAGTTTCTATTGCTCAGCCCATCCCCACTTCCAGCCCCACTCACTTCCTTTTCACATTTGAGCTGGGTTAGGAGTTTCCTGTTCAACCAGTCTGGCTGGCTGCTGTGTACACCCATTTTCCTGCAGTCCTGTGCTTTCAGGATGCTGGCATCTGAGACTGACCAGTCTCTGTGGCCCTTTGCCCTTCAGAGCACCCTGCCATGAATCACGGAGTGATTTGGCTTGGGAGGGCCCCTAAGGATCATCTCATTCCAACCTGCCTGCCATGTGCAGGGACACATCTCACTAGACCAGGTTGCTCAAAGCCCCATCCAGCCTGGATTTGAACACTTCCAGGGATAGGGCATCCACAACTTCTCATGAGATCCTGTCTGCTGGCTGCCAGAACAAGCAGAAGTTCAGTTTTTAGTCTGTTGTTGCTACTTCTACTCTCTGCTTCTGATACTACTATCTCCCTTCACTTTTGAGAAAAAAAATATTCAGGGAAGAGCCAGTAAATCACAAATCATTCAAAACCACACAGTCTTAAAATTTTTAAAAATAGCTGCTACATAGTATCACATCCTGTTCTTTTCAGCCCACAAAGGTGGCATAATCTTACTCCTTGTTTTTCCAAGCGTCAATTTCCTTCAAAGAGAGAAAAAGGTGATGAAATACCTGCCACATTGTCTGTTATTGTGACACAGGTGCTTATGACCTGGGAAAGAGTCAGAAGTGGCCAGTCAGACTCTCCATTCTTCTGTCTCGTTGCTTGAAACAAGGTTATGTGTATTTTATTTGTGTCTGAATATTTTTAGGCTGCCTTTGAATTTCTAATACTTTGAGATATGTCTAGAGATGTGCTGGCCATTCCTTGAGTTGTAACACTGCCCAGCCAGCTTTTTCCACTGAATTTCAGCAAGAGTATAGCAGATCCACTTCCAACTGGAATGGAGCATCTCAAAAGTTATCATCTGCTTTCTGTCCTATGATATGCCACAACATAATTCCAACTGTTTGCCCTCTTTTAACCCTCTCTCTCTCTACATAGAATATAGAGCTGGTTTTCCTCCTCTCTTCACTGTGGGTTTGTGTGTTGTCCATCTCTCAGGTTACCTCTAGAGAGAAAAGTTTCTAGAGGGGAGATTTCAATTTTTAAAAAGTTTTCATTCTCACACTCAAAATTCTCTAAAAATAAGCATGTTTTCCATTGTCATTGAAGGATTTTTTAGAAAGTTCTCCATATGCATAAATGTAAATACCTCAGGATTTGAAGATGTATGTTTTATTTTAAACAAAAGAAGTAGGCAATTTAAAAATAGTCCAAATGCTGAAATTTGCAGTGGAAAAACTGGCATTTTGTCAAATACAACCTATTTGGGACTTCCCTAAGTGACCAGTTAAGCATTTAAAATGAATTCGGTTTTTGAGCTATCTCCATAAACTTTGACCACGTGCTAGAGAAACCTTCCTGTTGTGGTTCCCAGGCACAGCACAGTTTTTTGGGTTCATCCTTGGGCAGTTCTTCTGAGGGTCAGTTTGCAACAGTTCCCCCAGTAGCTGGTGGCACCCAAGGGCACTGAAGCGGTCCTGGTGCAGAGAACTTCACCACATTGCACCAGGGCTGGTGCAGCTCAGCTGCCTCCGACTGCCGCACAGCAGCTGAGCTCTGCTTCCCGTGATAAAAGCAAAATGCCAGGGAGGAAAGGTCAGAGACACAGTTCTGAAATTTCTGCCAGCAGAATGGTTTCACAGAATATTCTGAGTTGGAAGGCTCCCACAAGGATCATGGAATCCAACTCTGAACGTCCCATACAGGGATCAGACCCATGACCTTGGCATTATTAGCACCAGGTTCTGACCAACTGAGCTCATCTCAGGGTTTTCACTTCTAAACTTGATATCAGTAATATTTTTCTTACATTGTGGGTTTTCCATAAGGATCTCCTTGTTTGCTGAAGGAATAACCAGGCTTGAAAGGGAATGGCTGAAGGTAGTATAGCAACATGTCAACCCCCTTTTTTCCACTTTATAAATTCAGCTGCCTTGGAGGAAACCACCTCATGACTTGGAGTACTTTTGGGTAAGCATTATTAATAACAAATTCTAATTGGTCATTATTGCTTGAACAGAAAATATCAGATTTCATTTTCACCAAGAGGAAATGAAAATGTCATGTACTGTAATACGACAAGCATGGAATTTACAGTAGTGATATGTACTTGTAATTACCTTTATATGTGTAAATGCACACAAAGCAGAACACCAGGGAGGCCATTTTACAACAGATTTAATCAAGAGAACATCTATGTCTCCTCATAAACTTACCTAACCAACTTTGAAAAAAGAATGGAGTTGATTAGACAGGTTAATGGGGTGATGTCTTTATAAATGACAGATGGCCATGTTAGAACAGAAAGTTGTTCACTCTCCATTTTTTATTTTATTTTATGAGACTGTTTTACTTTTTTTTGGTTTTACTTATGAAAGAATTGCTCATACATTTTTGATTAGCAATGTTTCACTGGAAAAAAAAAACAGTTTCCAATGAAACTGAACTTTTAACTGGATGGATGTTGTCATTACGCTTAAGTGGCAGTAATCAAAACTAAAATACAAAATGAATTTTTTTGGAATTCCAGGTCTTTATAAACATCCTGACCTCCCCCCATTGGCCTGCAAATGGAGAAAAGTGCTTACAGATTTGCAAGCTCATAAGAACATAACAAAGAAATGGAAACATGCAGAAGAAAGCTAGCTTTTAAAAGTATAAGGAACCCATAAGTGGCAAATTTGGCAGAGTAAGTAAAAATTGCATGATTTAAAAAAAAAGAGAGTTAATTAAGAATAATTTTAAAAATTGTCACGCAAAATTAGCTATACTTAAAAAAAAAAAAAGTAATAATATCTACCAGAGGCACTCAGAATGATCCAAGTGTAGGATGTGGGATAACCTAGACTGTTCATCTTCCCTCAGATTTACAAGGTGTCTGGAAGTGAATCACACAAACAGTGCTAATTGAAGGGGGATTCACCAGGCTCTTCACACAGGTCTCTCCTCGTGTGCTCTGGGACCCCTGGGCAGGCCTGAAGGGGAGAATGTGCAGCACCTGACATTGCTATTGAAAGCCCCTGAGGCAGCAGCAGTTCTTGGCTCTTTCCTGAGCAGCATGTGGCAATGGTCTATGTGCCACCACTGCTATGTTCCATGATTTGGGAAGCTCTGTCTAAAGATTCCCAGTGCCTACTTGGCTGATAGATAATCACAATCACGCAATTATTTCTGCCACATTCTCCCATTTCTCTTCTTTTCCCATATGAAAGGAAGTCCATTCCTAGATAGACCAAAAATTAAGAAAATATTATATGCATCGCTAACCTTCTACTATTTTCCTCCTCCTTTAGCATTTTTCACAGACCTGAAGTGTACAGCTTCTTTATCTGGTGCAGATCATTGATTAAGACAATCCTATTGAACATCTCTCCAGTCCTCCGTGCATGAATGTGAGAAAAGCAAAGTCTCTCAGGAATGTTTTCTCTTGAAATTTTCTCAGCGAATTTAGGATTTATGAGAACTACTAGAATAAGTTTAAAAAAAAACTTCTGAATCTTTGGGGCCTTTCTGCATTTATCAGGATTGTAGTACCAGAACTAGAGTGAAATAATACTGAAGTACCTTTGTGGAACTCTGCAGCAGACAGCAGTAATGAAAGGTAATTCTAGACAGGATAATGTGGCTGCTGTGCATCATAGTCTGGATTAGAGTTCTTGCAATGTTTTCAAGTGCTAGGATACTGCTGGGGTTTTTTAATGAAAGTGTAATAACATATCAGAAGTTTAATTTCATTTAACTGGCCATATGTAAATCAATAGTTTCCACAACAGTGTCTAATCCTCATTAACAGAAATGGATCAGCTTATCTCTTAGGTGAGTAGGTGGCTGGCAGCTGCAGAGATAACAATGGTCTTGCTTTTACCAGTAACTTTTGGGGTGATCACTTGACATCATATTTAAATCACCACACAACTCCATCAATTCACCTCTTATCAGCATAAAGAAGATGAATCTCACACAGAGTATGCATTGAGGTATCAGCTGGGACTAGCTTCATGTCCCTTGTTGGTGCTTCCACAGGTGAATTCCTGTAATATTGGTAGCACCTCTTATCAGTGTATTACCATCAGGTCAAGTGTTACCAAACCAAGATGGACATGGTACAATGGACATTGTTTAGATCTACCTTTGCTCAATAAATTCCTTAATCCTACCTCTTAACTCCACTTTCATTCTATGTCCTAGTATAGGGTCTCTGCTACCAGATTGCAGGTTTTCTTCAGATCTCCTATTTTCACAGCATTTTGAGGTGGAAGTGCTTTTTTTTTTTGTTTTCAGTTGGTGCTAACTGAAGTAACCGGATCAGTGGCGAATTGCTGGTTTCATAAATCTAGTGGGGATAGGATATAGGGGATAATACAGAAAAGATTATGTAAAAGATTTGTATTTTCAGGAAATACTGGCTTCCACTGTGCCTGATGCTTAACAATAACCTACTGTCTTACAGCACCTGGCTGCTTTGGAAAGTAGTCAGTTTGAGTGCCTTGATATGCAAAATATCACTGACTAATCCAGTCAGACAATCCTTGATCACTTTGTGACTCCTCAGGTAGATAAGTATAAGAATGTTCCATGGTGCATAATCTAATGAAAGACACTGCAGGTTGGTAAAACTACAATTTTCTAAATATTTTATACCTGTTTTCATTCTGTTCCCAAAGCCGGAACAGATTCATTTCTGCTCTGTAGGGACTGTCTCCCCGGGCATTTCCTTGCCATTAATTCCTGTTTCTCTAAAACAGGCTCTTAGTCCCCATTCCTTTCACTTTCTGCTGTTCCATCCTCTCTTTAATTCACCTCATTGTTTTGATATTGTCCTTCTCCTTTCTTCTAAAACATGAAAATCGCCTTCTTTTCCTTGACCTGCTCATCCTCCTACACAAAGCCCTATTAAATTTCCTCCCTCCCACAGAGCCTCATCCCTCTGTATCCTAGAAAAGCATCAGTTCAGGAGGAGCTATATTGAAAAGAAAATGGGGTAGCAAAAGAATGTGTGACAGGAAAACATAAATAATTAGTGGTTATAATAGAAAGGTTTCAGGTGAACCAAAAATAATACAGCATCCAAAATGTACCCAAGCTATTAAGAAAACCAAACACAGCACGAATTTTCAGAGACACAACCTCCCCCTTATTTTTTTTCCTTTTTGTGTAGCCACCAGTTGCTATGTGGTCTCTGGGAAACAATGACTTTACCAAAATCCTCAGGCTTGTCTGTTCTCTTCTGTTATTGCTTCAGTGTTATGATCCAGAGAAGTACTAAAAGCCAGAGGGAGATTATATGGCTCCTGTGTCCATTACAGGAGCATCTCTAACCTTTGTAGTTCAAACTGTGCAATAGAACTGAAAGATTGAAGCATCACAATATCTACCAACTGTGAGCTGTTTTTATAATGATAATAATAATAGTAGTAATTCAAGTTTTTGTTACTCATTCCTTGCTGTGATGTAGTACCGGCCTGTAACTGCATTTTCTCCACAGATCTTAATCTAGCCTCTGTGAGAAGCAATTTGTTGGGGATTTCGAAACATCCTCTGAGATCATACTAGAGTTTTATGCAGAAAACCTCTCATAATCCCTCTCAAAACTCTAATATGGAGCTATTTCTGGATCTTATGCTTCTTTTGGACCAGGCTTGGCTGGAGAGTTTGAACAGTACATGAAAAATAACTGCAGTGCAAGCTGAATGTGATGAGGGAAGGGTTGGGAGCAGCTGCTTCCACAGGCTCATTGAATCCTTTGGGTGCAGCACAGCAAGGCAGGTGAGCACAGGTGCAAAACACATCCCTCCAGCACACTCTGCAAGTGCACAGGCATCTGACCTCAAGAACTTAAACTTGGCTTCCAGTGAACAGGACCCAAGTGAAGAAACATGATTTGTAGTGTCTTCTGTTTGCTCATGTCAGGCACCTTTGTTTTGCCCAAAACTAATGTAGGGTTTACTACCAAAGCAGAAAACAAAGCAAACATGTCTTTCAGTGCTGCCAGAAGCTGAATTCTTAAGAGGACTACAACAACATTCACATCTTTTAATACAAATGTGGGAGTAGAAAAAAAAGCTAACAAAATAAGGGTGCAGAATCAAAAGGAAAAGTAAAGACTGCTCATTAAGAGTAGTGCACAATGAGGTGTTTCATAAATTTATTCAGAATTTGCTGTAGTAAAAGTTCCTGAGATATTTCCTGATATAGCCTGCATAGTGTAAGGAATTACTGACATTTTGAAGACTCCTAGGTTAAGAGAACCAAAGAAATGAGGTAAGGCAGCTTCTTCAGCTCAGTGTCTGCATAAATTCCTTAGAGAATGGAAATGCATTTTCCAATGCCACCTAGCTGAGACTCATTAGACATACATTTAT
Organism: Toxostoma redivivum; assembly: GCA_013397375.1. Lineage (NCBI taxonomy): Eukaryota > Metazoa > Chordata > Aves > Passeriformes > Mimidae > Toxostoma > Toxostoma redivivum. The sequence continues at coordinate 746,065 of VXBI01011463.1, read as the reverse complement.
TAATTCAGTGCTTTTAAGATAGCAGCAATCTACCAATCATGAACATGTGATTCAGACAAATGAAGAGTTATACTGATTACACTTGCAAAGAAAAATGAGAAAAAAATCACCATGCACATTTTTAAGAGTACATTATAAAAATGTAAAATCCTACATTGTAAGAAATGCACCAAAGTATATCTAAAAAATAAAATAATGCCATCATTTTTACATACTGTAAAAACCTTCACATCTAATCAAAAAGAAAGCAAGCTTCTTCTTTAGGCAAGGCTAATCTTTGCGTTGGGATGACATAGCTTTCTTGAAGTACTATGCTCTCTGCAGAAACTGAGAGGACCTCTCATATTTAAGGTGAACAGTATTTAAAAGCAGCTTTTAAATTTGAATTTTAATATCCAGTCAAGGATTTTTAAAGAAGCTCTAAATCATAGAATCATTTAGGTCGGAAAAAATTGCTCTTAAATCATGGAGTCCCACCATTAACTCAGCACTGTCAATAAGACACCCCCAAACCATGTCCCCATGTGCCACATCCACACATGTTTTAAATACCTCCAAGGATGGTGACTCCATCACTTCCCTGGGCAGCCTGTTCCAATGCTTGATAACCCTTTGATCCTAATATCAAATCTATATTATTATACCAATCTAACCCTCCCTGGCACAACCTGCAGCCATTTCTTCTCATCCATTGCTCAAGATTAAGAAGCATTTGGTCATAAAAAGTTATGAAATTATGTATCACTTCTCTTCCCTCATTTTGCTTAAAGGCAGAGTATTTAGTTGCTAAAATGTACTTAATTTAAAACTTTTTCTGACACTGTTAGTTGTTATGAAGCCCCCTCAGACCCCAACAAAACTGAACATCAATTTAGTTGCACTGTGAAAGCAGAAGAGAGTTATGAGTTATTGTGGACCCCTGCTTTCTTAGCCTGTAAGAACTAAATGGGAGCTTTTACTTAAAAGATCTGATCCCTGAGAGCTGCTCAGATTTATCTGCAGCAATTTAAAGGGTAATGACTCCAGCTGCCAAAAATTACTTACAACAGATGCAATGGAGCTGGCAGTGAGTCTGTTCCTCAGCTGCTGCACTTTACTCCCCCACCAGCTATTAATGCACATTGAAAAGACCCCCAGGGCTTCTCTCCCCCAGCTGCCTCAGGCTCTCCTCCTACATCAGATGCTTGAATCTCTTCACCATCTCTGGGGCCTGCTCAAGTGTGCCCATGTGCCCTTTGTACTGAGGAGCCCAGAACTGGACACACAGCATCCCAAAAGGGATCTGACCAGTGATGAATAGAGGGTTCAGAAGACTTGAGTAAAGCTTCTAAACCAGCACCCACAGTAATAGTTTCAAGGTTATTTAAATAAAAAATTTTCTTAAAATGGGGCTTAGGGACTTTACTAGTACTTTCCATAAGGTCTTGTGGAGTTCATTCCCAAGATGGGGTTTAAGTTCATTTTTAATCCATGCTTTCTGATTTTTCTTTTGGGGTGTAAGGTTTACAGAAAACTTCTGTCATTTTTTATTCCCTTAGTGCAACACTTGCAGTTTTCTTGTGGGAGGCAGAACCAGCACTGGGCTTGTAATAACACCTGGGAAGCTCAGGACGACAGGGTTTACTTCCAAATCTCAGCTATCTTTTAAATAACTCTTTTTTCAGATCTTTGGTGATGGATTTTTGGCATGGTTGCTTGAACATAAACCCAGCCCACACTGAGATCAACAGGTCAGCTGAAGAATTTAACACTGATTTTACCTGGTTGAAAAATCAAATTTAAACAATTGCCTATGGAACTCTAAACTGGAAGTCTGCTGAACTTTACTGGCCTTGGCTAATGCACATACCCCACTGCCTTTAACAATCAAGGCCAGTCAGGGTGTATTTATTTATCTGTAAGGAAATACAGGAAGATCTGACAGGATTCAACGTGACAATGCTGCCTTCCCTGGCAAGCTGGATTTGCTGGCTATTGGAGCATACAATTTAGATGAAAACATCTGAAATCCATTAAGCTGAACTTTTGCAATTATTGTATTTTATTTATTTTCTTTCTAGTGAGATGTTAAAACAAGAAAGAAGAAAAAGATTAACAACGTTCTCTTTGGATAGCAGGAGACGCCACAAACAGAACACGTACTCCAAGTCACTAGGTATGTAAAAAATTCCAAACATTATCTCATTTCTGCTTTTGCTTGGTGGGGAATAGCCTGATAGAAACCTTAAAGGCTGACCATGGTGAGAAGGAATACGTAAAAGGAGGCAGATAAAACTGACATGTTTGTGTACTTAGCCAGCTTAAAGGCTCAAATAAAAATTGTATCTTCCTTACAAGAGGGAAGGTAATACTTTAGTAAACTACAGGTGATTCAGAAAGACAGGGACGCTCAAGCAGTCGATGTAAGGAATCCAAAACATGCGTGGGAAATGCTGGCAGCAGCAAATACTAAGATTAAAATTTCAAGATTACACAGTGTGTGTGTAGCCACACAAGATCGCTGTTGCTTCACAGAGACTGATTGTGTCAACATTACAGTTCTAAACATTTCTCATTCTGAGGAAGAAACTGCAGATGTTTGCTGCTCAAATTAGAGCAGCAAACCATCTCTCCCTAATGATGTATATGCATGTATGTAACCAAGGAAAATGGGAAAAGAAAGGAAAAAAAGAAGCTTAGGCTTTTCTTAGGACTTGGAAATTCAAACAGGAGAGCAGCTATGAAATGTTCTAGTCTTGACATGCACTCTATAGATAAAAGTAACAATGTGAGAAAATTACGTAGGAAGGGAATGGAACAGGCATTATAATGGAATGTGTCTTGTCTTGACTGCCTTGCAATTTTTGCCCCAAAACCATGGGAAATTTGATACCTACACATTCTAAGTATGGAATTCTCAAATCAGGCCACAGGCAAGTTAAAATTTTATATGATGCTGATAATAATTTTAATAGTAATAACACAGTTAGTGTAATAATTAATATTAAATAAATGCAATCTTATTTGGTAAGCTTAAAAGGAACATTGCAGATCACTTCAGAAAAGCATTTTCCAGAAAAACTGTGGTTTAAGTTTGCTTCTATGTTTTTTTTTTTTTTTCTGCGTAAACACAGTCAGGGAGGGGTACATCCAAAGAGTTCTGTCCCAAACATGGTGCAGTATCAAGTGTAAGGAGAAATTTTTATTTCCCATACAAATGCTGGTTGTCCTCCTTGGAAATTTCAATTTATTTTTTTTTTNAAAAAAAAAAAAAAAGACCAAAAATAACCCCTTCTCCAAAACGACCCCTCCCAAAAGAAAAAGAAAATTGCTTCAGGAAGGGCAGACTTCAGTTACTGAACAGCTACAGAACTCAGCCCTAGTGAGGCCACGTCTGGAGTGCTGTGTTCAATTCTGGGCTCCTTAGGACAAGAGAGACAAGGAGCTACTGGAG
>VXBI01011463.1:591230-739343 GCA_013397375.1 Toxostoma redivivum | reverse complement strand
GGGAGAGGCGTGAGCGCTCCCAGGGCGCGGAGCCGGGGCCGGGACGTGCGGGCTGCGGGCAGCGCCTGACGGAGCGCGGGCTGAAACACACCTCGGGCTGTCCTTCAGGGCTGCCGATACCTGCCCGAGGGCAGCGCGGTGACAGACGCCTCCTGCCGAGGAGACAGCCGCGATCCCGAGGGCAGGAGTCCTCCCCGCCCGCCCGGCACCCTCCCCCGCCGGACGCCGCTTTCCGAGGGAGCCGGAGTCCGAGGGAAGGAAGCCTCGGGCCGCCGCTCACCTTCCCGGCTGACCGCGTCTTCCCGGAGCCGCGAGCGTGTGGAGCTGGCGCTGGAAGCCGTAGCCTGCGCTGAACTGGCCATGGCGAGTGAAGGCAAGCAAGTTGTTCAGCCAACAGGTGATGATGGAGGAGGAGGAGAGGGAAAAGAGGGAAATGCTGCTGAAGGGGGAAGTGTGCTGCAGCCTTTGAATCCAGGAGTCCCCATCCGAGGCATCAAGATGAAATTCGCTGTGCTGACAGGACTGGTGGAAGTTGGTGAAGTGTCCAACAGAGACATAGTTGACACGGTGTTTAACCTGGTAAGTTGATTGCTGGAATGAGGGGAAAGAACAGCATGGGTGTGCAGAAGAGTCTGCAGGGTTTTTGGTGCTATTTTTCACTTAATTTTTTACATGTTTACACTTTCACCATGCTGGATTTCAACGATGTTCTTTTTACTTACCACAAAAGCTGGGAAAAAAGCAATGAGCCTCTTTATATACACACTTACACTTGAAACAACTGTAAGCATCCTCCTCCTTTGTTTTCGTCAGCGAAATTGTTGCTTTATTTAGAGCTGAGAAGTGTATTGTTATGTTTAAACATTTAACAGGTGTACTCAACAAGAAAGTTAAATGTTAATTTAGTAACTCAAACTGTGATCAAAACACACACACTGTTTTAAATCAAAACAGTTTTTCAAACATGTTTACATCCCTTCTTGCTTCCTGTTGGCTTTGGAAATAGGTAGAACTTTCATGTTCTGTATGCAGGGGGTGAGGGTGTCAGGGAGCAGTTCATTCTAACATGTTCTGCTTTTTGGGAAGAGTAGAATATGGTTTCAGTGTCTTTTTTAAGTTAAGAACTCACCTGCTGCTATTTAAATGCTGTGTGGCTGTATCTAATTTCATAACGGATCTCACTAAACATTGAAGATACAACTTTTCCTTGTTGAAACTACAATTGTGATATATACCATTGAACTTCTTGGGCCATTTGCTTTAAATTGCATAATTTCAAGTAATTAGACTAGTTAATAATGTTTCCTTGATGCAGGAGATCAAACATTAGGAGAAAAACTTCAAGTTTACAAAGATATTCTGCTATTACCAGAGGTCTTAAAACATCTCTAAAAACAATTATCGTCCCTCCTCCTTCCTTTGAGTGAGCAGCTCTGACTCTAAAACAATGTGGTTTCTGACAAACCAGGAAGTGGGAGCACTTAATGATATAAAGTTCACTAACAAGGAAAGTGGAGGCAGAAGTCATACTGGTTTTTTATACTGTTTGCATTTCAGTTATTTTGTTGTTAGTCTTCTTTGCTACATACAAGTTTTAATGGTCACTAAATATTTGTGTGCAGTGTCTGTTCCATGTTTTTCAGTGTTATCTTCTTGGGTTATGATAAATATTTACTTTGGAATATTTTTGTATTAACAGTGTAGTGACCTAGATTGTTTGGAGGAGAGTTTCAATACAGGGGAATGGCAGTAGTGACAAAAATAAAGTGCAGATCAGAGGTTTCATGGATGCTTCAAATATGAGGAAGTGATTTAAGTTACTTGGAGTCCACTTGACAGCGTCCTGGACTAAACTCAGCGCTCACATATACAGACATGAGGTTCTAAAGGAAATTCTGGTGAATAATTTAGAATTTAGGGCAGTTGTCTGGGGGAGATTTTTCATGGGTGTGTTAAATTTTACTTTGTTTCTAGTGTGGTCTTTTGAGTGGTGTGCTTAGGTGTATTTTATGGCAGCAGTGGAAAGAGGTTCAGCAGAATAATTAAACCTGTAAAAGCTCCTCGATTTCTGTGATTCCTGTTTTGCTCCATTTTGGACAAGAGAGGAGCAAAAACTTCAGCGTGATTTAGAGTACCCTTGATTTTTTTATATTTAAGAGATCTGGAGAATTTGACTTGTGGACTGCATTTTCCTGGGTCTTTATTTCCTAGATAGACAGGGGATAGTTTCAGGCATTGGAAATTTTTGAAACCGTGTTCTCACTTTTTCTGCAAGTGAAACAGCATCCCTGACCTCTCTGAGAAGATTCCTCAACCATTTCAGTATACCTTGCCTATGTGTGGGAGGCTAGAGGTCATGCTCCTGCCCCACATTATTTCATCAGCTGATGGGTGTCATGACACAACCCCAACAGTTTGGTGATAAGGATGCTTTGCCTGGATACCTGAGAGCAAAATCCAAAATTTGGAGCCATAGCAAAAACAGTAGGCCCCTTTATTTCTCTCAGTGCCAGGAAAACATCAGCTAGCTGGCAAATCAGGTATTTTGGAAGATGATGTCTCAAGGTTAAGTGGTTTTACTAAAACTGAAATGCATGAAAAAATCAAACCAGCAACAAATCATAGTTTTTGTTATAGAAAGCCATTATTTTCTAGATTTGTATTTTAATAAAAACTGTGAAGCTGACTTTTTAATGTAGCTTTTTGGACATGAAATCTCCCTTCAGAACAATGTTCATTCACCTGTCACAGAATTCTGCCTCAGTTCATTTGTTACCTGTGACCATTTTGTCAATTAATACCTCTGAAATCACACTGACCAGACTTTAAGGTGTGTCAAGTACTGGTTAGCAGTGGTGTACTTGGTTTTCTCTGTGTGGGTGTCCAGGAAATCTGTGACTTTTACCTGAAAAGGTGACTCTTAGCTCTGGCTTTTCTGGTAGTTTGTTTCCCAATGGCTTTGGGAGCGCATTTCCTCAGGTGTGTGCAGGTTGAGCTGGGGGTATGACAATCACACCCTGATCTGCTGTTGCCTAATGGGGTTAAGCCCCACATATCCCCTCCTGTTTGGTTTCATTCTGTGTGGTGACTCATAGCTGCAGTCAGCAGGGGTGGGAGCAGAGATCTGCTACCTGCTCCTCCTGATTTGGAAAGAGGACAGCTGCACTACCTGGGGTTTGTTCAGTCACTAAGTTGAGGCATCTTTAGACCAGAGTGCAAGGAGGGCTGGGCAAATCTGGGTGGAAAGGTGGCTTAGCATTTTATTCTTTATGGCATAACCACCCTCAAATGTGAAGAGATTATTTCTTAAACAGGCATGTTAGGTGCCCTGATTTTAATTTCTTGAGAAAACATGTTGCTCTTCGTTATGCCCTTCCAACTTGCTGTAGCATATGGAGGTTATCAAGAGAAGACCAGAGTTCTGTCTTGATGTTTCTCATCTTTAAGTATTTAAGAGATGGTCACATTCTATATGTGAAAGACTCAAGAGGTCAAAAATCTAAAGTGCACAGTAATTGATCTGCTGCTTTATAAAGAAATTTAAGCCTCTGTAGTTCTGATTACTCGAGCAAAATAAGTTGTTCACTTCAGCAGTGTTGGATCTTGGAGAGCCACCTCTGACATTTTTTCTGTCCAGCAGTGTAACAAAGTGCTTAGTGAGCTCACTTGTAGCATCAAAACCCTTCTAGTCTTGTTTTACTCTCTTTGGAATTTCTACTCCTAGAAATCTACAAGTTTTGGTCAGTTTTGTTTTGGTCAATTTTATCAATGAGCACAGTTTCCCAGCCCACATAGAGTATGTCTTTGTGTATTTCAGCACCTCTTAAAAGTGAAGAGGGACTTTCAAGAAACTGATTATTCTGTGGAAAACTTTGAAAGCACGTTCTTGTTCTGTTATGTTGGTTTTTTAGACAGACTAAGCTAAACTATAGGTGTATATTCCTCATGCATTATGAATTTTATTTTTAACTGATTTCAGGCAGCAGTAACTCCTTGAATTTCCTTTGCATACAAATCAGATGAATTCCTGTTAGTTACCTCATATTTTCTTACTTTATTAAAATAAAAACCCCTCCTGGCTGGAGAAGATGATAGAATAGAAAAATAAATTACTTACACTGGGATCCGTTACTAACTTAAAATAACTCTAAGCCACTTTTGTTTTAAAAAGCTTTAGTGCTTCTAATTGTTTTATTGAATGTGGTATAGATTGTTACTTGATTTGGTTCAATTTTTTCCCCTCAGTCTGTGTTGCAAAGACTTTTTTTTTTTCAAATTTCTCTTTGGTGAAGAGAATGTGCTGTTGCTTCTGATTCTATTCATGGATTATGAGAGCCTCACCAAGAGTGACAAAGTGCAAATGAGAAAGAAACACAAGTTCTTATCACCTTTGAAGGAAAAATAATGGGATCTGAGGAGCAGAGGCTAAAATTGCTTTGCAAATTTAATTTGTCAGCTCTTTCACTTCTGCCAGACTTTACTAAAACCCCAAACTAAAAATCAACCTAACTTAAAAAAATTCTTACAGATTATTTTCCTGCTGATACATCAGGTTTCTAATTTGGATGGTTTTGGCACGCTAATGCCACTAGAACACTGCAACTCATAATGGTTTTTATGAAGTCTGAGTTCCCCTTTTTTTGGTGTCTTATCACAGACCTACTTTGCATGTATCATGTTGTGGGAACCCCCCAAAGCTAATGCTGATAGAATTAAATGCACTGCAGTAGTAAAAATCCACCATAAATGTCTTTATAACAATGCATTCCTTTCATCACATTACTGTATGTTTTTAGAGGCTTTATTTTCTACATCAACTTATCAATGCTGATGACAAGTGAGAGTAACCAAGTAGCTCCCAGAATATCACTGAATATTGTGTATTTCTCGATAGTTGCAGTCTTCCCTAGTAGCTTCCCAGTAAATACACCTCTGGCTACAGCTATCCTAGTTCAGTCACTTCTGTCCACTTACAGTACAGATGATAAGGTAAGTCTGTGGCTTTAGCTGGGTCAGGCTTGTAGGGCTTTTTAAAAAAAATCTTAGTAAATTGAACAGTCAGCTGTCTTAGAGATCATGCATGGTTTTTACTTATTGAAGTGATGCATATTGGATTTTTTTCAGGTGTTGATACAACTTGGACATTACTTTGTAGTTAGTGGAAATATCACCCTATGTAGAATGTGCAGGAACTGAGGGAAATTTTGTGGTTGGCTGAGAAAGGTATGGAATGTTGTGTGATGGTAATGACAGTCTTTAATTAGGCATGCAACAATTTAGAAGAAAATTGTCTAGGCTCTGAAGAGGAACTGATTTGAACTTTGGCTGTGGTATCAACTCACTTCTGTAACTGCAACTTAAAACACAATATTGAGGACAAAATTTTAAAGACTGCATGGGAAAATGTTCAGTTTTGCTTACTCTTCCACTAAGTTGCCGGACTTTCATAGCTTCTCGTGTCCAATCTGAGATTTCAAGTGTCTATGAAAGCCTGGGAACATGCTCTGTGTTTTCCAGCAGTGGTGGCATCCTGTACTGACATTAATAGACTCTGTACAAACATAAAACAAAGCCAAAAAAACAAAACTGAACTGGGCATTTATGTATATTGTGTCTTAATAATGCAGTATTTGTTAGACAATTTTTAATTAGCAGTTTGTTCTACAAAGAAGCTGGGTCAAAATGTGTTCATAGCATGGCTTAGAAGTCCCCTTTAGAGGGAAACACATCAGTTCAATGACAGATTTTTCTAGGTGGTGTCTGGTAACAGAGGACTGGGAGTCAGGTTTCCATTGCAGTTGCTTTGCTGTCTCTGGGTAGTGTTTTGTGCTGCTTCTGCCAGGCAGTCCTGGGCCAAATGGACCATGGGCCTGACCCAGCAGTGCAGTGAGCACAGAAACCCAGGGGCCATATGGACTGGCTCAGATAAAGCATCTGCAGATTAGGGAATAGAATTAAATTAGTCAAAAGCATCAGGGAAGCAGGTGGATGGCATGTCAAGGTTTCCACAGAGGCTGGACATTGCAGAGTGATACAAAAATGGATAATTATAAATGCACGTTGAATCAGCACGCTTGGGTTCACTCCTCCAATAATCTTTTTGAAGATGAGTGTGAGTGAAGAGAAGGCTTTTGAAGTTACTGTATTGGCTGAACATTGGAGGTTGAGGAAAATAAAAGAAGTATTTAATCAGTTCCTTTTTGAGATAGTGTTGGTTTGGTACAGTGTTCAGTACTCAGTGGCTAGTCAGGTATACATTCAGATGCTGAAGTTTGCAGAGAAGTCCCAGTCTTCTGAAAATCATCAAGCCTGATTTTTTTTTTTTTTTTGCATGTGTTACAGATTGAAGTCTGATGAAAGATGAAAATGAGCTTTGTCTGTGGTTTCATTCATTGTCTGTGTATTTGCTTTACCACCTCTTAGTGAACCTGCACTCATTCTGAGCTGTCTCTCACTTGATGTGGTGCTCTGACCTTTTATTTTTTGCTAGATAAGTTGAAAGCTTAAAGCACTGATAGCTTCTGTCTTCATGCAGTCATCAAGTTCTTTATGAGCCTTAAGGAAGAAGCTTTAATCCATTGCACAGATGAAATAAGCTCTGCAGTTTAGTCACTGGAATGTGAAATAGCTTCTTGCTACCTTTGGTGTTTCTGTCTTTTTTTGTCTTCTTTAAGAATCTATTCTGTCAAATTCACTCTTGCGTGCATTAAATGTATGCATATCTTTTTAAAGAACTTCTATTTATTTTAAATGGGTCAATCTGGCAGAAAGTTTTTGTTCATAATCACTAATTACAGTTAGCTAACTTTCTGCTGTTCAAGTGTCTTCCCCAGCCCCTAGAGGCCTTGCTGGCCTCTTCACAGCGTTTTGCATAATGGTTTTTGGTATTAGCTTGACCTAATTACTAATGTCCTAATTTAGACTACGTTTCTGCTTTAACTAATTCTGGATTTTTCTGGTGGACTTGATATCAGGCTAGAGCACATTACTGCCCATCCAAAAGGTAGTTTGGCCATTTTTATTTGACTCTGGGAAAGCCTCAGGCTTTGTCTGTGAGCTTTGGCCTTTTGCCAGGAGTTTGAGGGCTCCATGAATATGGTAAATCAGGATACTATTGCCACCTGCCTTGGGAATGCTCTGCATGGCCAGTGGAGACTGCAGTTTCCAGCATGCTCTGTGCTTAGGGCAGATAGCAATCGAGATGCATCCTTGCACAACTGCTGTAATCAAACTGACCAACTGATGATACTGCAGGAGTTGCAATAGTACCTTTCCCTGAGCCACTGGAGGCTTTGTTCTGACACTGGGAGCCTGGAATAATTTGTGAAGAGCTTGCGTTGCCACAGTGCTTTAGATTCCAGAGCTTCACAAATAGGCATAAGTAGTTTCTAAATAGAAACTAATTTGTGGAGAAGAAAAATCTAATGCCTTCTGTTGCACTGGATTTCCCTAGTAGTAACTGGGGAGCTGGGAGCAGCTATGTCCCAGGCATGATTTTCTTGTTAATAGCTGCCTTGAGAAGATATTTAAATGAGAATTGCTGGTGGGGATAGGATGTGCTCTGTTGCAGCCTATAAATGTTCCATGAGTTTGAGCTGCAAGTCTCTTTACTGCAGCCTGCATATGAATAGTTTTGTTGATGTTTTTATACTGTACATGTATCTAGGAAAAAAATTCCATATGCATCAATGCAGAAAATTCAGATTATTTTTTTGTGTGACTGAAAAGCTGGAATTGAATGTTCAGACAAAACCCTCTTCTACTTTGCTGATGCAACTGAAGAAATCAAGACTTGAAGAGTTTCTGGATTACCTTTGCTTTGCAGTTGAAAATGAAAACCAGAATAACTGTGTAGGACTCATCTGTTCAATGAAAGTGTGTTATGTGTGTGTCAGCATCTTCCCTTTTGCCATCAGCAGTTGTTCTCTGAGGTATGGACAGAAATTACAGAGATAAAGTCATTAAATTGAGCCTATTCTATTTGCCCCACTTAGATACTCCAAATTTCTAGGTTTGTCCTGGACTAGCCCTATAAAACAGTAACTGTAAGAATGCATGGGGTGATCTGTAGCTTATTTATTCTCTTCTTGGGGATGCTGAAAGACAAGAGGCACCAGGCAGCAGCAGGTAAGATGGTAACTGCAGCAGGAGGGCAATTTCTGTAATAAAAGACCAGCAAGAAGAGAACCAGTAGCATCTCACAGTGAACTGGGAAAATGTGTGATTATGGAGTCCAGGATACTGAATGTTTGCATGGCAAACCCCTCACAAAGTGGTTCCTTTATCAAACTGTATGTTTGGGTGGGAATTGCACTGGCTGCTTTCCCAAATGTGATTCAAGTGGGGGTAGGTGAGGAGTGAGGTAAACCCTGTTGCTGTAGAATTGCTGAATAAAGGCTTTGCAAGTCCTGCAACTTTTCTGTTATTAGAGAAGCTTTTAAGTTGTGCTGTTTGCACTTCTTGAGGTTAAAACATTGTTCCTAAGGACAGTTGTTTTTTGGGTGATTATTAATGATCCAGGTGGACCTTGGAATCAGTGAGTGCTTAAGAAAACCGACCAAAAACCACCACCACCAAAAAAACCCCCCAAAACCACAATCCCCCTCCCTCCAAAAAAGCCCCAAACCAACCTGTAAAACAGCACACTCTTCCCCACTGCCCATCAAACCAAACCCAAAAGGTTTTTTGTGTGGAATCATAGACTTCAGTTACAAAATATGGCCAGTGATACAGAAGTAGAATTGCTGATGAGCCTTAAAACAATGCCATTGAGGGGAGGATGAGAACCAAATGACTAATGTTGTGAATGGTGCATGACTGTTAAATAAACAAATGGAAACTATCAGTCCAGTCAGCATCTGCCTCCTGCTAATGTTTTTGTTGAAACTGAGCATGTGATTTGTCTCTAGTTGTGGTTGTGAACTTGATTGAAAAGAACTTGCAAGCTTTTTTTCCCTCCCTGTATAATGGGAGCTTACTTATACTGTAGATTTGGTTCCAGTATGTAATTTAGGTGCCTAATGCCTGGCTTTTATGTACCTGATATGGAGTATAAAACTGAGTAACTGTGATTGCATTTTTAGAATATATTTTGAACCATCAAACATGAGATGGGGAGATGTGTGTGTTTAATATATTGCTGCTGTTACAGAATGGGAGAACACCTGAGATGCTTTCAATTGTGATAGCAAAAGATTCTCTGTCCAATTTACAATCTATAGCTAAGGGTCACCTTCTGAAGCTATGATGTCTTTAACACTTCAAATTGTTTTAAACAGGGTAGCAGTGGTTCCCAACAGCACAGTAAAGAGCAATGAAGAGTTCTCAGGATCAGAAACTCTACCGGTGGTTTTCCATCTTTATGTAAATCAGTAAATGCTTATGAGAAAATTTTTGCCATGCTTCCTTGCCCATTTATTCCTTAGAAGTGAGGTCCCAATCTTGTGCCTCACTAGATTATCTACTGCCTAACCCCACACCAGGACACTGCTTTGTCCTTTCTGTGCCCTCTTGCCTCCTCTTCTGTGACCAGGCACCTGCTGCCTTCATCCTTGGCTGCAGAAGTGAGTCCTGAGCACTCACTGGAATCTGTAGCAGGCTGGGCATCTGTGAATGCCGCTGTGTGCTGCAGTTGCTGTGGATCAGCTGATTGGCAGGAGCATTGCCTTGGGGAGATGTTTATTCCATGACTCATCTGAGACCTGGTGCTGAAGTCTCCTGCCCTTCCTGTGTACTGCTTTTAAAGCAGAATGGTTCTTTGGGAGTTTGCTGCTTTGGTAAAGTCTCACCTCTGCGGGAAGTGAAAGCCACCCTGATTTCTGTCCTTAGCAGGAGGAGATTCAAATTGCCACTTGTCAGGATTGAGGGTGCTGTGAGTGACTTGTAAAGGAGCACTTGTAATACCTCTTCTGCAGAGACCAGGCTAATAAACAGCAAAAAATGCCAGATTCATGAGTATGGGGAGAAGGCATGGGAAGAAACAAGTGTCAGACCTTGTGGTTAAGGTATTTGAATAAGGTTTTCTAGTCACTCATACTCAAATTTCACTTGAGTGAAGAGCTAGTCTTGATGTCTTTGTTGCTGTTCTTTAAAGATGGATGTGTCTGTAGGGATTCTTTAATTAGGTATGCAAGGAGTTGTTGAGATCTCTTTCTAGACGTATGAATAGAAGTACAGGTAACTGTAGAGGAGCAACCAAGCTGCCCAAAGATATTGTCATAAAATAACATCACACATGAGCAGTTTAGTTTAATTACTGTAACTGTGCTGTTATAAAACTTGATTATCAACTACTTGTTTCAAACTCAAGTTTCTGGATTCAAATCCCAGCTATCTAAATATCACGATCTTATCACCATCTGTCCTATTAGGGAAGTTGTGGCAGACTGGTGAAGTTACCAGTGACTGGAAAACGGAAAACATAACTCCAAGTGTTAAAAGAGGGGAAAAAAAGGTAGAACCCAGGAAATTCCAGGCTGTTCAGTTTCACCTCTGTGCCTTACAGGATCATGGAACAGATGCTCCTGGCAATTGTGCTAAGACACATAGAAAATAAGGAGGTGATTGGTGACAGCTAACAAGGTGTCACTAAGGGCAAATCAAAGGACCTGACAAATTTTGTTGCCTTCGGTGATGGGGTTACAGCAGTCATGAATGAGGGAAGAACAGCTGATGTCATCTGTCTGGGCTTTGTGCAAAGCATTTGGCACAACATCCTTGTCTATAAACTGGAGAGGCATGGATTTGATGGATGGGCCACTCACTCGATAACAAATTGCCCAGAGAAGTTGTGGATACCCCACACACTGGAAGTGTTCAAGGCCAGGCTGGATGGGGCTGTAAGCATCCTGGGCTAGTGGAAGGTGTCTCTGCCCATGGCAGAAGGGATGGAACTGAATGGGGTGCTTTAAGGTCCTTTCCCACCCAAACCATTTGGTGATTTTGTGATTCTTTGTTAATCTCTATGGGAAAACCTACTTTCAAGTACACAAGAGTGCCAGAAATTTAAGCTTAACTTAGTTGTGGTGGCAGGGGAGGGAGAGTTATTCCAGTGGCTTTTGACTTGTGCCATCTCTGTCACATGTTGTTTAGTGTCTGTGTTTTCATTTGCTCTGTAGTGTGACACTATCCTGTAGCTAGCTATTGCTGACACGTGGGGTTTAATGAGTGTTTCATGCTTCATTCCTGCTCTGCTAGCTGAATCCCAGTATTTTCCTGAGTAGGATATTTCTGTGCATTTCAGTGTAGTAATGCTGCATATTACTGACAGTGGGGCTGGTCAGACACAGGCTTAGTGACCATTTTGCACCATGCATGACACCTACTGTGCAGAATAGCTCTTTAACTTTGAAATACAGTGTGTCTTCTGTGGGTTGGCAGTGCATTTGAGTTCTGTAACACTGACTGGTCTTGATGCTTCAATTTCCTATTAAAGTAGGTATATGGGGAAGGAGGTGAACAGCTTTAAATACTCATTTATTGTAATTTTTCAGTTGAATGTTCAACTTCTCAACTTCTAAAAGTCAGCTTTAGTATTTTCTGTAGCTCTCTTGCTCACATATATGAGGTCAGAGTTGTAGTTAGAATTCTCTTTCCCAACTCTTAAGAAGTTTTGTTCACCAAGGATATTACTAAATGGGTTTGTTTGCCTGTGACCTTACTGTGCAAATTGGAAAGAATGCTTGGATGCACATATGGATTCTTAAAACAAGTATTGATCCTTATAACAATGGGATTGATGCAGAGTAAAGGATTCCTCAATTGCGGTAATTGCCTATGCAGATTTCTATATTAAAAGGTGCCTGAACCTCAGTCATAATATCCAGAGTTTTGAAGGCAAAGATGTCTTTGTTTAGGAAGATTAATTATTTGGCCAAGAGGAGCTGCTGTCCATTATGAGCATGCATGCTAACTCTCCCTGGTTAAATTAACCATGGCATCAAAGAAGACAGAATAATCAAATGTATGGATGGCAACTGTAATTATCAAATATTAGTTATCCAAGCATATGTTTTTTATCTTCAGGCAGTGTTTTGTTATGTGTGATGTAGTTGTGATCTCTGTAAGGTGTTTCCATATTCTGGTGCTGTGACTCTGTATAGTATTTATACAGTCAGATGTACACTGGAAAAATGTTAAGATAATTGAGAAGTTGCTCTGAAGAGTCAGTGGTTCAGACATTAAGATTACCTAATGTCTTCTGTTTCAAGCAGTCTTCAAGGATTTTCTCTGAAGTTCTAGCGTTTTTTTTGTAGGCACTGTGTGATACTGTGTTCCAGAGACGTGTGTGGGTTCAGCCTTTGATGAGATAACAACAGATCTTCTAACACACACACACTCTTGCTGCACAGACACTACTGAAAGCATGCAGGTTTAGGTTAGATGTCAGGAAGAATGTCTTTACTCAGTGGCTGGTGAGACACTGGCACAGGCTGCCCAGAGAGGTTGTGTGTGCCCCTCTGCTGGGAGTGCTCAAGGCCAGGTTGGATGGGGCCCTGAGCAAGCTGATCTAGTGGGTGCCATCCCTGTGCATGGTGGGGAGTTTGGAATTAGGTGATGTTTAGGGCCCCTCCCAGCTCAAACTGTTCTGTGATTCTGTGCTTTCCAAGCAGCAGCAGAAAATGTGTGTTTTCTGCTGGGTGCAGTCAGGCATCAAGGAAGTTGAGATGGAATCTAGGAAAGGAGGACAGTCGTGTTGGGCTTCCCACTGCTCGACCCAGCTGTGCTTCCTCCTTGATAATCAAGGAGTGTTGAGTTTAAGTACCTGGCTGGCTCTAGAGCTGCCTCTATGCTTGTTCCATTGTGTTTTTATTTGAAGTCTGAATTCCTTTTGCCTTTAAAAGGAAGAAATGAAAACATTTACTCGGTTGGTTGTAACTCAGAATGTGACTTTTCCAGTAAATAGCCAGTCAACTTTACAGACTGGAACAAAATATTGCAGTTTCAGCAGCACCCATTGTTCTTCTAGTTTGTCTACACAGAAGTGGTTCTGTTTCATCTGCAAATTCTATTGTTAGGGCAGCTGGAAGGCTGAAGCTGGGTTATCATTCTGAAAGTGTAACAAGCCGTCCTTCTTATGAAGGGCTGATTTTTCCTTCTCTTCTAATCTCCCTGTGTTTTAAACACGTGGGGTGATTCTCTGATTGTACGATTATCTGTCCGTATGTGTCAGGATACACTGTAAGATTCCACTTCTGTTAGCTAAAGTCATGAAATATCCTCTGAAGGGTACTAGCTATGTGTAGGTTGCCATTTAGATACTTTTTTTCCAATTCCTGAGTTGGAATATATGGCAACAAGTAAAAATGTGTTTAAAAACAAGAAAGTAACAAGTGAAATTGTCAAATGAGAATTAGAAATTGGGAAACTGTCAAATGAGCTAAATTTCAGTGTTCTAAGACAATGTGGTTTTCTATTAATCACTTTGTGAACACCATAAGAACAATATTTCTGAAAAGCCAATTTATCAGTAAGATATTGCTGTGCTAATTCTGTAGTTGCTCAATATTGAAACTAAAAGGAGGTGGGAAGTCTTGTTTTTAAAGCATATAATTTGCCATACAGGTGTTTTTTAGCTGTTTTTAACCTGTTGCAACTGTGACTGAAGCTCTTCAGAAAGCAATGACCTAAAACCTGAAATGATTATATAGATTGAAGCTCTAGCTTCAGTCTATTATATATATCTGCTATATAGATGGAAGCCTTAGCAAGGATGGTATCACCACAACTTGGGCAGTGGAGTATGAAACTGTGTTGTTTGGGATTTTTTTTGTCTTGCTGTGGTTGTGACCTATCTCATAACAGTGGCTCTCACTGAAAAAAATTTGTAAGCACTCAAGTCCATTGGTATATTTGGGACTGAGGAGGTACATTTTCTTTTTTTTAAATCTACTAGGAACATGACAAACTTTTGTATTTTGTTGAAACACTCTATTTGTCTCTAAAGTTAGCCTTCTGCTAACTGCAGTGAGAGATTAGAAGACTTTATCATCTTTGTGTCGAGAATCTTCCTGCCAACCACCACTTTATGTCGTGCTTAGTTATGCAAGGGGAACTGAACACAAAAACTGTTCTTGGTGACTGGCTGTGCAGTGAAAGGCTTGTTCCTGTAAAGGAAGAAGACAGGCTGTTTTGTGCAAACAAGTTCCTAAAGTAGGGTGTCCTAAAACCTGAAGTTATGCTGGAACTTGTGTGGTACTTTCTTGAAAAACCAAACCCAAATAATAGTAGTTGTGTGAATGCAAAATGCTTATTTTATTTTTCTTTGAAGTGAAGGTGTCAGGAAGAGTAATAGTTGCTGTTTGTATTAACATGTATTGGTAGAAGTAATACTTGCTCTTTCTATTGAAAAATAACTAAAGAAAGCATGTTGAAAATGCAGAGGTAGTCCTGTTTTCTAGGCACTAAAGTGACACTGGGAGTTGTTTTTCTGTTTTGTCTGCTCATTCTCTGGGGTGTGCCTACTAAAGAAGCAGCTTTGAATGGCGGAAGAAGTAAAAAATTCTCAGGTTTTCAAATCTGAAGTCAGAAATGTGTAACTGTTAGCAGCTCAAGTTTGGAGTTCCTGTACATCACTTGAAGCAGTGTGGACAAATCTTTAAATTGCCTGGTTTTGTGCAGCAAATGCCAGGACTGCAGGATGATGTCTGAGGAAGGACAGATGTGTTATAATGTGAAGTATCTGACTTGCTCTGCTTTGGCTGCAGCTGTTGTCACTGCCATTACTGCAGATGGCCATAATCATGGTTACTGCCAACACCCATCCGAGGTTAGAAACAAGAGCTTTTATACTCACAATGTCGAAAACTGGTAACTGGACTAGTGTAATTTGAAAAAAATTAAGATCTCTTGTCTCCTAGGATGATACTTTTGAATTTATGAGAATCTAATTGTGGATTTGATGGAAAGAATTAAGACTAGTAGGGTGATTTGTGGACTGAATGCACATTAAATGTGGAAATATGTAAATTGGATTATTTCATAAATGTAGCATTTATATTTATTGTGAATAAAAAGCAATTCCTAATTTTTGGAGTAATAAGAGGCATAAACAGAGAAATTTCCTCCTGCTTCCCTACCACACTCCTTAAAATTCTCCTTTAAATGGATGTATCTCTTAGGTTATTTATGACATTCTAACAAAGTCTTGGTTTTTGCATGACTGACTTCATTCACGTATTTTTGGGTTCCAAAAATGTTACTGTGCTATAAAGCTGAAATTAGTTTTGTATTAAACACAGTGAGAAATAGGACTGGAACATAATGAGAAAAAGAAATCTAATTTTATCGCTTCTTAAATGTAGTTATCTCACAAGAGCATTCTTCTGATTACCTGGAGTCATTTAGCACCATCTGTAGTGCCATGTGTAACATAGTTAAAGTAGTATAATAGGATAAACACAGTTAAATTAAAAATGGTTGCCAAGCAAATGAATATGTAATATTTTAGGAATTTAGGCATCTACCATGGAGAGGAGTTTTTTTATCTGTAGCTTTATTTTCCATAACCCTCTTCTTTCCCTGTTGGTCCCCTTAGTGCAGAGCTTTGGTGGCAATGAAGTCCCTGCCATTGATAAGTTTTCTTAGAGAGAATGCTGTTACTGTCTGTTTCTTCTGAATATTCTGCTCAGTCTGGAACTGTTTTACCCTACATTTGCTGCAGCCTCTGCTCTTGGTCTGGACTGCCCACATGCAGAAAAAGAGAGAAGCACTGTAATGATTGTTCTTCAGTGGCATCAGGATTTGCAGCAGCCTCCAGAGTTACACAACTAAATTACCTGCAAACTTTTGCAAACAGTCCAACTGTTCAAGAAACAGAGATGGATACAATGCTCAGCACTCTGGTTAGTTGTCTTAATGGGAAGTGTGTAAATCAAAAATAGAACCTTGCTTCACATGACCTTTTGATTTGGAAGGGTAGTGACATTCAGCAAGATACTTGTGATTCAGTTATATAGTGAATGTAATGGCAATTACACTTTAAGTCATGTTAGTTTCTTCTTAAGGCTTTGTTTACCTTGTTTTTTGAAAAAGGGGCCTTTGAGTTGATAGAATCACTGGAATAGCAGTTGTTGAGTGTGTTTTGTCGGTGTTGCAGTCAAATGCTCATTTAGAATTCTTCTAGATGCTGAGAGCTGTTCTCTTTTCTGGCTTGTCTGTAAATTGCTTTGTACAAAGGTTACAAACTGTAGCTGGCGATATTTTGTCAGAACATGATTGACACTTTATACTTTGATAAGGTTATAGATAAGTGTAACTTGAATTTCTTCTTCTATAACTTTCACTTTTCTTTCTGAACATTTGCTTAGTTGTTTCATTAGTATTTGGTTGGGCTGACTATAAATGTGTTTCACGCGTCCCTTTCCTGTCTCTTGTCTCAAAATTTGCATGAGAGGAAGGAACAAATTTTTATCTTGAAATTTTTATCTTGAAGTACTCTTCAACTTCTGAATAATTTGTATCACAGCAACCTTTTGTATTCCAGATCTGTCATTGACCAGTTGCTTTTAGGTAAAAATTTTGCCAAAGACAGCATTGCACATAAAAGAAAGCAGGCGAATGACAGCAAGGATGAAATAGGTTTTGGGTTAATTTTCAAATAAGAATGGTTTCTTAAAAACTGTATTCTTGTTGAATGCTTTGCAAAAAGCGTCCAATAATAAATGAAAACCGAATAATTCCATCCCTTTCTTACGTTATATGTGAAGAAAAGAATAATATTTTTCCTTTCACCTTCTGACCATTACCTCCATATTTTCCCCAGTGTTGGTAATGGAGTAATTTTTTTTTCAGTATTTCAGTTTATGTATATGAAAAACCCAAACAAACATGATTTTTTGGAAGCGTGTAATGCTACAATTTCACAGGACAAATATATTTCAGTAGTGATGTCATTCTGTAAAATAAGAATACTACAATTGTATGGCTAGGTAGTCATACATGAGGCACCCCTGTGCTTCCCCAGACTTGCTCCCTTGAGGAGGGATTAATGTGGATAAAATGTTAATCTGCTTCGCTCACGCTGCATAATTCAGTCTTAAGTAAATACTAAATAGGAAAAAGATATATCATGAATATCAGAAAGAAAATTGAGACTTTGCTGGGTAGAAAATCCCATACTTTGCAAACATCTTAAGGGTATTACAGATAACTTAGGGTTTATAACTTTGGTTGGATTTCCAAGACCTCATTGCTCTTACTGCAAATGTTTGGGTCAATAGAGACAGGTTTTCTTTCTTACTCTTTGTAACTCAGCAGCTGATAGAGCTGAAATAATGTGATGGCCATGCCAAAACCTGTATTTGTATTTCTTGCTTCAGTTTTCAGTTACAGAAAGTGAAGTGTTCTGTAATACAGATTGTGTGCTCACCTGTCATGCTGGTAGGAGGAGAGGAGAGGTTTACTTTGGGTTTTTATATTAACTCGATCTGGATAATACAATGGGGATGTTTACATTTGGAGAACAGCTTGAGTTAGGTTTGCAGGGAAGTGTATAAAGCTATTTGCAATGTACTTAGTGCATTAAGACATAGCAATTTACACCTGAAAAATGTTTGTTTTCAGACTCTTTGAATTTAAGATTAAGCCTAATGTTTTGCCGACTTTTTTTGGCTTTTTATTTAAGTTCACCTGCATAAGATGCTTTCAATAGTGTCGTACACATGTGGCATCTATAGATAGGCTTACGGATTTTTAAAAAATTTCTTGTACTGCACAAGTATAAGAGAACCATAATATTGTTTAACAAAACCAGTTACTTGAATTCCGTTGAAGCAGAGTGATCCAACTTTAGAATTCTAGTACTCTGAGGCATAATTGTGGTGGCTGAAATAAAAATGTGGAAGGCAGAGTCTGTTGTTTTTGTAACACTGGAAGTGCAAGTGTTAAAAAAGATACAAATGTTTGAGAGAAGAGCAACATTCCTCCTAAGATTTAGCTACTGAAAAGCTTATCTTGGAATAGCACTTAAAAGTTTACAGTTGCCAATAAAAGCATCCCTTGAAAGAGTGTCGAGTATAGATTATAAGGCCCAGGGATCAATGTGTTAATGTGACCTCCTGCATAACATCAACCATAAGGCCAGCTAATATTTTATGCAGTTAGTCAGCAGACTAAGTGTAATAATAAATCTTGGCAAAGTGGATTAGGGGACAGCTTAGAACAATTGCTAATAAGCCTGCAGTCATTTAGGTTTGAATGGCAGTAAGTTTAACCAGGCAAAAACTTAAAAACAGCCAAGTGTTTCTTATATGAGGTGTTCTGCTAGAGGTTTGAAGATGTTGGAAACACTGTACTAAAATTAGTTTCATGGAGTCTTATGGAAGGCAGATCAGCCTTGTAGGCTAATTAAAAAAGCCTGGGTTTTGTATTTAGTGCAGTAAATGATGCATGAAGTTTTTGACTGTAAAGGGAAGATATTTCAGTGCAATAATGAAAGCCCATCCAAAGATGATGAAATTGGCTTGATACATTGGGTGGAACTTTGTGTGTTTGGCCTTGCAGAAATCTCTCATTTTTATTAGAGGAATCTGGAAACCTGAGTAAAATGATATTTGAGCTGGTACAGACCTGCCTGAGTCAGGAATGGAAAGATGTTGAAGCATCTGTGCTGTGATAATTATATTCTGCTTCATATAAAATGTATCTTGCCCTAGTGTTAATTTTTTTTATGTGAGATGGGATTCATGGGATGGAGCTGAAATATTTGTTACCAGACAGGAAACCCTTGTTAATTGGTAGAGTTGGTGACCAAATTTAGTTTCTTCTGTGGTGAGTTTCTACAGGTGGCTTGCTGCCTCCTGTCATAACTGGGAGAATTATTTCAGCTGATTGAGAATTGATATATTTTTCCTGGTGAAAGTGGACTTGGGAAAAGGCATCTGTTTTGATCCTGATATTTTCATGGAGATTCATGTTGTGACATGGCAACTTGTGTAACAGGAATTTATAACATATTATCAACTGGACAGGATCTAGACTGGCAAATTTGCTAATACATTGTGAGAAGGAGAGCTGGCTGAGCCTCTGTGCTGGGGAGGCTGTGCAGAGGGATCACTGGAGCGACTTTTGGAAGGAAGCCAAGGAAACACTGTCGGGTTTGCTTGGAGGGATTACAGAGTCATCCTGATCTGCATCTGAAATATTAGATCTGGCTTGACCCTCAGCTGCTGTGGAATGATTGCAAAGGTGGTGCAGGCAGGAGACACAATGGCTGGAGATCTGTGACCTCTTCCAGGTGCCATTCCCACTGTTCTAATGAACACCTTTCCCAGAGCCAGAGTGTGTTCAGGGCAGGGGGGCACACGACAATGCTTTGTATCTTTCAAAAAGTGGTGCTGCTCTAGAATTGCCAGCCTGGCTTTTGTAGTGGAGTGCTTAGCCAGGAGCATCTTTGCCTGCACATCAAAATCTGCATTCTCTCTAATTTCTACAGTAGTGCTTAAAGTGCTGTGATTACTCTTGTGTTTTGGTTGAGTCCTTCATTTGTTAGTTAACTAGTATCCAATAAATAGAGACAGTAAACAAAGTTTCCTGATCTAGTGGGTGCGGTAAAATTTAGCTCTCAAGGAGTAAAACTAGTTTGACAGTGACTATTACAAGATATTTTAACAATAAAGCTTACAGAAACCATAGCGAGCAAAATTTTGTTTATCAGAAATGTGCTTAGCAAAGTTAGTTGTCTAGAAATTTATTTGGTATAAACTTCCCAATTAGCTGAAGAAAGATAAAAATGTCATGAGCTACAACAGGAGTGTCTTTGTAACCTGAACTAGTAGACAAGTGAAAGGGGTTGTTCTCTCAGAGGTATTGCTGTTGCTGGGTAAAATTTCAGGTCACAGAGGAACTGTATTGTTGAATCTCAAGTACTCCCAAGTAATGTGGCCCTCAAGACTGTTTTTAAGGAGTCATGTTTTAGTCATTCTAGGATCTGCTGGAATGGATATAAGCAGTCTCTTAGAGCCTCATTAATTATTATACAGCTGAAGAGAAAACATACAAGTGTGTAATCATGCTTTAAAAGTTATTATAAAAGTTATTTTAAAAGTTATATACATACATAAAATGGAAATAAGGGTTCTATTTGGTACTGCTCTTATTTTTTAAGAACTTATTTTAGAGTTCCTCTGCCAGAAACTGGGATCCTTTGGGATGGGTGTGGTGTTAATTTTATGTACCTAACTTCCTATAAACACTTTTTTTAGTGGCTAAATACTTCTAAAATTGTTCTTTTGTGAATGTGAAAATGTTCCTGTCAGACATATTTGCAGTGAATAATTCTAAGGAAAGTCCTTAATTTGAACGACATTTTTATATCTAAGCATCTGTAACTTTGAAATTATGCTTGTATGTCATTCAATTTATTTTGGAAAGTATATCCATGTACTGGAGAATTCACAAAGTTCTCTTTTTCTGTTTCAAATCTGTTACCTGAAATGCCCATGAGATGGTGCTCATCAGTCTTGTTTCTGTGTAGCAGCATATATGTGCATAGTTCTGACTTTCCAGTAAGGATGCAGTGATTAGCGTTGTTGTCTTTCTAAGAGAAAGAAAAGAACAAAAATCAATTGATAATACCTTGAATTAATTGGCAAACTACCCATTACTATGCTATTTAGAAGGGTGTGTAAAACCAGTCTTGATATCCGATTATCTTTGGACAGATGGATTTGATGCTAGTTTATACAACAGGTAAGTTAGCACTTAATTTTTTTTTTGTAAAAATGTATTTATAAATTTTCTAAATGTGTTTCTCAAAGGATGAGAAAGTGTTTAGACATCTATCCTTTTTATGCTGCTTTTTTCCCTTCTTTTTACTTTTGCCTTTTTTTTCCTAAGATCTGTGAAAGTTTTCTTTATTCAGAAAACATTCTGATACTAATCTATGCTAATGTGTTGTGTTTTGTAATGTTTCTGGGGAAGGTTGATTTTTTTTTTTTTTTTCTCCTTGAATTATGCAGATAGCCTGTAACAAGGAGAGAAGAGAGAAATGTTAAACTCCTGTTAACTGAGGCAGGGAGGATTATAGAATGGTTTAGATTGGAAGGGACTTAAAACATCTTTTAGTTCCAAGCCCCTGCCATGGTAGGGGCACCTTTCACTAGACCAGGCTGCTCAAATCCTCTTCCAGCCTTTCTTTGAGCTGGACTGTTAGAAGCCCCAGTGCTGTTTTCTGAAAGTGTACTATGTAATTTTAGTTGCAAGATGGGGAGAAAAACAGCAGAATAAGAGGCAGAAGTTAGGAGAGTCTTCTATTTGAAGTAAGGTTACAGAAATACTTGCAGTAGGCTGAAGCACAGTAAAACCAAATGAGTTACTTTACATTCTGTTTTTATTGTTATTTTGAGGGTTGTGACCTGAATGGTCTGGGGAACCTGGGAGGAGATCTGGAAGAGGGCACAAGTGATGGAGATGAACTCCCAAGGAAGGAGTTGTCAATACTGATAGGTGTGAGAGCAAGAGTTGGTTGTATATGAGAAGTGGAGTGAAGTGACCAGCACCTCTGCTATAATTGACTGACACTCAAAGAAAGTGTCTGCTAAGTATTATTAGCAGAGATTACAGGCCTCTGAAAATGAGGGTGGCTTTAAACCTGATGACTTGATCTAAGGGAGGTATTCAAAGATTGGTTCAGTACAAAGACAATCTTTGTACAAGCTGCTCAAATTGAATCAGACCAAGAGAACATAGGAAAAAATCTATTTCCTCTGGAAACTTCTTTTCCTTTCCAAATTCTGGGAATGGTGCTATGATCAATGTTTCTTTTGTGGATTTTTGTAGGCTTTTTTCCTTTTTTTTTTTTTTCTTTCTCAAATCAATATAGCTTTGATCAAGTAAGC
The DNA here is from genome assembly GCA_013397375.1 of Toxostoma redivivum. Classification (NCBI taxonomy): domain Eukaryota; kingdom Metazoa; phylum Chordata; class Aves; order Passeriformes; family Mimidae; genus Toxostoma; species Toxostoma redivivum. The sequence continues at coordinate 717,507 of VXBI01011463.1, read as the reverse complement.
AGCTTGAGCTATAATTGCCTGTATGTTCAGTTCTATCGGTGATTGCTTAAAGCAGTGTTAGGACAGCATAGAATAGAAGATAATAAAGTGCTTGAGAAGAGCACCTTGACAGAAAAATAGAGGCAAAACCAGAAGTAAAGCAAAGATGAGTAAAACCAGAGAAAGTAAAAGACAAGTATATATTGAAAAGCAGGTTTCTTCTGGTTTTAGGTGAAAAAGAAAAAAGGAGGAGTAAGTTCTGGCTGAATTTTCTTTGTGAAAATGGAATTATAAGTTTTCATTTTGGAATGTTTAATTTCTCCTGGAACAGAAGGATTTGCACATGTTCTGGATGTGCAGAAATTAACAGGAACAACATTTTAGAAAGAATTATCTTGGACTATAATTTGGCGTAATTGTACAGTAGCTACTGGAGGCTGAGAGAGATGAGCAAGGAGGATTTGGAAAGTCTTTTTGGCTGATTTTTGAATTGCTGATGATGGTGAAAGAAGCAGCTCTGTCATTTGTAGATTGATGCTGAGTCATCTGTGTTGGGATGGTTGGAGATGGAGCACCTTTCCCACGGGGAAAGGCTGGGGCAGTTGGGATTGTTCAGACTGGAGAAAGCAAAGCTCCAGGGGACCTCACTGCAGCCTTTTATTCAGTATCTAAGATGCTGCAAGAGAGCTGGAGAGAGACTTCTTACAAAACTTTCCTGGTAGAACAATGAGTAATGGCTCTAAACTGAAAGAGAGCAGGTTTAGATTCGATATTAAGAAGAAATTATTAATTGTGATGGTCGTGAGGCACTGGAAGAGGTTGCCCAGAGAAATAGTGGAAGCCCCATCCCTCAAAGTGTTCAAAGGCAGGTTGGATGGGGTCCTGAGCAACCTGGTCTAGCAGGTGGTGTCCCTGCCCGTGGCAGGGGGCTTAGGACTAAAGGATCTTAAGAATCCCTTCCAACCCAAACCATTCTGAGATTCTGTGACAATGTGAGTAAGTGGTAATTGAAGATCAGGTAAGGTTTAAGAATGAAAAGAAAAGGTAACAACAAATAGTTCTCTAACCCTAATTCACACTGTGCAAGAAAACCTATATAAAGGGGATTTCAACTCTAAGAATATTTATGGAAAAGCTGAATGAAACTAGGAAAAAAAGTACCAGTGTATGCAGAAGAGGAAACTAGGGACAGGTACAAGAAGAATATGATTTTATTACCTATTTCTACAATACAGGATAATATAGTACAAAAACAGCACTTTTTTTTCCTTTTCAGACTCCAGCATTGCTCCCTTGAAACCCCTTTGGTGTCCCACAACCTCTCCTTCTTTCTGAGGAACCTGGGGAATTTACTTTCAGATTTAGTCTTCTCACTATACTATTTCACTGAAATGAGTCTGTAATTCTCACTCTATTTGTTGTCCCTTAAAAAGAACTCCTTTTTCTTTGTGCCTTCAGATCTGTTGTTGTTTTCTCTTTCACTTCTTTGCAGTTTTTCCTGCCCTATTTCGGATTGTTTTATTTAACAAGAAATAATACTGCAGTGCTTCAGGGAAGTTGCTGATTATGGAAGAAGTCAAGATAGACTATGAAATAAATCCTGGAGATTGTTGTGTTGGTGTCATAAAAAAATAGCTCAGCTGAAAGTAGGGCCAGTATAAATGAGGAGAATGTGGGCCTACAACTCATAGGACGAAAACACAAATTTTGAACCTTTGACAATTCTTAAAAGTGATATCTGTAAGAATAGTTTCATTCCAAAAAGTGTTTTTATTTCATGGCCCAGAAAAACTCATTTCTCATCAGATACTGGTATTTCTCACAGTGCAAATCTCATATTGAACAATTCAAAGAGTATGTTTTCAGAGAATTAAGTGCAGTTCCCCAGGAATCAGTATTTTCCTTCTCATTGGAGAGTGCAAAGAGAGCTAGAGGTCTTGTAATAATAACTTCAAAAAGATAGTAGCTCTGTTTCTGAGGAAATGAATGTTTTACAGCTTGGAATACTACACAGCTTAGAAACAAGATTGTTTGTATGGCGTTTTTCATACAAATGGAAAAAAAGAAAAAAACTGAAGCAAACAAGCAAAAAGCTTCCTGTAAGTAATCTTGTGGGTCCATAATCAATAAACAGATTTTCTGAATAAATCACTCTTTACTGAGCTGATGGTACAAGTCTTAAATTTGTTAACAATTTAAGCTTAAGAAAGCTTAAGCCACAAAGTTTTGTCGGAATCAAAACACGTAATTTGCACTTGCTGTTTGTTTTACATTAAGAGAACTGCTGCACACTGAAATGATTGCTGAGGCACTTGTGTGAGCTTTGCTTTACACTAAGAATTGCTTTTTCTTCTATGGTTCTATGATTTGAAACAATGCATATAATACCTTGTAGTTGAGATGGAAGTAGGTTTTGGAGTTAGTGGTTGCATCCTGTTCACTGCTTGTGAAGCAGTGTTATCCCAGTTACAGAAATTATTATTTTCTTACTCAACTGTTTAAAATTAATTACTATGGTAGTAAAATAATTAAATTTTGAAGGCACTATCCTGAAATTTAATATTTTGTTATTCCTTGACACAGCAGCTATCAGCTATTCCAAGCACCCTGCCTGTGCTCAGCTGTCAGCATTAATGGGTTCTTGCCTTGACAAGCAGAGAAAGCACCAGACTTGTGTTTGTCTTCAAGCTTGTTTAGTTTTTGGAGGGATCAGGTTAAGCAGGTGTAGAATAAGTGATTGGAAATCTTTCACTGGCAATTAAATAATGGTTTTCATGAGTTTAAAATGTAAATAATTTTTAAAAATCAAATGGCAGAATTTTCTAACTGTTTAGAATACACAGAATCATTAAGGTTAGAAAAGACCCTTAAGATCATTAAGTCCAACCATTAACCCAGCACTTACATATACTCATGTGCCACATCTGCACATCTTTTAAATGACTCCTTTGAGTTGACTGGAGACTCAACCACTGCCTTGGGCAGCCTGTTCCAGTGCTTTATGACCCTTTTTGTGAAGTAATTTTTCCTAATAACCAATATAAACCTCCTCTGGCACATCTTGGGACCATTTTATTTTGTCCTATTGCTTGTTACTTGGGAGAAGAGACCAACTCCCAACTTGCTGCAGCCTCACAAGTGACTGTGGCTTCTGGGAAATGTGTGAAGTAGAAGTGAGTGTTCTTTTTGTTATAGTCTAGCAGAAATTTTTTTTTCATATTAAGGTTTGAATGAGTTACTCTAATGGGGAAACAAACATAAATATAAAATCAGGATTTTCGTAGTGGTCACATCAGTTTACATGTACTACATCCTGTTTACATCATCCATATGAATTAAGTTAACTCTCTATTTAGGAAGCCTGCTTAAAGACCTTGTAGTTTTGCTTACACCTCAAACAGTGTGTAAGTGAATGACATTCACAATTATTATTTATTATTATTCACATTTATTTTTTGGACTTATTTTCTGCAGTCTGTACCCCTCCCTGCTGGTACAGTACTCTGCTATCAGTATTTTTTAAAAAGGAAAAAAATCTCTTTGGGGATTTTACCGCACGTGACGTACAAAGTGATTTCTTTTTTTCAGTTACCCTGGTTGCTGTCACATTGCAATCTAACTGCATATGAGCCTGAGCTGTTCACTTGTGTGGAAGAACCAGCATAGGTAGCAGAGCTGGATAGGTGTACTTGAGTTTATTTTGTTTATTTTGTGCAGAGTACCCCAGGTTTGATGTAGGTTTGTTTGTAACCATTTAAAACCATCCCTATTGTATTCTGTTTAGAAAAACATGCGATGACAATCTGACAGGATTACTACTGTCATTAAATATTTGTGGATTTGTGCCAACTTATCTGATGGATGGATGAAGATGATGATGAGGGGCCCAGAGCATCTCTCTTATGAGGAGGTACTGCAGAAGCTGTGCCTGTTCAGTCTGGAGAAGAGAAGGCTGAGAGGGGATCTTTTCAATGTGTATAAATATCACAAAGGCAGGTGCCAGGAGGATGGTGCCAGGCTCTTTTCAGCTGTGTCTAGTGACAGGTTGAGGAGCAGTGGCCATAAACTCACAAGTCCCACCTCAACACAAGGAAACACTTCCTTACACTGAAGGTGGCAGAGCACTGAACAGGCTGCCCGCAGAGGTCATGGACTCTATCTCTTTGGAGACGATTCCAAACCTTCCTAGACTTGTTCCTGTGTCACCTGCTCCAGGTGACGCTGCCTTGGCAGGGGGGTTGCACTGGATGATCTCCAGAGGTGCCTTCCAACCCTAATAATTCTGTTATCACTAGTAACTTAGAAGCCCAGGAACTGGAAGCTTCAGGAAGCTTCCTTTTAACTGCATTTATCTTGGCTTTAAGAGAACTTTGTGAATTCCAAACAGTAGCAGAAATAGTACTGATGAAATTATTTTTTAAAACAAACGTTTTCTGTGCAGAAACAGAATGAGTGGAAAAACTACAGCTACTGTGAGCTGTATATGTGGTTGCAAAATTAAGGGGGTAGAGAAATATAAATTGGAAGAATGTGAGGTGTGAGAATGCATTGCATTTATGTGGGCAGATTTTGGTAGCTGGGGAGACTACAGGGGTGGAGAAGGACCCCATTCCCTGTGTCCCTGTGCCTCTGGTGGGGGGAGCAGGTAGAGCTGGGAAGGAGGGAGGGGTGGGGAAAGGTGTTTTTAAGGTCTCATTTTACTTCTCATTATAGCGCTCTGATTTTATTAGTAATAGATTCAATTAATGTCTTTAATTTGAGTTTGCTTTTCCCGTGACAGTTTGGTGAGTGATCTCCCTCTGTCCTTATTTCAACTTATGAACCCTTAGTTATATTTTCCCTCCCCTCTCCAGCTGTGGAGGGGAGTGATGGAGAGGCTTTGGTGTGTGTCTGGCATTCAGCCAGGGTCAACCCACTGCAGAGAGTAACTGGTGGCCTTCCACAGAAATGTGTGTGCTGTAAGGACACTGGAGCTTTGGAACAGAGCCATATGACTTAATCTTTGACAAAAAAGGCCAGCACTAAAGCTCATTGTATAAATAAAGTTAGTATAACGTTAATGGTGGTTTAATCTCGCCACGTCATAGCTACCACTTTGAAGTTGTCTTTCTGCTCAGAAAAGAGTGCTGGGGCAGATAGTAGTAGATAGTAGTGCTCTTTGGGCTTTGTTCTCTGTTACACTGCAACAAAGGGTAATGTTTAGGCTGGAAGGGAAAGGAAACCCTGAGATTAAACACTTCTGTTGCTGTTGTTGTTCTGTCTTCCTCTTAAAGGTGTATGTATCCATGAATTTCATGACATACCCCCTTATCCCACTGCAAATGCCATATACTGGTGCTGGTCTTTGGCTTCACACCTTAGAGACCACAGATTATACTGCTGAGTGGGTTGTTGTCTTGAAACTTGTTTCTTGTTTCATGGTTTTTGTGGCAATTACTTCTTCAGTTGTTGTATTGGGAAATCTTTCTCCTATAAGTAAATATTTATGTGCATGGAAAGCTGCAGGAAATGCTGTTACTAAGAGTTTGATTTGATAAACCTTGAGGAATGCATCTGTGATTATCCATAGTGCAGAATTTGCTTGGCAAAACTTTATTGCTGGAGATAACATGCCAGTAGAAGGAAAGAGAATAAAATAGCTCCTGTGAGACAAGCTTCACCAATCTCCGGGTTTCAAGTTTTAATCAAAATGATCTACTTAAAGATGAAGTTATTTTTCTATTGATTTGTTTAGATGAAAAATATTGAAGTTCCTTTGTGATTACTGAAGGTTCTTTTATCTGTAAAATCTGTAGTCACCTTTGCAGCCCCAGAATCCCTGACTATGATAGATGTTTTATGTTTTCTTTGAAACTTGTTTTAATGAATAAATACAATTCATCTAGATTTTAAGAGAGATTTTAAGAAGCTAGGAGGATGGTTACTTTTACTATTGTGGACCTTTATTACATACAGAATTGGAGGGGAATTATGTTTATTAGAAACACAGTGGCTATCAACACTAAAGAAAAAAGGGAAGATAATTTGGATATGGAATGAGAGAGAAGATTTTTCTGAAAAGATTATACTGTTGTTTGTTTTGATGGCATTAACCTCTCCTTTGATAATGATACTTTCTTTGTGTTCAAGTTGAGGAGCTTTTCATAGTGGCAGATGTTCTTTCCTTCACCATCTCACTGAAGCAAGATTTATTGTTCACTTAATCACACTTTTCACAGGGAAAAGAGTCTTCTAAGAAACACCGTGTCACAAACTCATACATTATTTGGATGTAGCCTTTTTCAGCTTATATGCATTATCACTTGTGGGTAATAATTTAGTTTTGATTCACAGTTTCTTGTGTGCGACAGGGTTTAAGCATTCTTCTAAATTCTTGAATCCTTGCAAGTGTGTAATTCCAGAAAAAGCCTTTTTGCCTTAGAAGTGCAGATACATGTGATAGTGTTGATGAAAAAATAGTTAGAACTCCATTAATGCTGTGTTTTTATCAGAATTTTTGATAAATCTGTTGAGTTTGGTGTTTTAAAAAAAAATCTTTTTTTAAGTTAAAAATAACAGAGGTCAAGCTTAAACAAATGATGGCTTTACTTACTAAATGCTTGCTTCAAAATGTGATTTAACTCTATTTTATTTGACAGTTGTTACTTTCTTCCAGTCTGAACTGCAGTTGGCCACAGGGAATGGGAGGGTCTTGCCAGGTTTGCTGAACAATATGTGGCAGTTGCTGCTGGTAATTTGATTGCCAAATTAAAGAAACAGAATGTAGTTTGGATTTGCATTAATTGAGGCTACTTTTGCCTTTTTGATTCCAATTTTAATTGCAGCACTGGTCAACAATTAAAATTACCTTGGTCACAGCACTGTCAGTAAGAGAGTGTGTTTGTAGGTGATAGTAATAAAGTATGCAACACTTGTAGTCTTTGTCTTCCTTGTTTCTTTGTGGTTTTGTGGGATTTTTTTCTCTCCTTTACTGCTGTGCCTATTCCTTGGAGACTGTTTCAGTCATTGTCTGTATGCTAGGAAGAGGGACAAGTGGGAAATCAGTGTGGGGTAGAGCCTTAGAGTAATATTAGTTTCTATACCAGGAGAAAAAAACCCCAACCAACCAAAAAACTGTGTTGTGGCAAATCAGGGAGGAGAGAAAGCTTTAAGATGTTTTTGCAAACATAGAAATGTAAACCACTTGTAAGGAACATTAAATGTCAGAGTCACAGTTCTGTTCTTGCTTTTTGGTATTGCCTTGTGGACATAGAAAAAATAAAAGTAAAATAGTCTAGTTGAGGCTTTATTGATATACCTGTTTTCAAAAAGGCACTTTTTTTTTTCTGGTTTGTAGAAATCTTTGTTTTAGCAATAATTCCATATACTGGCTTCCAGTAATCCATTTTTTTCACTCTAAACAAAGAAATGGTAGAATCTGAAAGCAAAAATAAAAAGTTATTACTTGGTAAGGATAAGCAAAAGGCTGTTACTTATTGTAAGCACCCTCTATTCTAGCCAAAATTGTCTGCTTGGTTTTCCCATGTTGATCACAGCTCCACAAAATTTATAAAATGGCAAGAGGGCAAGTTGAGTGTTACATTTCCTGTAGAACGTCATTTAGTGTTCCTTACATCCCAGCTCATAAGTGTCTCTGCTGCAGCCATGGCAGCAAACTCTGCCAGTTCTGAGCAGGCAACTGTGGTGGGTGTTTTCCAGCTGTTCTGGATCGAGGCTGTGCCAGAAACGATGGAAACAGATGGGCTGGTTCTTGCTTTCTGCCTGAATTTGTAACCTGGTGCCTTTAGTTGTGCTGAAATTCTCAGCAATTTGCCTGCTGAGCTGTGAGAGATGATGGCAGTGGAGGAGCTGCAGGAGGGAGCTGTGCCTTCCAGCAGGAGAGGAAGCGTTTAACATTATGGTTGCTAAATCTGATAAAACTTATCAGAGCTGTAGAAGTAAATTGATTCATCTCTTCATCTTGTATTCTTTCTTGGCTTTTTGAGCTTTGGTTTATTTCCCTTGCAAGTTTATTTGCTGTTGGTATACAATTTCACTCTGGAACATCTTCTGGTTTGTTACTTTCCTTGGATTTCCTTTGTTTCTTTCACCTTTCTCCTTTACTTGTAGCTGTTATTCCCTAGTTTCTACAGGCTAGCAAAACACTTTCAAACATGTTTTCTAGAATGAGCTCCTAACCTTGTTTTCACTTGTAGTCTTCTGTTGTTACGCACTTTTGAAATAATGTGCTTAGTAACTATCACAAAGTGGATATCAAATTTAAGTCAAAAGTTAAAAAGTTCTGTGAAGAATTGTTTATATGGAACTTGCAGGATGCAAACTTCAAATTCTGTAGAGTGGTGGGTACCTGCCCTTCACCTGCTTTTAAATACCAGACAGATGTTCTGATCTGGAGAAAAATACGGGGATACATTGTCTGTTCTCTGGCATCTAGGGAAGTGGTCTTCAAACCTTTCTGATGGCACAAACCATCAGTAAAAAAAAAGAGGTGATCATTCACCCCCAATGAATATATACTATTATTTTTAAATTATATCTGTGCTGCTGTATTAGTATATTACATGACAACAAATACAAAATAGGAATTAAAAAGGATTAAAGAGAAAATACAAACGTTTTAATTTAATTTTTTTTAAACTAATGATTCAAAAAGTATTTGCTTTCCATGCTCCAGAGGAGTATCTTGCTTGGATGCACACACCTCCCTTTGGATGCACTGGAAGACTCTTTGATAATTATTTATATTCTTTCTAGTTTTCTTAGCTTAGGAAGCTGCAATTTTCAGAAGCTCAAATATAGTGTGTTTTGTACGTTATTTATTAATTGTGGATATATATCTATATATACACTTAGAAGTATTTCTGTTCGGTGTAATTGGCATACACAGGATAAATTCTATAATCGTTTGTATTTCTTTATAATTGGAAGAGGTTTACTATACCAGTGATTTCCCTTGCCGAATTGAAATAAATATAATTTTTCATAATCATTAGTAAAATAAATCTTTAAATAAGGCATCCTAAAATGTTTTCTTGTTGAAATTTAGTGGCTGTCTTTGCACACCAGCTTGGTTGTAAGAAAACATATATTTGGTAATATTTTACATTTAAGTAACAATCAAGCAGCAGGCTGTTAGTTTTTTTAGATGTTGAACACTAAGCACATTAGAAAATGTGATTTAATTGCAAGAAAGCTTGGGCAAATTGCTTCAGGTAATTGTTTTTTAGGCGCCTCTAAATGTATTATCAGGGTTGAGGTATTTTTCTATCACTATCCATTGGTAGAGAAGACTTCTCTGGCAGTGGGTATCAGTCCTCTTTGATCTTTTTAACCTACCTAACTTCTAATGTCTAACTTCTTTGTAGATCTTAATTTTTAAGTATGTGTAAACTGCAAAAAAGTATCTTGCTTGATAAAAAAAATCTATTATTATTTCAAGTAAAAACATTAGATAACTTTTAGACATGTAGCTAGGAAGGAAAGTGATGGAATAATGAAATGGACACTTGGTACAGTGCTTTGCTATGTATGTTTCATGTATCTGAGTTTTAAATTCAGAGTAATGTAACTCCAACTCTAGCAGACTTTCTACTTGGGTGTCATAAAATGACAGATTTCTGATTTTTAAAGTGTCAAAACCATAAATCATTAGTTTGCTAAGATTGGACTAGCAAGCTATTAAAGAACATGGCAGTATTTACTGTAGATAAATGCAAATTTAAAAAGGTTCTCTGTATCATGGTTTAAATGATTTATTTGCTTTCAATGCACATATGAATCTGATGTGATGTTAAGATTTAGGATATTTCATTTCCTGTATGGAGCTACAAATTTGCATGTTATTAAACGATCTCTCAGAATCATATCTTTCTTGTATGTCTTACACAGGATCACAGGTTAAGGTGCACTGAAAAAAGTTAATTTAAACAAAAGGAGAGTTTAATGCTGTTAATACAGGTACTGTAAAGATGGGAATTTCAGCTGGATTTAGATATTTTCTATTTGTAATATCTATTGAAATACATAATACAGGTGAAACAAGGTAAACTGCCATGTGTTGTAAATACATCTTTAGCCACTGTTTGGAGAGTGTTGAAATTTAATCTTGATATTGTTTGATTTGCAAAAAGTCAATTTGGTAGTTCCTTGTTGCCTCAGGGATTGGAAATAAAGCTCAGTGGTGCAGCCTCCTCAGGAGCAGAGGACCTTTTTACCCAGTGTTGTGTGTTGGGCAAAATCTGGTAGGATATTTGGTAAATCTGATAAAATCCATTTTATCCTGTCTCCTGTTTTGTCACCTGAACTTTTCCAATGGCTGCAGGCTTGATGAGTATTATCCACTCTTTGGTCAGTACCCTTGTGGGTCCCCCTGGCAATTGTGTTTTGTGTTCTTGGCAATCGTCTGTGTGCCAGCTGTCCCACCTCTTCATGGGGCAATAAAGATTGGAAGAAGGGAAAAGTTGGACTTGTTTATGCTTTTCATCTCTGGAATCTGTTTTGAATTTCTAGAAGAGAAGACAGAGGCACTGTGCATGGTGGTGGCATAGAATCATAGAATGGCTTAGTTGGAAGGGGCCTTAAATATCATCTAGAATCTGTAGCTGTTTTGAGTTCAAGCACGGTGTTTTTAATTTGAACTGTTTGTAGTAAGATCCCTTTTTGAATGGATACCAAACTGATAAAACAAATGTAGATTTTTTTTCCCCTTGTTTGTTTCTGTAGGATAGAATTTACCTTTGCTAATCATTTAATTTGAAACAAGGATTGCTCCCTTTATAAGATACCAATTTTCAGTTTTTGGTATGTACTTAAAAGACATTTAATGGCTCTTTCTAAAGTAGATGAAACACAAAAAAATTTGAAATTCATAGGGCTATTTCCCCAGCTCCCATGTTAAAAATGTTGTGTAGAGCTAATTCTACCTTGCATTGCTCTATTTTCACTGGGCCTTCAGCTGCATGAAGCAAACTGAACTAATTGTGTTAGTGAACTAATTTGACATAAAAATGCTTGCAAGTAGAATGAAAATACTAGATTATTAGCTAGGGTAAATAAAGAATCATTGATTTCAGCATATTTGTATTTTAAAATTGTTTATTCCTCCCCCCTCCCCCATCATCCTCTTGGGAGGACAAGCCCGTACACCAGATGTATTGTACCTACGGGGGCAAGATTTTTGGTTTTTTGCATTGGTTATTTTTGCTGAGAGAGTCATTCTCATGTATGCATAGCTAAGTGCCTTTTTAAAGAAAAGTTTTAATGGACTGGTTTGTGTCTCATATTAACTGGGTAGAAGATATTTGCCAGTCTCTCTGGGGTAAATTGATAAGTTGTATGCCTTCTGTAGTTGGCTTTTGCGAAGTTGATGTAAATCTGATTTTATAGAAACCAGTGCTTAAATGTAAACTCATGCTACTTGGAAGTTTTATCCTGTCTGACTTCCTTGAGATGCAGCTTTTTTTAATTGTGATAAAGCCTGCTGATATAAGCTGCTGATAGAAGTGTGTGGAGGAGGAGGAGAATGATATAGTGCTGAGACACTGTATTAAAAATGTGTAATTCTGGGCTAATGGTTTCAAATACAACATTAGGTGGCAGCAGTAATCTCTTAACACATTGTGGGTGCCTGTTGAGTTCACATTTAGGCAGTTTTCCAAATGAGAGACAGACTTGAATAAATTTTGTTTTAATGCAAAGCATTATATTACATCCCTTTGAAGGGAAGCAATGAGAATGGTTTTTCCCTGAATGATACAGCTTTGATCATAGTTAATAACATTGTTGAACACAATCCCACAGAAATGTCAAGGTTCAAGTGAGTGCAATGCTGTTGTCCAGTACTACTTTTGATATGCCTGGTTTAAAATGGACTTCTCATTACCAGGTAAATAAAGTTGTAGGCTTTGTTATGAACTTGGCAATAGGAGAGAAAGCAGATAATTAAGGAGATTTTTTTTTCCTTACCTTTCTTACCATCCTTTTTACTTTACAAAATAGATTAGGTTAGTAATACTAGTATTTTTTTTTTTGTGGTGTAACTGTAGGGTAGTGCTGGATGGGGGAGATTGATGACTTCAGCCTGAGGTATCAGCAGGAAAAGTTTGTGATTTTCTGCAAAAAATTATCTGTTTGCTCTTTGTTGTTTTGATTTTTTTGTTTGTTTCAATTTTTTGGGGGAATTTCTGATTTTGTTTGAAAATGGGACAAACCAAGTCCAAAATGGGAGTAAGATTCAAGAAGATTCTTCTGCTTACAAAAGTGGTTGGAGCAGAATCTTTCCTTCTGTGAAAGTCACTGGTCACTTGCATGTTCATGGTCTCACTTTAATCTTTGAGCCAAGATAGCAAATGACCCGAAATCATCTGTGTCTTGCTGGAAGGTGTGACCTCACTTTTCTGGGGTGGGTCTTCCCACAGTTCTTTGTGTTTTCTCTAGTTTTTCTAGTGCATTATGGTTGATAGAGTAGTAATATAATGAAGAAAAAAGTTGACATCCAGGCTTTTTCTGTCCCTTTCTTGCCTACCCTATTAACCTCTCTGGGCCTGAGCCCTGTTTCACTGACTTGACATTCATGCTGATGTCACTATTTGATGTACTTATCCAAGCTATCAACAGACTTTCCTGCCAAATCATCTTAGGACTCAGATTTTAATGCTCTCAACTCCAGGTGGTGTGTTAGTGATGGAAAAGAACGCATGGAAATTAGTATGTCTGAGTTACTCTTTCCCAATGTTTCTCCTCTTCTGTTCTGTGGAAGCCTTTCAAAATCACAACCATTTTTTTATCACATCACGAATGTGTATCATGGTGCTGACTTTTCCTGTTTATTGTGTGCCCTTGGAATCTGACCAACTTGGAAACGTCCATGGTCCTATGAGACTCCTACCCTAAAGAGATTTTAATTCTTATGCTTCCCATATCTTTGGCATTTATTTTTGATGATCAATAAAATTCAATCAACTGAATTCAATGAGTTTCTGAGTATGTGAAAAAGGACAGAGTCAGGGAAGTAGTTTATTTCTTTGGTGGAAGATGAGAATAAACAAAGACAAAGAATATTATATATACCCAGCTTTGCAGGTACTTATTAAAAATAAACTTTTAAATTTCCACTGAGATTGAACCAGCCTGTTTGACTGCATTTTTATTCATGGGATAGGTGTTCATACTCCTTGTTATGGACATACTAAAGAAACAATTCTAGTATTACGAAATCATAATCTTGAGGAGAAGGGAGGTCACAATTTGATTAATAGCCCTTCATTCTGGCTTTGGGGAACAAAGCAAGTACTTGACGTGTGCTTATCTAACAACCGGAAGGATGAGGAAGCTCTATAGAAGTGAAGACTTGTTTTAAGGTTTGAGATAAAAATGTGAAGATCCAGCCTTGTAGTTCTCCCAAATATAGCCAAGTTGGCTTTTCCAGAAGAAATTATGATTTTGGATTTGGTTTCTTCTTTTTGTTTTATAGGTCATTGAAAAATTTTTTTCTTGGATTGTCTTGCAAGCTTTCTAAATATTTTGTATGTTAGATTGTTTAATATTTGAATTAGATTAATAATCTAGGTAATGTTTTTTCAGGAAAGTGGAGCTTGACTGTTTATTCTGAACTATTTTCTGCCTGCAGTAGTTTGGTAGATGCTCACCCAAACAGTGAACTATCTCTTTCACATCTTGCATCATTTCATTGCAAAGAGAGGTTACGTGTGTTTAAATTGTGGTTTTGGCTTTATTTAGAAGTGTCATAGTGCTGTTTTATACTAACAATTAGTGCTACTCTGTTGACTTCTCATTAGTTTAATTCTCAAATGGGGGAAAAATACACCCTCTGCATGTGTATTCAAAAATTGCTGTATTGTCCCTGTTCTCAATCAGCTAAATGTTAGAACTGTTTTACCCAGAAGCTTGAGCTATTGGTTTAGTTTATATATTTTTGAATGTGGATATTGCTGGCAAAATCTAAAATTTGTGAGGGTGTATTTGAATGTTGCCCTTTAAAACCATTCCTGTAAGCTTGTACTTAATTCTGCGTGCTGAAGAAAGAAAACGTTATGCCACCCTGTGGGTTGCTATAAAGATTGTTTATGCAGCTCAGCACAGGACTTAAAATACGTTGAATTGGAGAATTTTGAAAAATGTACTGTGCGACACAGGAGACCAAATCATGCTAAAGTGCAAGGAAAGACTATACATCAGTTCAAAGGCTACATTATTCAAAAAAATACAACCATAAAAAAGGTAATAAGATTACATTCTCACACTTCATGGCTAGTAAGGTGCATTAAGCTGCTCAGATATTCATAACTTACTGTGACATTTGGGAAGATTACATTTTGCTGTGCACAGCCATTACTGCAGCTCAGATAATAACTAGCCAATGCATGGACCTGGATTATGATCCCTGTCATTGGAAACAAATTTGTGTTTTGAAGGTTGATCAGTTTCAAATCACCATTAGAAAGGGTTAATATGACATAGTGTGGGGGGTGTGTGTGCCTGTGTGTATCTAATGGGTGTGCATACATATTGTACATCAGCTGCACCCTGCCTTGGGTATTCTGCTTTCCCTGGCAATTTTTTTTTGTCCTCACTTCCCTCACAGGAAGTGTTAAAATGATAATTATTTTTTACCATGGCATATTATTCCTAGAATGTGCTTGCTGAAATGCTTATGTTTGCAGATGAGATTGAAAACCTAATTTGACAGCTTCCTGGATGGGTGGGTTCTGATAATAGTGGATGTAGCCAAAAATGAAGGATTGGTGGGGTAGACCATAGGGTGAAGGTAAGGTCACCTCCAGTAGCTGTATGTGGTTTTAGTGTGATAATTGATGGTTGGCTGATAGTTAAAACCAAATGCATAGAGTTGAATTTCTTGTTAAGAATTAGCAGGTGGTTTGTGGCCAGAACTTAACCTTCAGCTGTTAAGTCTTTATACAGAATACAGTATTTTCTTTGTTTTTTACCTTGCTTTTAAGAAGAGCAGCTTCTTGAGGAAGACTTCAGTTTTCTGGAGGATAAACTCAGTGTGAAATGAGGTAGAACACTGATTATGTATTTTTCATTTTCAAATGCTCTGTTAAGAGTTTTTTTTAAGGGGGGTGTATATCTTTCTTGGCATTTGTTTTGAGATAATTCTGTGTTAATTCGTTCTGCCTAGCATACCCTACAGAGCTTTCTTGAGTTAGGCCTCTGCTCCATCTTTTGGAAGGAGAAAAGTAAGGCTTGGAGGGTGGTAATGATTTGATGGATTTGTTTGAGTTGACAGCATGAGTTGATATAGAGAAGCTGGGAATATAACTCAAGTCACTCCATTCAGTTCTTGCTGTTTTCCAAGATATTATGGGAACATCTGATAGTAAATTGCATAATTATTTTTCATGACCCAGAGAGGAGAAAATGGAAAAGTGTAAATTACTGTTTAGAAATCATTGCCATGAGACATTGTCTATTCTGTCATAAAAGCAGTAACTTTCTCTGCTTCCTGTGGTGTTTGGCACTACTGATTTATGCCCAGAAGTCCAAAGATTGCTTCTTCAAAGTGACAAGGTTTAGACACTTGAGGAAAATGTATGGTAATTTCAGTGGTTAATGAAGAGCATGTATTCTGTTCCATGGGTAAGTTGATCTTTGGGTCCTGACTAGCTGAGAGAAGCTGTTGGAGTTAATATGGAAGCAAGTTAATGTATGGATTTTGAGGCAATTTTGACATGGTGTGACTTCAGCAGGTGACAGTGCTGAAGCTCTTAATGGTCAAAGCATGTGAAAGGAACACCACACAGGACAGAAATAATAACACAAACTTGCAAAAGTCAGAACAAGCTGAAATATTTCTGGTCATGAGTCCATTTTGATAATTTGAGTCAAGGCTATCTGAATTCCTGTTTGTATGCTGGTATGTAATGAGTATTTTGGTAAGCATTTAAGGTTAATACAGCTCTAAAATCCAAGAGAACTTTAAAGAGTGGATGGAGGGAGTTGGTATTAAGGAGTTAACTCACTTGGTGTCTTCACTTTTCAGCTCAACTTGGGACATCCCTAAGCTAAACTACCCAAATGTTTTTCTGCAGCAATTATCTGATAGTAGGTGACACCTTAAGAGCACCTTTGTTACTCAACAGAACTTGAAACAGAAGAAAAATAAGATGGCACATTGATGTTGGCCTCACTATCATGTTTTTTTTCCTCACATCTTTGATAGTTTTCTTCTCACAGAATGAATAACTTTAGGCATGGAGTAATACTTTGGTACAGTTGCCTTAAGCTTTTTTTTTTTAAATATTTTTCTCTGAAAGCTCGTTGGGGGCCAGTTTGACTTGGAAATGAACTTTATCATCCAAGAAGCAGAGGGCATCACCTGCATGGTGGATTTACTGGATAAGTGTGACACCACCTGCCAGGCTGAGATTTGGAGCATGTTCACAGCAATCCTGAAGAAAAGCATCCGGAATCTCCAGGCCTGCACGGAGGTGGGGCTCGTGGAACAAGTGCTCAGGAGGATCGACAGAGCTGACAACATGATTGCAGGTACAGCCTCCCCCAGCCTGGGACTCACACTGTGCCTCTTCTCTGCCAAATCTTATGGACACAGTTAGTAATTAGATGATAAAAATTTGATGCTGTGTTTTATTAAGCACTTACATGGCTGTTCTTTTTGCTTTTCAGATCTCTTAGTGGACATGCTGGGTGTGTTGGCTAGCTATAACCTGACGGTTCGAGAGCTGAAGTTATTCTTCAGCAAGCTGCAAGGAGAAAAAGGGAGATGGGTAAAAGAAAACACAAAACTGAATCAGTTTTTATCGTGTTCCTTTTATTTTTGCTGGTTTTCACAAATTAAGAGTGTTCCATAAACTTCACGATAAACAAATTTTGAATGTACCAAAAAATATAGGAAGCTTTCTTATATTATATAAAGAATCATTTTACCTGAAAGCAATAAAAATACAGAGAGTAGAATAGTGATCAAGTTAAATTTCTTCCTGAATCTGTGGACTATATTGATTGTTTTGAACGCCTGGGAATAATAAGGTGACTCTTAAGTGGTTTTATGCACATGATTTTATATTTATGATTCCAGCTATGTGAAACTGAAGGAAAAAGGCTCAAATTTTTTTTTTAATCACAAGAGAGAAGTAAGTAAATAATGCCTGCATAGGCAGTTCTGTTTGCTCCCATTTTCACATTGCTGTACTTTACCTGAAGATTAAAAAAAAATATCCAATTAGAGAAGTGAGAATTTTGGCAGAAACTGAACTGAAGGAAATAAGTCCCAATGAAGAATTGTATAATTTTTCTCTTGTTCCTGTGTGGAATAGAAAGGGACTCTTTTACAGCTGAGAAACCACCTTCCCTAAAGTAAAAATGTATATGTTGTAGAGGTCACCTGATAAAATTTTCTTCAACACACAGTTGTTGTTTCACTGGACTTGGGAACTATTTTAACAATCATTTTACCTGCTTCGAATTTTAATTCTGCTCCTGTTATTTATAAATACTCTGGCTAGTGTAAGGGAAAGGTAGCAGTGTCTCTGTTGATTTCAACTAATTTTGAAAAAGACTACACCATATAGAAGCAAGTATGCACATATAATACTGCAGATTTAAAGGGCCTTTGAAATAAATAACTTTGGAGATCTTAACCTGCATGAATAAAAACACTCTAAACTTTATAGATGGTTTAAATTTAATAATTGTACATAGAGAGTATGTTTAACTGTAGGTGAATTAAAGTTGTCTCTGTAACATTAACTTTTTCATTTCCTGTCTCCCTGCTATTTGCACTTAATTTCCTTTCCTTATTAAAGACCAAATACAGGGGAAAGCGAGAGAAAAACCCCACAGTTGGATTGCCAAGGAGTTGTACAGCTCCATAAATCTTAAAATCAGCAGAACTGTAAAGATACCAAGTATTTTGCTGCAATTTATCTGGTCAAATTCTGTAGTACTGCAGGCATCTATGCAGCTCTCAGCATTTCCTCCTCAGTTTTAACTCAGTTTCTTGGAGCACTGCTTAGCTGACTGCACCTTTGGTACTTGAAATACTTGTAATGGATCATGCAATGCTCCAACATCATGCATAGTTTTTAGAGGGTAGCAGTTAACAGCAAGGTGAAAAAGGGCACTTACAAGAAAATATCAAGATTATGAAATCATAGTTTTAAAATAGATCAGCCAGAGAATGTGGTGTGGTGAAAGACAAGACACAAAATTGTCCTGTCACTATGATCAGTATCTGCTGTTCTTCTGTTGTGAGCTCATACACTTGATTTGGAATTTATAGTTGCAGAATATTACAATAAAGTCAGCAGGATATGGGTGGAGGAGAAGTGTTAAATATTCACACTGAGCACTCAGTTTAGGTGCTCCAAAGTGTCATTGGGACTTGAACCTTTCTACATGGATTTAGGTAAACCAAAGTAAGTAAGTGTAAGTGTAAACCAAATCAGTTTAATCTATGACTGTAGTCCTGATGAAAATAATCTTTCTGCTGATCGTTCCTCTCCCTTTTGCTAGGTGTTCCTCATCTTCCTTGTACTGGCACAGGTTTCATTCAGCCATGGCCCAGAACAGGTGTAACTAAAAATTGGCTTGCATTTATTTTCCCTAAGTTAGTTTTCATCTGGACCAATTTATTTTCTTTAGATTACTGCAGAATCATACAGAGGGTTGATGGGAATGAACAGACAGAGGCAGGAATCAACATTCAGGGTCAGTTTAGTTTATGCTGGGTGCAAGTGGCTCTGGCCTTCAAGTCTTTAGTGAAGTTACCTAATTAATTTTAATTCTGTATGTTGTGTGAAGGTATTCATGACTGTTAGTGTTGTTTTATTGAAAGGGCCGAGTGTCTTAGCAGGGTGTTATTCAACCATGTGCAAAGTTTTAAAATGTGTTAGGATTTGCTTTTTGTGTGTGTGTAGTCTTTTCTTTCTTAGAGGTTTGTTTTATTTATTTACCAATGGAGTAATTCTCTTTGTCAGCCACCACATGCTGGGAAGTTGCTGTCTGTGTTAAAACACATGCCTCAGAAGTATGGACCTGATGCCTTCTTCAACTTTCCAGGAAAAAGTGCTGCAGTACGTAGATAATTTACATTTCTTGTTTGTTTATTCATTGTTCTATTAAGGCCTTTGGTTATTTTAATTTGTGTTCTTTGTCTCATCTGTCATTGTCATAGAGATTTAACCAATTTTTTTTTCTCTGCCTGACAGCTACACTCTAGTGCCTGAATAAATTGTGTTGATAAAAAATATGCAATATCATTACAGAAGGACAAATACTATTACATAAGGAATGGATACAATTAGGCTGCTTTTTTGTATTTTGTTAGGTTTTTTTTCAGACTGGTTCAGTTAAATCTTTTTGCAAGGAGAATATACCTGCTTTTCACTCTAGATACTTATGAGAAATCTTTGAGAAAGCATTGATCCTAGACGTTTATAGGCTGAATAATACTGGGAAGGATTAAATTTAGCAATAATTAGTCTTTTTGTATTTGTTCCTGTGACTAATTTCTAAGTTTTGTGGTGTTCACTTGAAAAACAATTTGAAGTTAAATAGGTAGTTGTGAAACCCTGTCCAGAATCTTCTGATGGAATTCAAGTATGTCAACACTTTTGCTTCTACAATTGTAGAATGAAAAATTATGTTCAAAATTTCATGCTTAATTCAGAATAAGATTTGAATAAAATTTATCAGATGACTCTTTCCAGTTTTCTTCACATAAACCCTTAGCTTTCTGCCTTGGTGGCTTGAGATTGAATTTCACCAACTTGATGACATAATGAATTATTTTTTTGAATGAAAACTTTGGAGACTGAAAAATGCAGACTACTAGAAAAGTGCTCCTGCAGTTTTATCACATGCAACAGAACTTTGCAATAGACAGACATCTTTGTGTTAATTTTGGTTATTCATGGTTTTCTATTTAACTTCTTGATTGTATTTAACTTCTGTGAATTATGTTGAATGCTTGAACCATATTTTATTATAGTGGGGTGCCTCAGTAGCCTTTAGGTAGGGATGTTTATATATATTTAAATTAAGAAGTTTAAGAATTAAGTATTTACCATAACTGTGATCCATTTTAAGTTTAGTCAAGTGATAATGCTACCAATTCCCAAAAGCTGGATGCAAAGACATGGAGACTGGTTAGTTAGCTGGTATACAGAAGGATTTACTGCATTTTGGGCAGACAGGAGTAGCTGAATGGGGCATGGGAACATAATAACAAGTCTGGAGACACTTGAGTTCTGTGATTTTTTTTTTTTTTTTTTATTCATTGATATTGATCATTTGGGTGGCATCTTTGATCAGAAGACTGAAGTATGTGTTGTGAATTGGGGCTGCACACCAGCAGAAAGTTAATAGTAATGTTAAAAAAACCCAACCAACTGAAAACCTCCAAAAAATAAACCCCAGCTGTTTGAAACAAAGAGTTCTGCCATACCATTTGTAACTCAAGGGCTTTGCACTAAAAACACAATGTTTGATATGACAATTTTGCCTGGTGGAGGCTGTGTTGTGTTTCTTTTGAAGAAGTTTGTAATTCTGTGTTATTCTCACTGGAAGCCTACATAGATATGAATTTCAGGAGAAAAAATAATTTATTAAGTGAAATGTGGTGAGTTTTCCCTTCATGATCAGTTATTTTCCTGAATACCAGTATTGTGTGAAAATGGAACTGATTATTCTGTCAGGTTACCATAAAACCAAACCAATCTGAATTTGCATTTTAAGAAGTTGTTATTCCATAAGGCTTTCACTAAAGCATTTAAATTTTGAAGCATAGGTTACTATCAATAATACTTTTTGAGGTATAAAGGTCAGTTTTTAAATACTTAGGTTAATTAAATATTGTAACAATCAAGTACAAAGAGAACAGAAGTTGGGCCATATTTTTTTTCTTTTGAGGAACTGTGCACATTTGCAGTGTGTCTCTGTTTATCAGCATATATTTGTAGAGTGTATCTTAAGCTGCACACTTTTACTGTTGTATTTATCTTTCTACATGATTAACTTCTTGCTTTCTTCAGGCTATTGCCTTACCTCCTATAGCCAAGTGGCCATACCAGAATGGATTTACTTTCCACACTTGGCTAAGAATGGATCCTGTAAATAATATTAATGTGGATAAGGATAAGCCTTATTTATATTGGTGAGTATTATGTTAATCTGATATTGCTGAAGTTCAGTTTTTATTAATTGTTCAATGATTTCTGCATCCATCTGTATATGTGCTGATTTTGTTTTGATTTATCAGTTTTCGAACAAACAAAGGACTTGGTTATTCTGCTCACTTTGTTGGAGGCTGCTTGATTGTAACATCCATAAAATCAAAGGGAAAAGGTTTCCAGCACTGTGTAAAATTTGATTTCAAGCCACAAAAGGTGAGTAAAAATAATAAAATCTTTCAAACATGTTTCATGAGTCTAAAACTGTAGCCTGGGAGTCTGTGTTGTGGCTGTTGATTAATCTCAACTTTCTGTAGAAAAACAGTTACACTGGAATGAGCAAAACAAATATGTGTTCTGAATTCTTACTTCTTTTTAATTTTACAGTTAAAACATGAATTGATTTTATTACTGGTGTTCAAGGCTGACTTGCCTATTAGGTAGTGTTATGTGGTGTTGAATGTTCCCTTTTTTGCTTAGATATCCTGCTAATGTTTCTGAAACAACTGGTGTAAACATCTTGTGGGAGAACAGGCCTCCTCAGGAATTCCTTATCAGTAATCCCTTGCTGTAAATATGGATTCTGTTTGTGATAATTTGACATGCACAGCCTTTGAGAGGCTTTAGTCTGGAGCCATCCTTGCTCTTTGGAATGGCATTTGTAGTAGTCCATCATGCTAAGAGTAACCCAGTTTAGAACTTATTTGCAGAGTTGTTTCAGTGTAAATTTGGTTCAGCATTGTCACAAAGATTTTTGGAGTTATATTCCATAAACACCTTTTAAGCTCCCGTGTGAAAAAAAAGGCATATTATCCTTTGACATAGAAATGCAAGAAAACTCACCAGTGACTTATTAATCTTTTCAGCTTAAAATACATCTTTCAATCTTAATTTAATTCACATAAAGAGTTGAATTTGTTCTTCCAAGCCCCACTTGAATGCTTAAGCTACTCCCAAGTGTTTATAGAGTTATATCAATTGCTTTTTTTTATTGTTTAGTGGTACATGGTGACTATAGTGCACATCTATAACCGCTGGAAGAACAGCGAGCTCCGGTGTTACGTGAACGGGGAACTGGCGTCTTATGGGGAAATAACATGGTTTGTCAACACCAGTGATGTGAGTAATCCCTGCACACTCCTGTCTATAGCTGATCATCTTTGATGCATAAATATTCTTTGCCATTTTATTCACAAACCTCCCCCATTTTATGCATTTTTTAAAAAATGTTGAAATAAAAATGGTAACTTTTGGTAGAAGAATAAATTGCATCTCAGAACTTTATATTTGTTTCTGCTGAGGCCCTCAAGTACTTGTCTATGTAAAAATATTCCCTGATGAAATGCATATTTTTTGCGTGATTTGCTTGTGTAGCATGGATTAAACCCTGTTACTGGTTTCTGTTTTCTGTTTTCAGACATTTGACAAATGTTTCCTGGGTTCTTCAGAAACAGCAGATGCCAATCGAGTGTTTTGTGGGCAGATGACATCTGTTTACCTTTTTAGTGAGGCTCTCAATGCTGCTCAGATCTTTGCAATTTATCAGCTTGGCCTGGGATATAAGGTATCTTAGAATTGACTTTCCTAAGTTTAGTTCTGCTAAGGCTCTTTATGGTAGGTGTTAAGAATGTTGTGACACCTCTGTGTCCTAAAAAATGAGCTTACAGTGTAATATTTTTATTTAACTCTTCCATATTTCTTCTGTAAGCCTGTGTATGCCTTACAAGCTACAAGTAAGCATTAGTTCAATTTCTTGATTTCTTATAAAACAAAAAGAAGGGTGCTCCTGTTTGCTTCTCAAAATTTCCATCTTGGTGGTTGGGAGAGGAAGAACACAACTGTTATCTCTGACTGGGTTCACTTCTTCATTGAGGCTGAAAACTTTAGATCAGTTGTGATGTATTTGTTTTAGAAATGTGACTTTATAGTTGCTTGTGCTAGTGGGATTTTTTTAATGTGTGAAGTCAGTGCTGAGGATTAGTTTTGTTGCAGTGATTTATTATTTGTTTTGTTATAGCCTTAGGGGCACTAATTGAAGGCTGTTATTCCCCAGCAGCTGTACAAACATACGCTAAAAAAGATGGTTCCTTTTCTATCTGCTCCTCAATTATTAGTTCCTTCTGAGTGAACATTGCTGACAGTCCTGCTGTTTCCAGGCTGATGTGGTTCTTTTACATTACCCACCATCCTGGCAATGACACTCTTCAGGGGCCAAAAGAATCCTGCCATTCTAATGCTGTAAAATTGACTTTGAGTCTTATGAATCTGCTTCTTATGAGAACCTTTCTTTGTGAAATGCTGCTTGATGAAGGAAGCAATATTTTAATCATTTTTTTGCAGTAGTTGTTCCGATCTGTATCTTCAATGTGCTTAATATATTTTTTTCCTCTTTCCTTCCTCAACCCTGCTTCCCAATCCAGGGGACATTCAAGTTCAAGGCAGAAAGTGATCTCTTCCTCGATGAACATCACAAATTGTTGCTATATGATGGCAAACTCTCCAGTGCTATTGCTTTTATGTACAATCCAAGGGCTACAGATGCACAGCTGTGTCTAGAGTCATCCCCTAAGGATAACCCTTCTATTTTTGTTCATTCGCCACATGCCCTCATGCTGCAGGTAAATCAACATTTTCATAGATTTGGAGGATATAAATGATTTCTGTTTGAAAACCTAAAATCCAGTTTTATATGGATTTTGATATGGAATTTTGTATAGGTTGAGGTTTTTTGATTTGGGTCTGCCCTTGTTTCTGGAACTAAAGAGGATGCAGAGAATCCTAAAAAAGTGTTTATTCTGTGAATAAATACAAAGGCTGTGTTAGCTTTGAAAGAAAAATTCTCCTTCCTCATGTCTGACATGTTCACTCCCCTACAGATGCTCCCTATCTCTCATCCTTTGCCCTATTGATATGAAATCCTTTTCTTCCCTGTGCTTTGAGTGCTGCCTCCTGTATATTCACCTGAGAATCTGCACTGTAGATCTGTATCTAAAAGTATTTGTATCTAAAGCAGTAGGTCAGGCATACTGGGCATTTAGTGTGACTTTGGTAGCCAGTTTGTTCTTCTTGCTGTTTCCTTTTATTTGGTAATGATACAATTTTATATTGAAGAAAGTCAGTTATTTTAATGAACTTTTTATCAGTTTCTGAAGGAGGTTTAAATATTTCTTGTTTCTCCTTTGTCAGGAAGTGAAAGCAGTCTTGACGCACTCAATCCAAAGTGCCCTGCACTCCATTGGAGGTGTGCAGGTGCTTTTCCCTCTCTTTGCACAGTTGGACTATAGGCAATATTCCTCAGACCACATTGACACAACTGTTTGGTGAGTGCATGTACTTGCAGTGTCCTGGACTTTGTTTCTTTGAAGTAAAGGAAATTATCTATTGCTTTATCAAATGACAGAGTAGTTTGCATTGTCTTGTGCAGCAAATAATTATGTTTAACAACAAAAGGGTTACAGGCAGGACCTAAAGTGATGTACTTGTTTGCACCAAGTGTTCTCTGAAAGCTCACAGAGTTACACATACTTGACAATTTTCTTTTATGGTTATCTCAGAGTCTAGAATTTCAAGTTAGAAAAGCATTAATAAAATAAAGAAGTTTTTTGAAGCAAGCATTCAGAAATTTAGTCTTGCTTTTTTGTTTTAAAATTCTGATTTATGTAACAGAACATTTACATAACATGTATCTCTGGGTTGTGTGTTGGGAGTGTTTATTTGGAAATACTTTGCCTTGTTGTAACCCTTCAACACGTTTTTGTTTACTAAACCATGTTTTCCAGTTCTACTTTACTGGCATTCATCATGGAGTTGTTGAAGAACTCTATTGCTATGCAAGAACAGATGCTTTCCTGTAAAGGCTTCCTTGTGATAGGACACAGCCTAGAAAAGGTAAAGTAAATCTTCCTTGATGTCTTGCATTCATGTTGAGTTTTTTTTTGTGTTAAATACTTTTCCTGGACTGTTGCAGGGCTCTCTTTAAGCAGATCTTCTTTTGCAGTCTTCCAAAGCCCATGTTACCAGAGGTGTGCTAGAACTTTGCCTTGCCTTCTCAAAATACCTGAGCACTTTACACAATGGGGTGCCCCTGCTGAAGCAGCTGTGTGATCATGTTCTCCTGAATCCTGCAATATGGATTCATATCCCAGCACAGGTAAAATTGCTTGTTCTTATCAATAAGGTATCTTATGGTGTATTGATTTGAGAGTGTCATGCTAAGCCTTGACTCCAAAGAATTACAGGTTCCAGCTCTGCAATTGTCTTCAGGCTCTGCTTTGTGAATATAGTTGTCAAGTTTTGCAGCCTCTCTGGGTTTTCTGGGAGTTGGGAAGCTTGTAGTATTCTGCCAAGCAGAGTTCTGACTTTCCACCCAGACTGGGAAGGAAGTTTGGATGGGTTAGTTGGGAAAAGCTCAGCAATTTTTATAGAGGAAATTATCTTGATTGTCAGACTTGAAGTCTTGATATAAATTGAAAGTGAGTACTTTTGTTTTTGGTGAATCTCTGTTCTCTGACAGTGAACAACTTTCATCAAAACTTGCCAGCTGAAACCTTCTTACCAGCACTGTACAGTTTCAGAAATATAATGAAAATTGTCATCAGTTTGCAGAGGTTTTAAGTCTAAGCTATGTAGGGAAAATCTATTTAAGACATTTTGATAGATGAAACATAAGCATTCAGTTGTCTGACGTGCTGCAATTTGGGTGTGATGATTTTTGTTTTCCTGACTGGTGGTGTAGGTTCAGCTGACCCTGTACACTTACCTGTCTACTGAGTTCATTGCCACTGTTAACATTTATGGAGCAATCCGGCGGGTTGGCACAGTTCTTTTGGTCATGCACACTCTCAAGTATTATTACTGGGTGGTGAACCCTCAGGATCGCAGTGGGATAACTCCCAAGGGCATAGGTATGTACATATATATGTTGGTTTTTATTCTCACAATCTGATGTTTGTTTTAAAAAAGTTTTGTATGCAATGTTTAGAATAGAACCATCAATTCTTCAGAAATAATTACCCTTCAAGTGCAGTGGGTTCCTTGGGGTGTGAGTGGTGTGCTTTTGTCCTTGAAAGATTTTTTTTGAAGATTTTCTTTTTTTCCACAACCTATAGGAAATTTTCTTTAGAAGTCATATCCTCTGTCATCAGATACCTATGTGAACTGATACTAGACAGAAGTAGTCAGAGAAATGGTAGGATGTTGGAACTGTAGAGATGTGCCTGGAAGTATGGTCTTTCTCTAATTTTTGGGATTTCAGAGAGAGAAGCAGGTGATGGGAGAGAGCTAGATGTACTAGGAGTGAGTGCTCCCTAGATGCATCTTCATTTCTGCCACCAATTTCTCAAAATGACCAGTCCTTCCTGTTAGAGGGCTGTAAGGATTTTTTGGTAGTATTTTTCATCTTTAAGAAGCAAAGCATGTGTGTTTTCTCCTTTCTTTTTAGTCTCTTGTGGATTTACTTAGTTTTGTAACTCATTTATTGAGCCTGAGGCAAGTGGATGAGTAGGATAGTCTTAGTAATGCAGTTTAATGGCTTGTTTTGGCTGGGCTGAAAATAGCTGTTCTTAAACCAAGTATGCCTGTAGGCCTATACTTTTTAAAACCAGACTCATATGATCACTTTCATTCTCTAGATGGTTTGCTTTTCTGTGATGATTAAGATCATGAGAATGTGACCCTACAGGCAAATGTAAAAACTATCCCCCAAAATGTATTTGCAACAGTTCATTTGCTTTCTGTACCAAAGCTTTTACTTGACTTTGACACTTGGTTGCACCTGTTTTTTTAACCTTGGCTCCCCTGGGAACTACTGAGTGTTTGAGTACTTAAAATGATTCTTTGAAGGTCTGCTTAATGCAGAGATGGCAGAAGCCAGTCCTTTTTGACTTTGAGTTAAAAAATTAAGTCATGTCTTTCAAGGTACTCTTTATACATAGCATTGTAAGATTGATTTTTGTGTGTTTTAGCCAGTGTATAATAATGGCATGTAGCTCTTCCTTTGAGCTATGGCTGAACTTTAAAAAACCCTTTAAACTGCAAAAATTTGGAATCGTGATATAAAGTTATTGTATCAGTCTTACTCCTTGCCTGAAATTGGTTCATAGCACTAGAAGGAAACATTAAAATTATTGGAATTTAGAAGAAGCCTTAGTGGAACCTCAGTGATCAGACATTTTGCTAATAAAAAGTGATAAAACAGTACTGTTTTGTGGTCTGAAATAAAGGATGGGAAGACTTTGAATTGTTCTTCACTCAGAAAATGCCTTTTATTTTTCTTCTTTGTGAAAATGCTAATAATAACTGTTAATCTGTATTTTATATATCTACTTTTCTTTTGTAGATGGTCCACGGCCTACTCAGAAGGAGATTTTATCCCTGCGAGCATTTTTGTTGATGTTCATTAAACAGCTAGTGATGAAGGTAGGATAGCTTTAAATTATGGTAGAATATTTGGGTTTCCTTTCATAAAGAAAGCCTAACATGCTTTAAACGTGTTAAATTTTGTGACAGTAAATAAACAATAGAGCCATGTAAGGTGGTGCTTTTTGTTGTGGCTCCTGCAACTGACAGCATGCTAGAGATGCACTTTTTCCCCTTTTAAGCTGTTTTTGGCAGAAGTGGAGCTGTTATTAGCTTAGAAATGTTTACCTTGGGGAAATAAGTATTTAATTTCTTGGGTGTTTTTTTTTTTAACATGAACAGTGTCAGCTACATCATAAGTGCTTAAAGACTGAAGAGAAACATTAGATATTGTATGCAGTGGGTCAGTGGGACAGAGGAGGATAAGAAAGACTGTATCAATAAGTTTCACAAATGTTTCATAGACATTAGAGGAATACTGGAATTCAGCAGCTTTGTTGCTTATAGGCTCTTCATGACCTTTTCCTATCATAAGTTTTTGGTCTGTCTGTGTAAGCCCTGCTAAACAATAACAAAAACATCTCTGTTATCAACACTGTTTCCATCACAAATCCCAACCATAGCTGTGTGCTGGCTCCTGTAAGTAAATTCTACCCCAACTAAAACCACCACAACAATAAATAGAACATCCATCAGCAAGGTTGAGGTTGATCCTTTGGCAAGTTTTACCTTTGTACATAGTGGTGCAAAATCTTTTTGGGAAATGAAAGACTTACTTTAAAAAATTAAAACCCTGGAAGTGGAGAAGTCTACTCTCATTTTGTTCTTGGAAGCAGTTGGTTTTTATTTTATTTTCACAAAAAATACCTCAAGGCATATTGCTGGCATAGGTGCCATAAATGGCTGAGATTTCTTCCAAGTTGATAGCAACTGAAGATGAGTTTCTCTAGTGGAAAATAAGAAGCAAACATAGATATGGGTATATCTAAGAGGCTTATAATCAAACTTCCAGATATGCTTTTGACTCCTTTATGCTGTCTCGATTTAATTCTTCTACTAACAAGAAGTTCTCAGTTCAAATTGACTGTATCAATTAACATGTATTACTCTAACAGTTTCATATACTATATTGCTATTTATCTTGTTTTTATGCCTGTGTTGAAATTGCCTGACAACACTTATATGGCATTCAGTGGGTGCTTTTGGGGACAGGGAGGAAGCTACCTTGTAACTATGAAGCTATTACAGGATCAAGTGAAAGCAAATTTCTTGTATGGTACTTGCTTTGTGATATAAAAGTTTCTTGTAGCAATGTTTCTTTGGAAACAGCATTCTATACTTGAAAGGTGATACTTAAAACCTGTTTGTTTTTAAAGGACTATGGAATAAAAGAAGACGAATTGCAGGCTATCCTCAATTACCTGCTTACTATACATGAGGTAATTTTTAATTTGGGGGATGTGTTGATGAAGAGTGGCATACTAGTGCTGTTTGTGACCACCAAATGTTTGAATAATTTCAAATATAACCTCCTTTATGCCACAAGATGGCTCTGCAGAGGAAGTAGCAAACATTATCCAATTCTTTAGAGTAGTGTGCTGATATGCCAATATTCTTGCAGTGATTTAAGCACTATGTTCAATGTTAGATTGAAGTTCATTAAGCCAGTAAGTTAAAATGGTTTCTTATGTTGTTCTACAAACCAATTTACCAAGCAGAAAAACAGATGGTGAGACTGACTTTAAAAAAAAGTCAAAACCTTATTTTAGGCTGCCTAAGTAATATTTTTGTTTTGTTTTTCCTCTCCCTTTTATTTTGCTTCTTAAATAAAGCAATAAAATTGAAAACATGCATTAAAAAAATAAAGATGTATGTTAATGGCATCTAAGAAGCATATAAACTTAATTGGGAGAAAATGTTGGTTACCACTGATACATCTGCATCTTCATATTTTAGCACCAGGAAAAGGCACTTTATGCCAGATGCAACATCAAAGACAAGGGAAATGGGGGCATAAATCTAACTGATCTCATCTCTGTAAGAGTGCTTGAAATGGGTAAAATAAGGAATTAATTGAACTTCATTTCAAGCAGTATAGATTTTTTTAAAAAATATTTTGCTTACACCTATATTTTCCTTTTATTCTCTGTGCTGGTTACCACTACTTGGTAGTACCATAATCAAGAAATTCTATTTTATGTGGAGAAGTAAATAATAAGACTCCTGGTAACATCTAAGAGTGAACTAAAATAGCAGGAGCTTTATATAGCCTTCAGATGAGGATGTGATGTTTTAAAAATCTTAGTAGTGTGCATACTCAGGTGTAAAAGATCCATGAATGTTGAATCCCACAATCTAACTATGAATTCAGGAAAACAAACAAACAAACAAAAAAAAAATTAGCCTTCTCATATGGCTAAATAGTGATAGCATCTATAATGTCAGCTGATAATATCATCAGGTGAACAGAGTTCAGGAGGATGTAAAACTGTGATTCTAATAAAGTATTAGAGTATATTTGTTCAAAATACTCTAGAGTAAAGAATCAGAGTATTTGTTCAAAAGTATTGGACACTGTTTTATTTGTGCACTCTCTTTGTTTGAAAATAAACTTTCATTTTAATACTACAGAGTATGGGAAAAGACAGTTACATTTTGTTATTTCTTAGGTTATTTTTAGATACAATGAACTTGGAAAAATTAATGAACTGTAGCTTAGAGTGCTTTAGACTAAAACTATGGAAAACTTCACTAAGCAGCTTGAATTACCCATTTAAAATATTGTCTATGGCAGGTGGTAGTATTTTTTTCCTCATGGTTTGAACATTTCTGAGTAGAAACTTTTCATTAAACACCACCCTGTGCCCCAGAAAATGTGCAGCAGTTTATTTGTAGCTCCTGTGCAGGAAAGGATTGGGAAATACACATGCAGACAGAGGAGCACGTGTGTGGAAGGAAGTAACATAGCCTAAATTTCCATTGCCTGTCAAATCCTTACATCCCAGACACTGATATATCACTTTTCACCCTGAACAATTAAGTATGTTTTCTTGTAATGTTTTCTCCTGCACTTGCCTTTTAGAGCTGTAGTTCTTTTGATCCTGGCCAAATTTATTTGATCCTTGGTTTATTATTAATCTTGACATACTTTTGAAATATTTCATAGGGGGTGTTTTAGCCAAAACAATGTTCTAGTGTATGTGTTGCAAATTCAAGTTTGTAATTTTTATCCAACAGGATGACAATCTAATGG
This sequence comes from Toxostoma redivivum, assembly GCA_013397375.1. Taxonomy (NCBI): domain Eukaryota; kingdom Metazoa; phylum Chordata; class Aves; order Passeriformes; family Mimidae; genus Toxostoma; species Toxostoma redivivum. Next base: position 686,748 of record VXBI01011463.1, on the reverse strand, counting down.
ATGTCTTGCAGTTGCTGGTTGCTCTAATGTCAGAGCATCCTGGTTCTATGATCCCTGCATTTGATCAGAGGAATGGATTACAGTAAGTTTGAATTTTCTAAGTGGGAAAAAGGAAATAGTGTTTTGACCATACTGTTGCTTGCAAGAAGTCCCATGAAATGGAAATGGTTCTCATCAGTGTGTGTGTTGCACTCATAGATTCCTCATCTTGGAAGATTTTTGGGTCCAGGTGTTCATTTTGACAAGAGGTGCTGTTGGATTTATTATCAATGAGGTGTTTTTTTTAATGTTTCCAAGCTGTCAGTCACACTTAAACAGGGAGTGATCCATTTCAGTCTGTGCATTGATGTCTTCATCTGCTGGTGCTCTGTCTTCAGCTTCCCATTCTTACAGATGTTTTAGAACTGGAAGGGGGCTGACAAAAATTGATTCAGATGTCTTCTGATCCTTGTTAGTTTTTTTTCCTTTTTTTTTTCCTGTGGGACTTTTCCAGAAAAACTCTTTATTTGCTTAAAAGTAGGACTTTGTGCATTGTTTGCAATCTTTTTCCCAACAAACAGAAAAGTAGTGTTTAACACTATTGTGACAGAAAAGTAGGGGAAGTAGTGAATTCTACTCGTACAAGTAGAAAATCTACTAGAGGAGTTAAGTAATGACTCTGATTTTTGTCTTTTGGCTCTCAGAGGGTGGTCACAGTATTGAACTTTTCTAGTTTAACAAGAGCCTGCCTGAACATAGTGGGGAAAAAAATTGGTACGGGCGAACAAATGTAAGAAGAATTCCTAGAAGGAAACGGGGAACAGTAATTTTCTCACTTTGTGAAGGCAGAGTCTCATTTCATACATTTAGTTGCACCTACTGGTTAACCCCTGTTTATACATATATTTTTTCCAGTTGCCCTTTCTCAAGAGACTGCATTCAGGCACGTTTGTAATGGTTTTCTCCCCTTTTAGTGCTAGACTGATTTTTAGATTTTTTTTTTTTACCCATTTTCATCAGATTTGATTTCATTTGTATGGAAATGTATTATGTATGGGAAACTAATGAAAACCTCTAAATAATAAAGTATTTGATTGTCAGGTTGGGTCTCCAAAGCAGTACATTTGGTTTTATTTATCAACTAGCAGTAAGTGCTTTCTTTTTTGTCTAGAAGTGTATGAGCAAGTCAGCATGAATAGTGAGTCCACAGCAAGAAATCACTTTGTTTTCCTGTCTCTTTTGTTACACCTCTTGCTCCAGTATTGTCTTCAGTCAATAGATTGTTTGTGTGGTTCTTGATACATCTACTTTTTGCAATTAAGGCATGATATTCTTGAAATTAAAAAATAATTTTCCAAAGCTTTATAAATATTTGAACTTCTCTTAAAATTATAAATGTTAAAGTATCCAGTCTAGTGGGGGGGGAAAAAAAAGGAAATGCTTTTCCCCTACACAACTAGGAAAACCTAATGGTGTTCTGTAAAGAAAGGCAGAGAAATGGATTGCTAGAATGGCCAGTGCATCATAGATTTGCTTCTTTGTTTCCTTCTGTAGTTTCTGTGGTTGCAGCATTCTCTGGGGTAAATTATTAGTTATATGTAACTGGTTTTGAATCTCCCTTAGGTTTTACCTTTAATTCTGGTATAGAATTTTTTTTTTTTTTGGTTTTAGTTCAGGTGTCCTGAGAATTATGTTTGGGCAAATAAAAGTACATAACTATTGATGAGGGCTCAGTTATGTATAGATAAGGCCTAAAAACTCAAAGTCCTTTGAGCTCTTTAAAATTTGCAGATCTAAAATGCCCTGTTGTAACATGGAATAGTTTTGGAAAGGCTCACCAAAATTGTTTAAATGAGGTAGGTTTATTCCTTTCCCCTAGTGAAGTGATCCAAATTTCTTCAAAAATTTCATCATATCTTATTTATGGTAAAGGATAAGTACTGTTCCTTATCTTCCAATATGATTTCGTGCAACATTTCATCTTCATGGAACATTTGGAATTTAATATTTTTTCTTTTTTCAAAGAGAGCTTAGTAGTCCATGTAGATAAGTTAAATAACATTTCACAGGTTTATAGATCTGTTGAATACTGTGATCCACAGTTCAACTATAATCAGACAGTGATGTAGCCCTAAGAACTTGACTGTCTAAAAAGGAAGTGATGAAAGAAATTGAATGTAACTGATAAATACATTTAGATGTCTTAAATTTTTTGGGGGGTTTACAAGGACCAAAACCTTGCATTTGTTATTCTTCACATTGACAGAAGACCAATGTGTTTTCTCCACTTAGGGTTGTCTACAAGCTTTTAGCATCACAAAGTGAAGGCATCAGGGTGCAAGCTCTGAAAGTGATGGGATATTTCTTAAAGCATCTTGCTCCGAAGTAAGTACTGATTTGGGTCTTAAAACTAAACTTCCCAAGAAAGGAAGGAAAGGTAGGTTGTGACACAGACATTCTATATGTTATTTTGGGTATAAGTAATTGGATGTATATACACACATTTGTGTATAAAGGAGAAAAAGCAATACTGGGGGTTAATCACTAAATAAGCTTCACTGAATGGGAGCTTTTCTTCAACTACCCCTCAGTCTATTTGTCAGGAATGTATTTTTGATATGGTGCTTGTTGCAGGCAGCTACTGTCCAGGCATTATCACTTCCTTATCAAGCTGATTGAATAGTTACTTGCAGTATGGCCTCCTGCTTTTTCCAGTGACCCTTTTCCAGTGAAATCAATAGCAAGAATCAGACTGGTGAGATGGAACCCCCTGTTACTGAGAACTAGGTTTTATATGTCTTGACTCGACTGTGATAGTGGATAACTATTGAGATTGCTGTCCATGGTTGCATTTTTGAGTGAAATAAGGGCAAAGGTGTCCTTTCCTCAGTGTTTATCAAGAAATCCCCAAGGTTATGTTTCAGCTTTTTGGGTCCATGGGTGTGTGGACCTCATTTCTGGAAGAAAGGGGGCTGCCTTCCAGGAATGATTTGTCCTTTCAGAAACTGAACGCTTCCCTGTTTTCTTCACCAAAACTGAAAGACTTAAGGAACAAACAAGAAAAATATTTCTTGAGGCACATGTTTTAAACTCTTTTTCCCCTAAAGCAAATGGAATGCATAGGTTTATTTTATCTTTCTCTACCATTTTAGGAGGAAAGCTGAAGTCATGCTTGGACATGGATTGTTCTCTTTGTTGGCTGAAAGGCTGATGCTTCAGACAAGCTTATTCACCATGACCACATACAATGTCCTGTTTGAGGTAGTCATACACTGAAGTTAGGATCCAATCTTTCTAATTACTTGTTAGACATTGTTAGAGAATTGCTTACATATTTGTGCTGATATGTTCCAGATCACATTAAACCTTAGTGTGATGCAGCTGAATGCTGCTTTTTTCCCCCCCCCAAAGCTCACTACTTTGGATTTGCCCCCTCCTTAACTTGGTTATGCTCATTATGGACAATTTTAGATAATGAGTAACCTGTGTGTCTCAAGCAGATGCTCATGTAGATGTGGAATTTTATTATAGCAATGATCTTGCTTTAGGATAATTGCATTCACATTCATCTTCCAGTGTCTTTTAAATAACAGTATGCACTTAAGAGAGAAATATAAAACTCTACAAGCTGCTTTATTTTTTTAAGCAGGATGAAATAAGTTATCAAGAAAATAAGTGGGGATTTTTTTGGGATGATTTTTAGAATGATGGTGTTTGTGCAGCATCCAAGTATTTTTCAGTAAGCTGTCTTCATGTACATTTATATGTCATCTTCTTTCTTGCTAGATTCTGACTGAACAGATTTGCACTCAAGTAATACATAAGCAACATCCTGACCCTGATTCAACAGTGAAGATACAAAATCCTCGTAAGAATTATACACATTTCTAAGTGCTGCCTTAAGAAAAGTCTGCTTTAAAAGAACCCCACCAATGAAAAAGCTTATTAATTACATCTACCAGTCTTCTAATCTCAGTTTTACGTTTCTTTTTCACTCTAAAAGACAGATAACTTGTATTTAGTTGGAGTTATGTACGAAGTATGTCTCTATAGCTTTTTGAAAGACGTTTTATGTGTCTGTAGTTCATAACTCACCTTCTTTGGCAGTGCAGTCACGTTATGAAATGATTTTTCAAGACTTGTTTGCACAGGATACTTTGATTTAATACATGTTAAGGTTCCAGAAAAATTCTGAATGCATTATTTAGTAACGTCAGACTAAATCACCTGAAATGTGGAAACACCTTTCATTTAAAATTACATTCAGTATAACAATGGTAGATGGAAAATAGGAGAAACGTATCTACTCACTGTTTTGGTTAGCTTACTTTATTGGAAATATCTTGATATAAAACTTTAGATGTCTTTTGAACTTACAGAAAATACTGATCTTCTTTCCTGAATTATATACATTGTTAATGTGCTCTCCACATAATACAATGGACTTACGATAGCTTTGGGAGTTAACTTTTTCCTGGAGAAATAACAGATTTTTCACTTTCATAGCTGCTTTGTCCTTAAATGCACGTCACAGTTGTAGGTTTACTTCAGGGGGAAGGTGGGGAGAGAGAGAAAAAAAAGCAAAGCAGATATGGAGGAAAGAAATCTGGTTACATTATGCCATTTTCCTTCTAGTAAATCTGTATGAAGCAAGAGATGTGAGCAGGTTTCCGTTGTGTTCTCCTAAGATTTTTGAAGTTGACAGTCACTGCTGTGATCAGTATAGACTCTATGAGGACTGAGTTGATTCTGAAATTATATGGGTCTGGTAGGAAGATTGATTTTTAGGATCCCTTTTTTAGGTCATTACTATTATCAAATAAGGCATTGCCCTTTAAAGGAGTTGTACAAGATGAGCTGCAACCATGACAATGACTGTAGTCAAATTATACCTTGATTCATTTGCAAAGTTGACCTCTCTTACAGTAACAAGAAAAGTCACTGCCTCACTGCTTCAAAAAGTGCAATGTACCCTCAATTTTGACCTCCTAAAAATACACAAAGCATTGTAAGAGATAAAATTTTATATTAGGAAGATTTTTTGTAACAGCAACTGTTAAGTTTAATTGGAAGTTGGTCACATTCTTTGAAAATTCAGTACTATTAAGGTAGAGCAAAATCTCATAGGGTAAAGCATTTTTCTTGTGTAATGTTTTATAAAGGATGCTTTTTTATGTTAAACCTCATGTAAAAATGGTTCTGACAAGTTATGATAGCTTATCAATTGCCATGCAGTAATATTTGTGTTGCTTAAATATGGTAATTCAATTAATTTCATTTACTTTAGAAGCCTGCAAATCCCCTGATGGGTGACTAGGTTTGAAAAGTATTGGAAGAAGGGATTTGTTTTACTTAAACCTTCTTCTCCAATAGAGATGTGCTTTTTGTCAGTAAAAAACTTTTTTATGTGGTGTCACTTTCCTTGTACAAACACTGTTGAAAGAGGCCTTGTGTTTTATGCTGTGCCTAGTCCTAATATTTTGTTACTCATGAACTGTTTTACAGAGATTTTGAAGGTTATTGCAATCCTGATCCGTAATTCCCCACCGTGTCCAGAAGCTCTGGAGGTCCGGCGAGCCTTTCTCTCGGATATGATTAAACTGTTTAATAACAGCAGAGAAAACAGGAGGTAAGATGGCTTGCCTTATCCACAAGTATATAAAATAGATAACAAGGTCTCCTAGTAAATTAAACTCAGAAGGGCAGATACTGCTTAATTGCTGTTTCAGTGAATTCTGTACTCTAGCAAAGTCTTCAGTATGAAAAATTAGAGAAGCTTACATGTAGCAATTTTTAAAAGCATATTAGATTCTTGACTTAGCTGTTGTGTGTTAAAATATGATTCAACAGCATGTGTGTGTTTTGCAGGAGTTTGTTGCAGTGCTCTGTCTGGCAGGAGTGGATGCTTTCCCTTTGTTGTTTTAATCCAAAGACTTCTGAGGAGCAGAAGATAACTGAGATGGTGTACACCATATTTCGGATTTTGCTGTACCATGCAATAAAATATGAGTGGGGTGGCTGGCGTGTGTGGGTGGATACACTGTCAATCACACATTCAAAGGTGAGATTAATCAAATTTCAGGAGCATTTCTGAAAGATTTTGGTCCTGGTCTTGCTTTTTAGTAACAGCAGGAACACAAGGTGGCGCACCATAGCTATTCATCAACAAGAATACCTTTAATAACATCAAAAGGCTGTAAAACAAATGAGTAAAAAGCAAAGAAATCCAAGTTAAGGCAGATGCTTAAACTGTCATGGAATATGGGGTGAGAGTGCAAATCCTTGCAGTATGAATGAGACCATTACCCTTTGTTATTGTTCTGTCTGAATTTTGTTGTTGTTACCACCAGAATTACATCATAAAAGTTATTACTGGTTGTCTGAATAAGGCACAGTAGTACAAAAGGTACTTTATACTGCCTTATTCTGAACAAAAGAGTGAGGCCAGTGTGGGCTTCAGAATTATTCTGGCTATCAGAAAATTAAATTATAATGAATTAAATTATAAATTACATATTTCTAAATGTGTGCAACTTAGCAGTGTGAAAAGAACATCTGTCAATCCAGAAGACCACTTTATGATACTAAGGAATTGTTGGCATTTCTGAGGTCTTGGATTTGGAATTAATTTTTTTCTTAAAAAAAGGTCAGTCTCTGCAGACAGCAAGAGCTTTGTTATTTTGCATGTCTGTTTATTGCATTCAGAGGTCAATGGTGAATTCTTGGACTATGGGGAGACAATTGTAGAAATCTATGTAATAAAAATGGGTGAAATAACTTTATTAAACAGTCACTTAGGTAAGTGGAATTCCAGTGCAAAGAGCCCAGGGCCACATTTTAACCCTTACAGAGATCACATTTTAGGTGCAGGACCATTCTTAATATTGTTTTTTGTTGGCTTTACAGCCTTCAAAAACCTCTTTTTGCCCCAAGATGCAGAGGGCATGGGTGAATTGTACAATGGCAAGCTGTAGCCAGCCTTTTATATAAAACTGGCATAATTTAGCATGTGTGTGATTGCTGGGAATTGTCCCTGGGGAAAGATGGAGAGGTGAATAAAGGAAGACCACCTCTCTAACTCTTATTCAGAGCTTTGATGCCTTGAATTTAGAAATTAACTAGCACATTATCTTATAATCTCTAGTTCTATTCCTAGACTCCTTTTGTAAGATAATGTAATGTCAGAAATCTTGTTTAAACAGCATCTATGTCAGAAAGGTTATATAGATTTTTTGGTCATTCTCTTCAGTGACTTAATGTGGGTAATCAATGATCTAGAGTTCCTAGACAAAAACCCCAAGATTTTATTGTGATGCCATGGCCAAATGTCAAGAACAAAACCCTGCAGTCTTAGAAAAGACCAAAAAATAGATAGATATATATGATGTTGGTCTGGTTTATTAGTTTGTATTTTAAAGGCTGCATGTTTTTGTGAAATGCCATAGTGAATGAGAAAATGACCTTCTTCAATCTGTGTTTCTCATTTTTGGTTCCTGGCATGCTACAATAGGGAGGTGTCCTTGGTTGTAGGAGTAACTCCCTGTAAGTTTTCCCAAGTCTAACTTTGACCTTCCTGTCAATATATAGTATCTGTCTGTTCTTCCAGCCCATTTCAGAAGTTGAATGATGGCAAGTTTGGAAGTGTGTGAGTGTGGGGCAGAGTGTTAGTGGTGGAATATTGAAGGACTCATACTGGAATTCAGTTTGTTTGGACTTCAGTACTAATACTAGTTCCAGAAGCCTAAATGAGAATGTTTAAACAGCAAAAGCAACCAGAAACTAACTTGACAATATTGATATGAATGATGATGCCATGATCAAGATTTTAACATTTCACCTTTATTATGCACTTTCCATATGAATTTTTTTTTGGAAATAGTACATACAATTCATGCAACTAGCCATATAAAACTAGACGCCCCTTCAGAGCTGCCTGTTAATTACATAAACAAAAATGACGATAAATCACAAAACAAGCTCTTGAAAAATGTCTTTGGGCAATTATAACGATTTTTTAATCCTGTTAGTTTTGCTTATTTTAAATAGTCTTGTATCCTGTTATACTACTATTGAGATTCATAGAGATTCACACATAACCTGGTATAGGCATAATTCAGTGGGCAAATTGTTCGATGCTAAGTGCATCTCCTGTGTTTTTGATTTCTAGCATGCTTTCAAAGTAATGTGGGAATGATGGGAACAAAAATATTTCCTTAACATTGCTAAGAGAATAACCAATTTGGGTTTTTCCTATTTCATCTCTAATTGTATTGGGTTACTGCTTATTTTTCCTTTTTATAACCCCCTGTGCCATTCGTGCCACTAATTTATAACACCCATTCTATGATAAAGAACTAGTACATAAAGGACCAGTGTTACAGAATTGGATAGGTTTTGCAGAGCTACACATCAAGATACATGCAGCTGCTATAAAAAGCCAAAGAAACTCAATTGCAATTTTATTGTCCAGTTTGATAGATTTCCTGCCACCTTTGTAGCAGGGAAGCTGTTTGTCACTGTAGCCCTCTCCTCCAACAGCTGCACAGCATTTTATAAGCAGCAGTGGCTTTTCCAGCATAATTGCACTGCATTGGCTTCCTTACACTCAAAATTTAGAAAGTGTGTAGATATGTGCAACCTTTTAAAAGCAAAATTTCTTAGTATTGCTCATGTATTTTGTTAATTTCCTTTTTTATGCTTTCCAGATATTAAACCATTGTATACAAAGGTGTTTAATCTGTTGCTTCTAGTTCAATGAAAACATTATTGGAAAAATTAAATCACAATTCCAGTTTGTTCTGACTGGCTACTGTTGAATTTATGAAAGCATCTAAGAACTTCTGTTTTTTAAACATTGCAACCATACTAACTAGGCCTTAGATTTTATCTATCTAGTCCTGTTACTTTTTACAAAGAACCGATGATTTGGGGTTAATAATAGGAAACAAGTAAAGAATGGTGGACAACTTCCCTTTTTAACCTTTCAGCTTCCCCAAGTTTTAAAAGAATACCATTATTTACACAGTCTAATACACTCCTAAATTATCTGGATGTTTTAAACAACTGGGAAGACTAATATCTGCTTATTTCAGGCCCTTAAATATGTTTTACTACTTAAAAGTTGATTCATGTTACCTTTCTGTTAAAGAAAATATATTCAGGTGAAGAATGTTTTTGTTTTTAGTAGCTCAAGAAATTTTCAGTGAGTAAGACTCAGATGTTAATATGTGTAAGCTGCAGTTCTGTTGCTTTTTATGTGGAAAAATTATTCACTGATTTGAATGAGAAATATAATCTTGAAATGTTAATAGAGGGACCTTGCAGTACAATGTATTTCTGACTAATTATCTATTTTCAGTCTAAAGTACAGTTGTAATAAACACTTTGAGTGTTAAGTAAATTTGTATATTCTTTTGTGCCCTGCCTGTTGAATTTAAAGGGGGTGGGGAGGGAACCCCAGAGCGTTTATGTGTGTTATGTTTGCCAGGTTTTCATCACTGTCTAATGAGGGAAAACTGGCAAAAGCTACAGAGATTGGGTGGTGGAGGAGTTAATATATGGTGGCAATTAAAAAAATAATTTGCAGAAAATGTGACTCAGTAGTTGTAGAAGGTAAGAGGCCATCAGAATCTGGAGTCCAAATCCTGTTGGCATCCAGGGTTTGCTTAGGATGGTTTTGTCTGGTTTTTGTCCCTGTCCTGGGGGCAGGAGGGTCTCCCACATCAGAGATCTTCAGCTCCAGGGAATTTTGAAGGCTTCAGGTATTCCTCTGAAAAGTGTATCTGCATTGCCCTGAGGAGAAGCAGAAGTACCTGGCTCAGAGGGTCATTGTCCCACTGCAGATTTTTGGTTGTCACTTGTGCCATGCCCAATATGTCGATGAAGCAAAGCTGGGAATACCCTTGAAATTACTCAATATTACATTCATTCTAATGGTGTAAATAGCTATTTTTAATAAATATTACTTATTCTATATAGAAATTATTCTCAGCTTGTCCCCTGAGTTATGGGCAGCAGAAGGAGTTTGGAGACTGGAATGTGCACCCTCCAAGATGTGTTGAGATGAGGCAGTCCCTCACCTTTACCAGGTGTTTCCTTGTTACATCTTCTTTTGTAGCAGGTGTGTGGGAAAGCTTTTCTAACCAGTGGCCCCAGGGAGAAGAAAGTATTTTCATTGTTCAGCAGGCAGTGATGGGCTCTTACACTTGCAGTGTGTATGGTTAATGGGGAGCTCCTCCATTTCATTATTCACTTGGTTTGAGGGAGTACAGTGTCATGGGTAAAGTTACAGGATGCTACCATTTGACTAATCCAAGCTGAAAGAAATGGGGATAGAATAGAAGGGAGCAAGGTAAACTGAGAATTTATAAAGCAGGCAAAAACCTTTATAAAGCTGCAGAGAGGCCTTAAAAGAAGAGTGTAATTGAGATTTGCTACTAAGTGCCAGAGCTCTCAAAAAGAGGAATTATGGAAACATTTGCAGCAGAGAGAGCTGGTGCATAAAGAGACAAGTAGCTCTGAAATAGTCTTCATGAGTAAAAAAGACTTGAGGAGAGAGAGGATTCTCATCTGTATGAGTTGGTATAAAAAATCACTTGAAGATGGGACCTGTGTCTGCAGCCTCAAGAATTGTTAGTGGTTTTCTTTGCTGTTGCTGCAATTTGAAGCAATCGTCCTCTGTAATTGCAACTACCTCTGTTCACATTGTGGGGCCTGAATTAGGTCTCCTGGCCATGATTTGAAATGATGGATGTGGAGTCTTTGCTGTAGGGCTGCCAACAATATATGGAGATACTGGAAAAGGATGGCAGAAGTGAGCCGTGCATAAGACTTGTCACTGAGCATTGCAACAACGGGGTGATAAACGCTGAATTTAGTTACAGAATATTTTTGTTAATAACTAAGTACCTGATGTGTACAAGATAGGGTTTGACAGTCCCATGAACTGTAGGAATGGTGGCAGAGATTCAGACAATTGTGTGTGCTCATGTCTTGCAATTTAAACTCATTAAGAGCAATAACTTCCTTAGTGAAAACGAGCTAATGTTCAGTATGCTGTTTGAATTTATTGTTGTATGATGATGTAACAATAAGCTATACTGTGACTTGATTTGAAGTAAGATGCTGCCAACATACATAAAATTCTTTCTCAGATAAGAAGACTTTTATGAATTATATTGACTAATACTTGCTTTCTTATTCTAGAAATTTTTTTTTTTACTCAAGATAAGTAAAAAGGAAAGGCAGTATTTGCTACTTAGGTGAAAATGCAAGATACAGGAACATGAAACCATCTTGGAACAGTGGTTTTCCCTCACCTTGTACATCACTGAATGTGTTTCTGATGGAAGTTTAGACTCCTAGAAACTTCTAATACGTAGTGTCCTGCAAAGTATATTTTAACTTGCTTTTTTTTGCTTTCTTCTGTGAACCACTCAGAACCAGCCCAGAGATTCCTCAAGTTAGTGAATTACAAACAGTAACTCAGTGTGTGGTACACACAGTACCTTTGTATCTTTTCCTGTGCTGAGTTGAAAATGGGTTTTGATATCTCTGATAGTGCTGTCTCCTGTCTAAACAGGCCTGTTTGTGGTTGGAGATTGGATTGCACTTTTGAAACAGTAGAGGAGAAGTGGAAAAAGCAGGTCAATAAAATCCTAGTTAAGATTTAAAAAGTTGTGATGCTTTTTGGAATTATGAAGAGTTTATTCATTTATAATGAAGAATTTATTTAAACCAGCATAGGAGCTGGTTTGTGCTGAGCAAACTCTATAAGGAAACAGCAATATATATAATTGTCTGACCTGTCTGGCAAGATATTCCCTTCCTTTCTCTACTCTATGAAATTGCCCACTTAAAAATGGAAAAAAAGGCCAAAATCTTAATGTATAGTTAAAATACTTTCTCTATGTTCTTTAATGCAAATGTCAATCATCTTACCCTTTTTCATTGCTGTATGCTAATTTTTCTACTTGGCAATTAGTAAATGTTGAATGTCAAATTAAGTTAAAATTAATGGCAGAGGCAAATGTTGCAGTTATTAGCTCACAAGTGTCTTCAACTGGTGGTGCGTAGAGATGCATTCCAAGCATTGAAGACAGCTATGGATTAACTATCAAATGATGGTGAAGATTAATGATTGGCCTTTTAGCTCACTAATTTAGAACAATTTCTGGTAATTAATTTTGTATTATCAGCTTTACAGTTGCAAATGCCTTAAGGAAAATAAAAAATTGCTTATGTGCATTTAAGGTTCTTCAGGGTAACAGTTGTCTTGTAAATTGTTGTGTGCTTCCAGATCCTAATGTTTAATCTTTGATACCTTTATGTGCTCTGTGCACTTGCTTTTAGTAATAATAATTTCTACTTAATTTTGCATTTTTGGTGGTACTGATTTTGTTAACCTTGGGTGTTTTGATTTGTATGTGTAGTTTGGCTTTGTGTACTTGTGTGCTTCATAAATGCCACATCAGGCAATAGAAATTGTGGGAGAAGAATTGTCTGGTGCCTCTATCATAGTGCCACAATTTCTTGGTTTCCTGTCAAACCAAATTACAGCTTGATGTAGTGATCAGAACCATTTATACAGCATTGTTCAAAAGTTGGATTTTACAAAGCAGAATTTCTGAAATTTGTATCCTTTTTTAATATAAGAAACCCCTGGACTCAAAATGGATGTTAGAAAGATTTTTCATACGGTCTCTTTAAATCTGTGCCTTGGTATTTTAATTTGACTTTTATTTAAAGGACAGTATTTAATGCATTGTAGCATGAATTCTTGTTGATATGTATGGTCAAAGTAGAAATTGCTATCCTCATTGAGTGGATTTTGAGGTTTTTTTTTGGGAGTGATGTTTTCCTTTAGTTCCATACTGTCTAATTTTCTTCATCACTTTTTTTTTTTCAACAAGTGGAATGAGAGATCCCAGTTTTGTTTATAGACACTAAAGTTTCAATTAAAGTTTCAATTTTCAATTAAACCAGCTTGAATGAATAATATGCTTCAGGTCATATTAAAATAGAGTATTGCTCCTGTAGTGCTTTAATATACTTGACTGATGGAGAAAATAGAATGTTAAAAAGCTAATACAGACATCAGATCCTATCAAAAATACTTTTTGTCTTTGCTCTTTTTTTCTGCTTATGTCTGATTTCTTAACTGTAATTTCTAGTATAGTTTTAATCTGAAAAAGTATTTTTGACTTCTCCGGGTCACATTAAGGGAGGGTACTCCTACTGACCAATCATCACTTTGAATACCATGTACATGGAATTTTTAGATGAGATCTCAATGAATGAGCCAAGTATGTGTGAGAATAAGGAAATGTGTGTTTGTATATTTAGTGGAATGCACTGCCCTGCTTTGCCAATGGAAAATGTTTATGATACAGAAAATTATTTTAAAAAAACAACCCTCAGGTAGAGCTTATGCTGGGAAAATTTTGAGAACTGAGCTTACAGATAAATAAATATTTGTGTTATCGAATCTAAATCTAAATCCTAAATGGAAAGGTATGAATAAACTGAATTGAGTAACAGTGTAATAAAAAGTTAGTCTAGTCATATTTTATTTTTTAAAACACAGCTATTTATTTGGGAAAATGAGTTTCATTAGTGTGTATATAAAGACTTTTTCTCTCTGGAATTTTTTTTTAAATAACTAGAAACAACAATAGTATTTTCAGCTGAGGAGTAGAGAAGTCTTTCCACTTTAATCAGTTTGTTTGGCTTTCCTCAGGCTGAGATGGGGTGAATAGCACTCACCAGAGGAAATGTCCTCTGGAGAATTTTAGGTATCATTTGGGGATCCACAGGATTTTGGTTTTGTTCAGTGCTTCTCTCTGCTCTTTGTGAGATTGTACTTCCTGCTGTCAAATTTTCAAAATTTTATGTATTTTTCTAGATTTTTGAGTATACTAAAGGTGCTGAAAAGACATGAAAGCTCTGCTACTTGTCACAACCTCGCCTTTCACAAAAAAAAAATTAAGGTTTTTGAATCTAGTAATTCTGTGAATCTTATGCTTAGGCTATCCTTTGGATCAGTCTAGTTGGGTTTTTTTTGACACTGGCTTTACTTTTTCTTTCTTCCTTTTAGCTAGGAGAACCAGGTGCATGTAAGAAAAACTTGCTGTCAGTTGAGGTGGTATCTAATGTGCAGGTTTTTTTAATGAGAAAGACAGTATCCAATATAAATTTGTGATTTGACCGTTGATTGTAATTTTGTTTTTCTTGTTTTTTCTTTTTTTTTTTTTCAATAAAACAGTCATTAATATCCTTTGAACTCTGTTCTTTTAGGTAACTTTTGAAATGCACAAAGAGAGTCTTTCCCAAATGTACAAGGAGTACCAAGGGAAAGGAGGTGAAGGGAGTGGAGTATGTTCTTCAACTCCAATTAGAACAATCTCTGGGATCAGCAAAGAAGCTGAAACCAAGGGAAGACAACCATCTTTGGAGTTAAAAGAAAATGCTGCTGCTCCTTCCTGCATTACTGAAGGTGAAACAGAGTGCAGAACTGAAAAAGAAGAGAAAGAAAACTCATCAGGTGGTGGCCAAAAAATTCATTCAGTGTCTAATCATAAGGAGGAATTAGAGGGGGAGGATATGGGTACTACACAGGATTTAAAATCAGTGCCTTGTGTGGAATTTTCTCCAGAACCAGAAACCGTGAAGCCCAGTGTCTCAGAAATCAGTACTGGAATAGCTGAAGCAATTGAAGATTCTAGCAAAGGTGATGAGCTTGTGGAAGAAACAGTTGCTGTCACTGCTGCTTCTTTAGCTATGCAAACTCCTGTGGAAGGAGAAACTCCCACAAGTTCAGAAAGACTGGAAAAAGCAGAGGTGGAAGAGGAAGATGACTTTGTTGATTTGAAAGATGAAAGTAGTTTGTCTTTACCTCCGGAAGAGCTTGCAGGAAGGAACAAGGAGTGTGGCTCTAATGCAAACGAAGTGACAAAGCTGGAAGAAACAGCAGACAAGCAACCTGAAACTGGGCTTTTAAAATCTGAGGGTACTGAAGTTGTGGATGACAAGAAACAAGAAGTGACTTTGCCAGAGACAGTGAGTTCTGCAGTTGCAGAAATAGTAACTCAGCCAGATTCAGCAGGAAGAAAGAAGGTGAAGGAAGGAAACATAGTTACTAGTGAAACCAAAACAACTGTGGAAAACCCAAGTTCACAAGTGGCAGAGCCTCCTGGGGCCTCTGACAAAAGAATTGCCAAGCTTGATGTTTCCAGCGTTGCGTCAGATACAGAAAGACTGGAGCTGAAAGCTAACACGTGTCTAGAAGCACCTCTGCCCCCCAGATCCATACCTGAGGTAAATTCTACCTGTCCTTCATCCATCTAGCCTAAAAATAAAAGGAAGTTTTTTAAATGAATTTTTTTTGAGAAAGCGTACCTAAACATCTTGGAGATTCTGATGTGTGTGATTTTTTGTGAGTTATCTATAAAATCATTTTAACCCTGGGTTAAAATAGCCATTATTAATTTGTTTACTGAGAAGCCTCTGAGATTTTTATACATCCGCATATGAATGCTGATATAAACTGAGTATTTGGCTAGATGGACACGTCATCTTACATTTTTTGTTCAAGTATAAAGTAAGACTGAGCTTCTGTTGTGCGCTGCAGTGCTCCAGCCCTCTAGTCTTTAGTTTCTAATACAGATTTTAATGGTTGAATAGTCATGTCTCTGAGTCCTTCCCTTCTGCAGAGATACCTCCTAATGGATGCTCTTCAATCTGCACCATTCTTCCTTAAAGGAGGAAAATCACTGTCTACAGCAACATATTCTCCCCCCCTGGTAAGGTTGGGTGGCTCCTTGTGAATACCTAGACTGGCAGGTGTGGTAGTGCAGCTGTAGCCTAGTTTGTAGTTTTGGTATATCGATTAAATAGCATTTGTGTAATAGTTTTAGCTGTGTTTGGAACCATGTACACAATCTAAACTTGTTGGATATCTAAAATCTCAAGCCTGTTAAATGTTTTTCAGTGTGTACCATTGGAACTAATAACCAGAGTGTGGGTTTTGTGTTTTGTTTTCTTTTTTATCTGCAAACTGCATTCAGCCCTCAAGGCAGCAGGTTTCCTCAGGACAGGATCTGGCTGCTGCATTGGATGGGCAGAGGAGGGACACGAGGTCAGCTGTGTTCCGCATTCCCGAGTTCAGGTGGTCACTGATGCACCAGCGCCTGCTCACAGACCTGCTCTTCTCCATAGAAACAGATATTCAGATGTGGAGAAGGTACCTCCTGTGCTCTATGTGGAATGATCCACACTGGCTTCTATTTTAAGGGGCTTATGGACATCTGGTGTTTTACTCATTATTCAATAGCCTGACTTATTTTGTGACCTACATCAAATTATTCTCAGATTTTTTTTAAGACTCTTTGCAGACATAGATGTGTATTGGTTCAGGGCCTGCACACAGAATTTGACTGAAATTCTGGCTACATACAAGTCAATGGCAGTCTTGCTGTTGATTTTTATTTAACCAAGATTTTAATTTTCCTAATGTACTTAAGGGCCTGTGTCTTCTATTCTTATCTAAATGTGTATAAGAAAGAAAATATATCCAAAATAGTATTTCTTGCTTCTGCATTTACACACACTGAATTGCTGCTTTAATGGGGTTCTGTGAACCCAGAGATGTTAATTTAAAGATTAACTTCTAACAGGGATCTGGAACATAATCATGAACATCTTTGAAAACAGCAGTAATTCTGTGATTTAATTTTAAGGTTGAATAACTGAAATGAGAGGGATGTCCATTGTTAGTTTGTTGTAGTGATTATTGAATTTAAATTGAACCATATAGCTGTACTGACCTGATAAAAAGCAATTTCAGGATGAAGAAAAGTGATTCAAACAATTTAAACTGAAGTGAATTTTTGTCTGATTACAATTTTTAGGATATATTTAAGTTAACCTATCAGGACATCAGCAGATATAGCTAAAATATATTTCTGTTTTGGCCTGTTTTGGAAAGTTTTGTCTAAGTTTTTGTGCTTTGTTGATTTTAAATTTCTCTGAGCAATCATTAGTATTTGCTTTAGTTTTCCAAAGATTTAAGTTCAAATCCAGTTCACTGTTCCAGGAGACTTTTTTCTGTTTCCTTGTGACTTTTGCTAGCAAGCAGTCCTAGACCAGCCTGTACCATATCTTTATACAAATGAGGATTAGAAGTCATCTCAGTGTTCATAGCAGCCTGTGAACTTGGGCAGTTTATGAACAGAAAGGAAATGTAGTTTTAGGTTTAGATTGAGATACATCAGTTGACCCTTACAGTCATGTGTTACTCACTGCCCCACTGCTAAGTGTCTGGTTTTAGTTTGTAAAAAGAGAAATATGTTAAAATACCCCCAAAATAACATCCTATTCTGAATCTCTCTCTCTTTTTAATTTTTGGACAGCCATTCTACAAAAACTGTGATGGACTTTGTGAACAGCAGTGACAATGTGGTTTTTGTGCACAACACCATCCACCTCATCTCTCAAGTGATGGACAACATGATCATGGCCTGTGGTGGTATCTTGCCATTGCTTTCTGCTGCCACATCTGCTACTGTAAGAAATTCTGTTTTTATTTGAAAATTCCTCACTTTGGGAAACGGGAAGTGCATGTGGGTTGTTTCCACAGGCATGTCTTTCCTCCCTTTGCTGCCTCTACGCTTTCCCTAAGATAAATTGAGTGTCTGCCTTCTTTGCCTGAAGACATAAAAAAAGTTTCCTGTCTTTGTTGCCCCACAGTGGTCTGGAATGGGATTAAATCCCAATACTAATGATTGTTCCTAGAATATGAGTAATTATTATTTTTGAATGTGACTGATAGTGGACTTCCAGCACACATTTTTCTTCATTTAGCATGCAGGAATATTATCTTTGTGAAGAAGTAAATGTTGCTTTCAATTTTTCTCTGTGTAGCATGAGTTGGAGAGTATTGAGCCAACTCAAGGACTTTCAGTAGAAGCGTCTCTAACATTTCTCCAGAGATTAATCAACCTTGTGGATGTGCTAATTTTTGCAAGCTCTCTTGGTTTCACTGAAATTGAGTCTGAGAAAAATATGTCATCTGGAGGAATTCTGCGACAATGTCTTCGTCTGGGTAAGCAAATAAGATCACTTAATGAGCATAGGAGCTTGCAGTTACTATATAGTTAGCAGCTTTTTTTTCTTTCCTGTCCATTGTTTTGTTAAATCAAGATTAAATGTAGTTTAATTAAGATTTTTTTACAGTTTTACTGTATTCTTCAATGCATATATATATGTATGTGTTCCTCTTTAAAAAGTTTAAATAATTTAAATTAAGTTTCTTAGCCTGTTGTCATTATATCTATGAGTACATTTCTTTTGCCAAAGTTCCCCAAATAATCAAGGCTGAGAGTATAGCAGCTTTAAGAAAAATCCTCTTGTACTATTTAAAAGAATGAACCTTTGCAATACTTAGATAAGTGGTTTAACACATGAGGGTCGGTATATGAAGGTATGGTGAAAACTAGAAGTGTAAAATTCTGAAGGGTTCAAATTGGGGAGTAATTGTATCCAATTGTTACAGTATGTTTGCTTCAAATTGGATTGAAAGAAAATGGTCAATTACCTGAAAAAGTAACAAATATTCTTAAAATGAAAACATATGAGACCATAGCAGGGTCCAGGTAGTTAATACAGGAGGAGAGAATTCATGCTTAGTTGCATGCTGTAAGACTTTTTGTAATGAAAAGTTTAATTTGCATGAGTGCCAGAGCAGCTCAGAGCCTCAACAGTAACTAGCCTTCCTCTCCCTTTCTAGGCAATTAAAACTTTGTGCAGGTAGAACAAGATTTATGGGATGCAAACAGGTATAGAGGTGGGGTAGTTCTTTTTTCCTTTGAAAATAAATATTAGAAGATGAAACAGGGCACAAATGTGCAGCTAAAAAAAAAAGTTGTGTAACTTCAGAACATTTGGTCCAAGAGTAACAGAGTATTGTGAAGCAAACGTTGCCATTTGTTTCACTGGTTTATGGCTTGTCTTCTCCCTTGCAAGTTTGTGAAATTTAGCTGTCTTCACCCTACCCACCCCGTGGTTGTATGCATGGTAAAATTGCAGTGAGGGATGCTCACTTACTCACTTTGAAGTATCCATTAGATACAGCATATATGTTCTAATAATGCAGCATTCATTATTAGTAATAAATTATTAAAGAATTTTGAGCATTGTTTTGCAACTTTCTAAAACTTACAGAGGCAAAATATTTTACTCGTGTATGTAAACTTTTTAGTTTTAAGTGGTAAATGGAATTATATTACACATTTCTGTAAGGGAATATAGAGCAATACTATTTCTCAGAATAACTCTTAATGTTTATTTTCCCCTCAAGTATGTGCAGTAGCAGTAAGAAATTGCTTGGAGTGTCAGCAGCATGCACAGATG
The DNA here is from genome assembly GCA_013397375.1 of Toxostoma redivivum. Lineage (NCBI taxonomy): Eukaryota > Metazoa > Chordata > Aves > Passeriformes > Mimidae > Toxostoma > Toxostoma redivivum. The sequence goes on along the minus strand of VXBI01011463.1, from coordinate 667,362 downwards.
AAACCTATTGGAGACACTGGGAAGAACCAAAAAACAGTTCAAGGCTTTGTAGGATCAGCAAAGTCTGCAGCAAAGGCAAGTTTAAGACCACATTCAGAAACACAGAAATCAGTAATGATTACTCTGTACAGAGGGATAATTTTTTAACTTTGTACCTGCACCACTGATATTTTAACAGACCTGAAATGGGGTGACACAGATGCTGAAAATTAAATCTGTCAAGAAATTCAACAAGAAATGGCCAGATTTTTTCTCCTTTAAAGATGAAATGCATATCTGATCTTTCTGCTCTAGTTATGACAATACAATGTGCAGTGGGTGATTGTACACACTTAATGATTCTTGGTAGAATGCTTTTAAAAACAGGATCTTAGAATTTTTTTTTTTTTTAATAGAGTCCTGTGGACATTGTGACTGGTGGCATTTCTCCAATACGAGACCACGACAGGCTTCTGCAGGATATGGATATTAATCGCCTCCGAGCAGTGGTCTTCAGAGATATAGTAAGTAAATCATGTCCTGTTCTTTGTAGCTGCTTTTCTGCTTTGTATCTGTTTGCTGAATGCTTTCTCTGTGTTAGAGTTTGGCAAATTAGATGTCCAAAAAGGGAATACTGCTCACAGTAATTAGGAACTCATAATACTCTGCAGCTGTTGTAGTGTTTGGGACTGGAAAGAGGGAGAGGTGAAACCCAACTGTCTCCTGATCTGGCTCTTTGTGTTCCTAAGAATTGATGATGTGGGATTTTGCCTGTTGTATATTAATAATCTTCTGTTTAGTACAAATATGTACCTAGACAAGCTATTTATGTATCATAAACATGTTTGTACATTTTGAAAAAGTCACATTCTTCTAGCTAATTAGAAATTAGAGGTCATCTCTAATTCCTTTACTTCCCCTCAGAGGAACCAATTTGTGTGCATGTGCTGTAAGTATGCATATGTTTTTTAGTCTTGGAATTGACTAAAAATATCATTGCCTTGTGTCAGCAACTTTATAGCTGATATTGAGGAAATTGAGATTGATTGCTTGAAAGAAACACCTCTGTAAGCAAATACAACAGCTATAATGGCTGTGAGTCATTGGTGGCCACAGGCCTGGACACCACAACTTAGTTTACAATAATTGGACTGTTTAGTAAGTAAAATGATTTATGCAGTGACTTTTTTTCTGTCCAGAAAATGAAGGATTTTGAGTTTTATCTTTTAGTAAATATTGATTGAAGCAAGCTTCTTTCAACCTCTACTTCAGTGTCAGTGTGCAAGACAGTAACAGGAAGTGACTCTTACATAATGGTGGCAATTAAAGTAATCCTAGTGATTCCTTCAAGCATGTTTTATGAACCTTTTTCTTTAAAACAAACCACCAAAACAACACCCACCCACAAACTCTTCTTTTTTTGCATATCTAATCCATCAGGCTCTCTGTTTCACTGTAGATATAAAGTGATGCAATTGCTCTGCTTTTTGGCTAAGGTGTTGAGCAGTGAGGGAAAGGTAGACTTAGAAAGACCTGGTTGGGAATAGTTTTTGTCTGAGCTGTTTACACTTGCATCTAAATGGTTTTTTTTACATGCAATTTCTTGCATTGTATTCAGCACTTAGAACCAGGAGTGGCATAATTTTTATCTATGAGTTCTACAGCAGGAACTCTGATGGAATCCACTTTACCCACCAGTAGCGGTACTTACAGTGGTACATGAGCTTTATTTCAAGCAGTTCTTCAAACGTAGCTGAAAAAATAAGGAAGGGTCTGTTCTAATTCACTGGATCACCACTTCATTAAGTACAGTTAGAAACTGTCTTAATATTCATTCAGCAAGAAAAGTTTTTATAATCCTTACCATTGTAGGTGGCTCTCCTCAATCTCACACTGTGATTATTCTATGGAAGTTAAGGTTTTGGGTCAAGCCAAGGAGAAGATAAGTTGTTTTTTCAGTGCAACAGATAGGATCCACCTATGTTAGCTGTTCTTAATAGAAAGCTTCTCATAAACATCTCCCAAAATAACTTATAAAGAGCTCTTCAAGAAATAAGGAGCTTTGATGGGCACTACAATTGTGATAGAATGAGCTGTATAGTGTAACTTAGTTTCTGGAATTGCTCAGAGGAAAAAATTGAATGTTACCTGAGCCCTGATATAAATGAGGGGTAAAATATTCCAAACACTTATGTTTTACTGATTAGTCAGTGAGGATCCAAATACTCCATTCTTTTGTGACCCAAAGGTGTATGAAGCTTTCTTTTCCTTTGGTAGTCAAAAGGGACAGGCTTAGGCTTAATCTTAAAGTCTAGTTTTCCCTCTGTTTCACTAGGATCAACTGAGTACTCTGGGGAGGAACCTGGCATAGTTCATATTAAGATTTGTCTTCAAGGTTTTCTTAAAATCTCTACATGAAATTACAGCTGTAATGTAAATGCGTATTGGTCAATTCTTGTTTAAATTATACATAGTAGATTATATCCATCTGGACTATCTGATAATGAAATAAAACCTTAACACTTGTTCTAGAATTTGCTCCTTTTCCTTCATCAATATGTTCTAGTTATGTAGAGTATACTTGCCTTGCAAAGGCTGTTAATATCTTGGCATTTTTGAGGAAATGTAACAGGAGAAACCCCAGTGAATAAAGAGAACCTATACCTTACACTAATTTGAAACATGAATTCAAAACACACAACCTTAGCCAAAGTTGTCATATAAATGAAAAATGAAAGGATTAGTGCCACTTGAATACAAGTGCTGTATTCCTTAGCTTTATAGGTGAGACAAACTGTGACTAGAGAGAATTGTTCTTCCACTGCTGACATATCAACTTCCTCTTGGTCTGTTTATGGTGGTGCTGGGCATACTTCACAGAAAAATAAACATGCTGCTGAAATTGTAATGGAAAAATCTGTGTGTGTCTGTTTTTTACAGGAGGATAGTAAACAGGCTCAGTTTTTGGCTTTGGCTGTTGTATATTTTATTTCTGTGCTCATGGTTTCGAAATACAGAGATATACTGGAACCCCAGAATGAAAGACGACCGCCAAACCAAAGCCAGTCACTTAAGGAATCAGAAAATGAAAATAATGAGACTCCTGCTGCAGGTGAACTGTTAATTTCCTTGCCAAATGAAATAATGTGACTTAGAATGTTGTAGAAGTCTTCTTTAGGACCAATGTTTTGAAAATGCTTCTCCATTAATAATGACCTTAAAATGTGTTTGTTTTCTGTTCTTTTGGTATGAACAGTTGTGGAAAACCCATCTGCTGCTCTTGGTGCTTCAGCCTCTACTGAAGATTCAGAAAGTACAGCATCTATGCAGAGAAGGGATTCTGGCCTTGGGGAGGAAGCAGCTCCAGCACAAACAAACAGTTCAGGTGGTGCTGCTGAAGCAGGACCTCTGAATGTCAGTGCAGGCCCAGATGCAGTCAGTGAAGTCCTGTGCACACTCTCCTTAGAAGTCAATAAATCTCAGGAGGGCAAAAGTGAGACAGGAACTGAAGAGAGCAAATCTGTGGCTTCTGTGCCAGCTGCAAAAAATGTCAATGTGAAGGACATCTTGAGAAGCCTGGTGAGCACACCAGCTGATGGGACTGCAGGGGACACTGCTCTTCTGCCACCAACCTTCCTTGGAGTCCTTGGTGACGGAGCTGCTGCTCAGCAGCCTGTGCAGTTCCATTCCTTTGACAGGTAATATAACATCTGAAATACTTAAAAATGTGATTTTACTTAAGGTATTTGTAAAGAACAGAAAAACTCACACTTCACCGGAGCTACTACATGTAGCATTGGCAGATGAGGACTGCTGTGCATGTTTAGTTGGCTTTAAAGAAGTTAAGAAACAAAACAGACATTAAATAACCTAAAATAATGATATGTAGATTAGCAGGTATATTCATCACAAAGTTGTATCTAGTCTTTGTTATTGTGGGCCTGCAAAAGAATACTAGCATACTAGTAGTTACAAATGATTCAAAAACAGTGGAACAATCATCTAGGTGTCCTTCTACTGAGAGAATATTCCCGTAGTCATGTAGGAAAATAGATGTGTGTTCTGTCTTCAGATGCCAAAGGTCTACTTTAACTCTTTTATTCATTTGGTAGGTATTATGCCTAAGCACTTAGATTTTCTTTGTTGTAACAGCTTTTTGTTTCATGTAATAAATTTCTGCATTTCTTAATACTCAAATGCTGCCATGAATTCAAAAAGGAGAATTCCTTTTTTTTTTTCCTTTCTTAATGAAGACACTCTTTCCTGGTAATAATTTTTGTGTCCCTTGTGTCTCAGTCCCATTAGCTCCTTATCTTTGCCCAAGAATAGTTAACCAAACTGTCTTTTACTAGACTTAGTGCCTTTTATGTCTTCAGGGTTCCCAACAACTGCAAAGAAAACAAAAAAGAGAAGAATCCTGTAGCACTTGCATTCCTGCCTGTAAGAAAGCCTTGGTTATTTCCAGAAATCCTGCCTCAGTCTGGTGCAAGGAGATCCTTTGCTGATTCCCAAACTTCCTCTGGCTCTGGTGTCTTTTCAGTCTGTGCCTGCCTTGTTCAAAGTGCCAGCTGCCCCACGAGAGGAATGCAGTGGTGCCAGGGGTGTGGGGGCAGCTGTCACAGCCTGTCTGCCCCACTCACACTGACCTGTCCCTGCTGGGGGAAGAGGCAGTGCTGTCAGATGAGACACAGATGGGGTGTGCCAGCATTTGGCCCCTTGCTCTTGTCTCAGAGTAAATACTATGTTCTCCTTGTGATGCTGAACAGGAGGACTTGTTCTGGGAGCAGGAGGAGGATGGAGGCAGAGGGAGAAATTGGTAGAAGGGGAACAGGGAGTTAGAACTTGCCACACTTCTCTCCCTGCTCCCCAGGTGCTTTTGGCACTTCTCTTTCGAGGCCTCTTGTTGCTCTTTGCTGCAAGTGGGCAGTTGATGTCAAATAACATTTTAGTGTGTGGGCAGTGCTTTTTTCTCATGAAATTCTTAGGGTTCATTGCTGCATGGTTTCAGCCACACAAATAACATTTGTCTGGAGATCTGGTACAGAAGTGACTATTGAATTACTATTATGAATTATTTTTTAGCCATTGTGGACGCCAAAGGTTTGTGATGTTTGTGTTGATTTGAATTGGTGTACGGGGGTTAATTAGAGAGGAAGTAATTGGGCACTTGCAGCCCTGATGGCTGACATAGGTACATTACACCTACAAAACCTTATCAGAGGAAGCTATGCAATTAAATTTGATAACATGTGCATATATGAAATACTGGGCATTGATAGCAATCCTTCTGTCACTTGCAGTTCTGTGTTCTTTTTCCTTTATTGTTACAAATTCATTCAAAAAATAACCAAAAAAACCCCCTTAAGTTGTGGTGTGTTTTATAGAGTGGATTACTAAAAAGTTTCATTACTTGCAGTTCTGCCCTTGTACTTTTCACTGCCCCATGGACACTGTTCTGTTTCCACCTTCAAAGTGCCAACCATTTGTAACAACTCTTAACATTCTTTCACTTAAACTTGAGGCCTAATTAGTGCCTTGCTACTCAAAGCAAGGTGGTCTGCTGAAGGATTCTCTACAGGGGAATGAAGTGGGTTGCAGCAGTGTGGATTGGCCTGAATATGCACAGGGGTTGTGTGGGTTGAAGCAGTAGACAGCACTGTACTTCTGAGTGGAAGAGCAGTTTTGTAGGGTTTATGTGGCTGTCTGGACTGCTCCACAGTGATAACTTGTGGGCATTAATTTCCAAAGATTTGTGTTTAGTAGGTTGGACTAAATATATGAGGAAAACATCATGAAGTAGTATAAAATATTTTGTCTTTCAGCAGTTTCATGTGACCTCAGCATGCCAGTGAGCATTCTGCTCCTAAGTGGATTAATTTTTCATCTCCTTGCTTTTGTAGGTGTGTGGTAAACAAAAGTGTACTTAATGATATAAAAGTCTTACCTCTAATCAATTATGATCTGGTGGTGATACACATAAACTTACACCTATGGTAAACATGTTGATATAGGATAAAGCACATTGCTGACTAGCTCATGTTCAAAAGAGAAAATGATTGTGTGTGAAGCATTAAAAGTTAAATGGACAGGCAAGTTTCATGGCCACTTGAAGGTAACTATCTTTATGTAGTGAGATTGCTTAAAATACAAGTTTATGCTCTGAAATGACACCTAGTTACCATTAGCGGGAAGGAATTGGGCCAGGGTTTAAAAAAAACTCACATTTTTTTCTAAGAAACTGGAATGGAGCTGGAAATAACAGGTCTCATCTCTGTGGTAGGCAAAAATACTAAGTTACATTACACAGTGAATTTTTTTTTTGAGGAAAACAGACTTTGGGATGTTCTCTTCTGTGTCTGGTTTACATTTAATATATTGTTTGATGGCAAACACAAATTCTGTGAGGTTCTTTTTTTTTTTTTTTCCTTTTTCTTTTTAAAGGCACTTTGTTAAAAGTTGTTCCCATGTAGCAGTTTACCAGTGGGGTATCTCTGGGAATTTCAAAGCATCTCTCTGATCCTGCATTTATCTCAGGAATGCTGTGTCAGAAATCAAAACTCTCCTCATATCTTAAGGATTATCAACTTCCCAGCCATAGCTGGAGAGTATACAGTAACAGCTATGTGAGTGAAACCTTACTGAAAGGCTGCCAGGTTGCAAGCCTTTGCAAACAGCTAGGTGTATGTGTTCATTCCCATGCCAAAAATCCACTCCTTATCTTATGGGAAGATACAATCTTGTGATTAGTGGGTGCCAGGGGTTTATCATGATAAAGTTCAAGACTTGCATTGGCTTTTTCCCAAGATCCACAGGGACATGAATTAATGTTCTGATTTTAGTGCGTCCTAAACCAGCAGTTTTCTTATTTAGTAGTAATCGTGTAGGAAAAGAGGAGGGATCTAATACAAGCAAATTCAAATAAAATGGAAATAAAAATAACCAAAGCTTGGGATAAAAAAAGAGATGACATTTCTCTTCAGTTAGTCTAATAAAACCCATAACCTATCACTTGCCATTTTTACTGTATGCTTTAAAATAAAACCTCAGTCTCTCCTGGCTTCTGCTGCTCTTTGTGGAAACATTCAATAACCATGTCATTATGGGAAGTTGATGCTGCAGGTTCAGAGGAATATAGACTCTTAAATCATGATCTTGTACCATAGAGCTTAGATCTGCAGCTGTGCTGTAACTTGCTGTACAGATATGTTAATAAGCTTGTTTATCTTTTTGGAGCATCGTCTGTAAGCTGCTTAGTTTGGCTCAGCCTGTGTTTACTCATTTGTCAGTCAGTGGTGTGCATATGCCTTTGTAGTGGTTGTTTGTGGTAATTTCAGTTAAATTTCATCCAAGTCCCTTTTTATGTGGGATGGATACATCTTAGACTTCATTGATTTGGTCCTCAAATAGAAAAAGAATAAACAATTTGTTGACAACATTAAATCTGCCAGGTGTTGGTAGAGGCAGAATATGAGAAAGGGGAATCTTTAGATAAAGCCATATGTGCTGTGATAGAAAGCACAGCTCTTTCAGCACACCAACAATTTGCATTCTGCAGGGACCAAAGAGCCAAACCATTTGAAGTCTTCTCCCTGCCAAGCTGGTTTTAAAGTTCTCTTGCAAAATATTCTTTCTATCATATCTTCTCTTTCCCTCCCTGCATCCTTTGATCTCTCATGGTTTTGAGAGTCTCCTATTCTTCCTTTCTCCTTGGATATTTCAAGGGAGACATAAGAGAATGGGTATTATCCACAGACAGCAGAGCCCATAGAAGGACACTGACATGGCAGGCTGCTTTCCTAGCTCACAAAATAGAGGTGAAAATAAATCTCTGATCCTCTTTATTGGTCTTTTGCTCCTTGCACAGGCGTCTTGCAGTGGCCATCGTTTTGGTAGCCTGGAACAAGGCTATTTTCTTTTGGTTTTGAATTAAAACGATTATTCTTTAGGGGTACAGACAAACTGTCACCTGCATTGCTTTTCAGTGCTAAAAAAAAAAAAGGCCAAGAATTAAATCTGTATAAATTTTTGTATGTCAAGAGGAATCAGAGCTCATATAAGTATTTTTAAATTACAGTGAGGTCATCAGTTTGGGCTGCCTCATGTTGTATTAGGAATATTTGACTTGCACCCAAGGAAAATTTGTAACCTGAAATATATTTAAAATGAAATGGGGACTTGCCAACTTAATAAAAAGTAAATACTTGGGGAAATGCTAAAATTTTAGGAGATGTAGATATTTTCTATCTTTATATAGAAACAGAAGAATCAGTGAACTGAAACCAGGGAAGGGTTCAATAAGTAAATCCTTATGGAATTTGGCAGGATGGATCATTATTGCGTAAGCCTTTGTCTGTGATGGAAGTCAGTGTTCAGCTCAGTGGTCTGTGCTCATTCAGCAGTGAATAATTGTCTGCAACACGAAGACTTCTTACACTTCAGCATAATTGGGACTAATAACACACTGACCTTCTGGCTAAGATGTATTTATGGTGGCTGGTTCTCACTCTGCCTGGCCTATGTTTATCAGTTCCCCTGCTGTAAATTCTTATTTTAAACCTTAGATACTTGATTTTAAATGAAAACAGGCACGCATCTAATATAGTCATGTAAATGAGGCAGTTAAAGTGTCGCTCTTACCATGGTGCTTGAGGTCTCCTTGAGAGAGACCTTAAGCATAATTTTGGGCAGTTTTAAAATTTTATTTATCCTGTGGCTGAAACTTAATATAATGGATGTTTTAATATACAAATATAACCCAGAAATAGAATTTAATTGATGTGAATGCTAAGGAGTAAAAATGTATTGATGCTTTTTTCTATGTGATGCATCTCTGCCCCTGTGTGATGTTGCTTAATGTAGGTATTCTGATAAAATTAATGCATGAGTACAGATGTTTTGTAAAATATTTTTGTAGATCTGAGGAAATATAATATAAAGCAGCTTGTTGATGAATATTTTATTAATGTGTAGCAATACTTAACTTTTTCACAAAACACTTATCAGTTTAGCTGCAGAAGAAGGGCTGTCTTATCTGTGTACTCTTTACAAGCAAGTGCCCTATTATTTAAGGGAAGTTGAAAGCACATTAATTTTTAAGACAGTTCTGACAAATTTACTTGATTTAATAATATGCTGAATGCTTCATGTTTTCTATGTAGCTTATTTGCTACAATATTTAAACTCAATTTTCCACTCTCTCGCATTCTTTATGCCAGTTGCATTCATTTTTTTTTTATATTAGCATTTAAATAATCTTTCAAAAGAAGACACAAAGGAACATTGGTAGCTAATGGAAAAATATTTCTTTGGAACATATTTGTAATTCCACTTAAATATTAAAAGAAAATATCACTTTACTACCCAAGGAAGGAAAAATTTAGGAATTTCAGAATTTAAATAAAGAAACACGACTGATATTTATGCTTCAAAAATCTTAGTTTGCTTTTCCAGTATGTGATAAATGTGAATATCTGTATATGATTGCTGAGCTCTACTTCCATACCTCTGAGGAAGGCCTGGAAGTGGAAACTCCTAAAACAAATCCTGCAGCTGTAACATTGGTCGGTTGCTCTGTTGAAAGGGAAGACGTCCATGGCAATAAATGTGACATTACCAATACTGCAGCAGTGCACAGCTATGAAGTCAGTATATCAGGATACTTGGGTGTTTTGGTTTGTGATTCTCAAACTATTTGAAGGATGTTTTGCATCAGAAGACCGTGGCAACTGACTAGAAGACCAGGAACGTTCACAATTTGTGGTTTTCTTGCATCATGCTTTTAAATAAAATCCAGCACTTCTTTTGGCTGCGTGCATCAAATTGACACAGCTCTTGGAAGGGACCTTCTTTCCTCACCAGAAATACTGTTTATTTTACTCTGTCTCAAAACCAGCAATAATTTCAGTTGACTGTTCCAGATCACTATCTAAAATAAATTCTATTCAGAAGTAGTCTGAGCTCTACAGTGAGACATTCAAAGCCTCTCTTTTCTTTCAACGGTCCAAGGTACAACAGGACCTTTTTGTTGTTGAATTTATGAAGTAAATCTGTTCAAGTCTTATTCTTTAGCTAAAAACTAGAGCTTCTGTTTCAGTGGGATATAGTAGACAATGTGTATCTCTCAAAAAAGTTTGTGAGAGTCTGTCTCTCTTGTTCAAAGTGCGTGGTGACTCTGGAATGCTCAGGCCCTTCCCTGTGTCCTGTTTATAAGGCAGCATGTTCTCTTGTGTTTCAAAGTCTGAAACCTGTAGTTACTAATTTTTATTCCTTGAATCAAAGCAAAAAGAGTGATGTTGGGTAATTAAAAAAAATTAAAAAATAGAAGCAACAGCTCTACTTTGCAGCTGTGAATAGAATTAAGTGCCAGATTTCTGGTGCTGGTAATCTGAGTATCTTCCTTGTAGGGAATGCCATTGCTGGATGCTGAAAATTATACTGGAAGTGTGTGTTGGAATATAGTTCCTTTTTTTATATCCTTCATGGAAAGTAAGTTACTAAATACTGGAGTAGCAGCTATAAATGTATCCCCAAACTTACACAGATTTGAAGGTGAGGAGGTAGACGAAAGATCTGACAAGGCAGAAGGGACTGTTCTGGTCATTTACTGCTGTCTGTTGCAGCCCAGGGGGGAAAACCCAAAAACGTCTTAATTCCTTTGCTTGAATGCACCTCACCTTAGGTAGCTGTAGAGTCTGACAACTTGCTGGAACTACTACCTCAGTGCAGCTCCATTTAAGCACACTGAAGGTCAGTAGGAGTTTGCAGGAAGGAATGATAATCTGTAGTGTTGGCAGAAGGCTGTTGGGGCTGGGATTTCTTTTGGCTGCCCTCATTGCTGGCTGCAGATGAGCACTGGTGAGGTAACAGCTCTGTCTGCACATGGCTGTCCTCACTCCAGACCAGCATCCTTGCTCCTGTGCAGTTCCTGAGCTGTCACCCTCTGAAGAGCTACTTTTAGTCATGCTGAAACTTACTCCTTTTCTAAAACTCCTCCTCGATCCTTCCAGCATGCTTATTTCTTGATTTTCATCTGAAATAAGTATTTTCTAATATTAAATTGGTCAAAGTTCTGCCACGTATGTATTTTACTTTTTAAGGTGTGGTTCTGGCATGTTCTTTAGGACTTAAACATTGCCTGTTTTGTAGTTCCTGGGGCTCTTAGTAGAGTCAGAGAGTAAAACCAGAACATTCATAGGTATTCAGAGGACACACCCATTCTGATTTGATATTTTGAGGGAATTTTGATTGTCTGTTAGCCCTGGAAACAGAAGGCTTCTCTAAAGGACTTGTTTTTACCCTCAGGTAATTTGATGTTTTCCAATTTAAAATTATTTACAAGAATTATATGTTTTTGAACAGACACAACCTATGTTTGTACAACTTCCATTTATATGTGCACTGAAATTTGTTACTAAACAATCTCCCAAATCCAATATATTATATCCAATACAATTATGTCTTTATTAGTTAGCAGCAGATGGATGATTATTTCTGTAACTTAGTGGGTGTGCAAATAAATTTTTCCAGATCATGCACTGTGGTCTTATGGAGTCCACCTGAATAGACACATATTTATAATGAGAAATGGCACATTTTTGAGTTTAACACTATTGATTAGTACTTCTTGAGTTATATCTATACAGTAAAAGGACTTAAAATCTCTGAAGGAATACACCCATGCTTCAGTGCTGAATTGTGAAGGTTGGAGAAATGTCCCAAAGTTTACAAATGTGGGTGCATTTGTACTCTTGTCAACTTGTATTAATTTCCTAACCCCTTCCAGGTGTTTGAATGTGTGTTGTAGAATACCAAGAACAGTTTCCAGGCAGTGAATGTCACAGAATCTTGAGTGAGAGATCCGCTTCTTATACCTTGCGGTGCAAAATTAATTGGTAATGTGACAATAATTTTAAAAATGCTCTAAATATATGACTAAGTTCTTAGCCCATTGTTCATGTTTCAGGGAAACAGACTTGAACATATGAGCAAAATTCATGGTTTAGGCACAATATCATGACTTGGGGCTCAGGTGTTGTTGCTTCTATTTTTTTAGTGACTAGTTAACATTAGCAGTCACCCTTATAATGATATGACATGTACTGCCTCCAAGTATGGTGCCTGCCTACTCTGGCCATTGAGGAGGGCTGATTTAATCAGTAACGTGGTCTAGCTTCTGTGACTTCCTTTGACATGCTGTGATTGAGGAAGGGAGTCAAACACAGTCCTCCTTTCCCCATTCCAGCAAGAACTGTTTCAGAAATATGAAAGAACTTCTTTGGTTGTTCTCACACCTGAATTTAGGTCAAGTTTCTGAGTCACTTTATTTAGAAAATGAATATTTTAAAGCTATTAAGGGAATACTTTCAGTGTGTAGTTGTATTACTGTCAACAAAAGATGTGATTAAATAAATTGAATGTTGAAGATTTTCGGCTTATGGTTAACACCAGGTAATTAAAAGTAAGCGCTGCAGAGGGAGTACATTATATATCAGCCGTACTCTTTACCTCATTAGCTGGGGTTTTGCATGTTTATGGAGCTAACTTGCAATTAAAAATGCCTTTAATGTATGCTTAACAAGGCCTTTTAGGTATTTGGAATGAAGTAGTACAATTTAATTGAAATTGGTATGGCATAAATACATGTCTTTGTAACACGTCAGATAAATTTCCATGCCTAACATGTCACTTTGCATCTTTTCCTCTGATCTAGTCTTTAATGCTGACTATAAGGCCTGACATTTAGCTTGTATAAAAGATGGAGGCTCTCTCTTAACTCCAAGGAATGTTTTGATTTGTTATATAAATAAAATTTGATTGGCAAGATATACTTCAATTCATGCCTTAGCCATATTTTTAAGATGTGTGAGCATTTGTATGTGCATGCAGATTGTGTTAGGATGTTTTTAGTTCTGGTATTTCCTTCTTCAATCAGTCTTCTGTTCTGCATTAGAATACCTGGAGAAAAAGACTGCCAATGCATTCTTCAGCATTGATAATTCACCTTGAAGTTGAATACTACTGCCACATCTTTTGTAAATAGTTGCCTGAAGTTTAAAGCCAAATCTTGGGCAAACTGAAGTGCAAAGAAAAGCCTCTTTACAGAACCCTTATCCTGGTGATCTTCTAACTTTGTACTTTTAGTCAGGGGCTCTGTGGAAGTGGATGAGATATAAAAGTGTAGCATAAAAAAGTGTACCATCAACAAGTGACGTGTCCTTAGGTTAAGGTGGCCTACAAAAGATGATTGAAAAAGGAAGTAGGGAAGCAAAGGAACTTTTGCAGGACATGGAAGTGAGTGGTAGGTGTGTAAAAAAGGATTACAGAAGTGTGAGCCTTTACATACAGTATGATTTACTAACTTTTTGTCTTCATCTAGGAGTGTTGTTGTACCAACGAAGAAATCAACCATTTCCTCCTCTACAGCTGCTATTGGTGCTCCTACAAATGCTGTCAGTGTGGTTTCTTCTTTAGATTCAGCCCAAGCCCCAGATCTTTCAGGAGAATCTCCTGGTAAGTAAGGATAAATAAAATAACCTAAATACCAGAGCTGCTTCTGTTGCTTCTATTTACATCACCATTCACTCTGAATACTGATAAAATAAAGAAAAAAATTACGAAAGTAGCGCTGTATTAGAAAAAAACCCCAATGTTGCAACAAATGCAACTGTCTGAGCAATACTTGTTTTAATTTCAAGGTTTCTCACTGTTTTGTTAGAGCAATCTTTCTGTATTAACTTGTATTTAGTATAAATATGATGTATTTTAAAGACTATTTTGAAATTACAAATTAATAATGTAAAGTGTAAGCTTATTTATAAATTCTGGGGTGTTTGACTAGGGATATATGTGTTAGTGCTAAGTAGAACTGGAAATTATATCCAAGTGTTTCCAATAGCTTTAGCCTGAGGTCAAATTCAGTGTTTATGCTAAACTAATTGCTTTGGACAGTTTTTTCAGTGGGGACAAAATTGAGTAGGTTGTTTATAAGCAAGTGTTCCTTTGAACCCTTGGTCTCTCCGGTTGTTCTCTGTGAGATAAATGATGTTTAAGCTTAAATGCTGTGTCAAAGGCATGCTTTTCTACTTAGCCATGTCTGAATCACAAGGCTGTGTAGGATCTTTGTGCCCATGAAGTTTGACTTCAAGACTTAGAAATGATTCAGATCTTAGTCAAGGAAATCTCAAGCTATGCCTGATTATTGGTGGGTTTTTTTTTTCTTCAATGTTTGAGTTTCTTGCTTCCTGGTTTTGTGAACTTACATCCAAACTGCAGGGGCTGGGGAAAAAAATGTGGTTTGTTACCACGTCCTCTCGTACTTGTGTCTGGAAGGTATTTGTTCTTCTACTGCTCATTCCATTTCAAAAAAATTTTGTTCCAATAATTTTAAAGGAAAAGAAGAGCTATTGAGATATAGTACAGCCTTACTCTTTGGGAAATGGAGAATCCATTTTACTACCAAAACTGCAGGAGTTAGCATTATATTAGTGTAGGAGTAATATTTGAAGTAAGGGAATTAGCTGTATTTTGGAATGCCTCAATTCTTTGAGGAAGATTGGCTCTGAGCAGCTAATCCATTTTAAAAGCAGTAAAACCTCACCTACATTGAAATGGTTTAAAATAATTGCTAATTTGTTAACTTCTGACTGATTTACCTGGTTTAGTTGTGGGTTTAATTATTACAATTGCTGAAGTAGGTATTCACTTGCTTTTAATAAAAACAAAACAGATGAACACTGATTTTTCAGATTTAGTCAATCTTTTAGGAACGTATAGAAGGAAAAAAAAAGTGCTCCTGTGCCTGTAGAATGTATGAGAAATCCAGACAATAAACAATACTAATGTAGTTTGTAACTGTGTTGACTTCCATCATGTCTGGAAGTTTTGGCAAAAATTGGACATGTAATCTGACCTGATATGCATAAAAAGAAACTAATCAGGATTAAAAATAGACATGTTTAGACTGGCAATATAATTAATTAAAAGAAAAAGTAAAGGGATAAATGAAATCATGCCTTAAACAGATTAAAATATGAGACTGTTTCTTTTTTCCCCTGTAAAATGATGGCATGGAAACAAAAATCTTGCAGAGTCGGAGTGGTTTACATCCAGTGTTGCTCATGTAAATTGCACACATTTAAGTTTGAAAACAAATTCTCTATAAGGCCTTAATTTGTTTTTTATTAGAGGATTGAAGTAGTAATAAGCTTCCTACAAAATGGAAATATAATTCATATAATTTTCCTCTGAGTTCAAATCACATTCTTTCACTAATTTTTATTTTCATGCAGCAGAGAATCAATATGTTGTTCTCATTTTTCCAGCTAACACTCATTATAAGTCTGTTTACTTTTGTAATTAAGAAATAAATTAAACCTTTTTTTAAAAAGTGCTGAGATTAGGGGCTTATGTAGTGAATCTAAATTTGGGGTTATTTCATGTTTGATATGAAGGCTGTTAAGCATTATTCCCACATTAAAAAACAGATTTCATCTGTTTTTTTTTTTTAAAGTGAGTTTTATATGTATTTGCTTGATACATTTTAAAAATTGGTAACGTATATAATTATATGTATCTCTATAATTTATTTTAACATATATAATATATAGCATGCAAAATATATGAACACATAATGCTTTATGATGAAGACTTGAGCAGATTTAGTCCAAAACAGGGGTGAAAGTGGTATGCAGGTATTGAAATGGGATTAAATAGCAGATGATAGTATTCTAATAGTAATGTGTACAAGCACCCAGTTTACAATAAGTGTCATATGGTATGTGATCATCCTCCACCTGTAGATGTGATCTCAGGATTGCTTGGTCAAGGTAGGATTTGTGTTGAAATATCACTGTGGGGTTCCAGATGCCTCCATTGCCATCTGTGTGTGCTCAGAATTCACCAGGCTCCTTCCCAAAAATTTTTCCTGAAGTTTGTGTCTTGCCTGTAGCTCAAGGGGTTGTGAGCATCTCAGATATTTGATACTTAAGGTGCTCCCACAGCACATGGACTGTGACATATCCTGGCCTACCAAATACAGAGTGTTGACAAGTTGGATGGAAGGAACCATCCAAGCTCACTCTGTTCCTCTGATGCTTTGAAAGAGGGTGAAAACATGTTTTGGCCTCAGACACTCCAGCCTTTTTGCAGAAGTTTCTTCATCTTTACTCATTCAATCTGCAGGGTATTTCACAGCACAAAAAACCTTTCCTGAACACAAATGTGCCCCCTGTGGTCTGAACTTTCCATGGGTCTGTTGCTGATGGCTGGTATTTGGGTTGTTGGTTTGCTGGAATCTTGGAAGTGAGCAAAGAAGATAAACCTGGTGGCCCATCTTGAGCTAATAATGTGATGCCTGCTGCCAAGGGTGGTATTGAACAAAAGAGCATCTTTGCTAGTGGTAATGGAAGAAGGGTGAATGCACTGGAGTTGTTTCTTCCTTGGGTTGTCTCTCAGGCTGAATGTGCGCTGTGACGCAGAGGTTTTGCACATGCTGTGTTCAGGAAAGGCTACTGCTAAGACAAGACTAATATTTGGACAGGCAGGACTTGGCAGAGCTGCCTGAGCTATTGTGAACATGCCAGCAGGACTGTTGTATTTTTGTTTGTCAGTTAGTTTTCCTTTTAAATGTTTCCATTACAGTCACAATGTTCTGAAGTGGTGAGAATTTTAAAAAATGTTTAGCAGTTTGCACTCCCGCTGTTTTCTCTGATGCTCTGAGTTTCTCTGTTTATATACTTCAAGGATTTCACATGTATTTTATTAGTGCTTCACTCCAAAGAATGCAGTCTTGAGGCTTTCACTATACAGTTTCCAAATGGTTGTTCAAATACAATTTTTATGAAGAGGGTGTATGAAAAGTCTGAGGGAAGCAGGAGTGAATTGTCACTTCTCCTTACTGATGTTCTGAAGGTAGGAAAAGCTCTGAGAAGTTCCACTCCGTTTTTGTTGCCTGCCTCCTCCCCTTCCTACCCGGAATTCTTTGAGTTTCACTTGTTTTGCCTCTGAGCCACACAGAGTTAGTTACAGGATTTTTCCTTTTCTGGGCAAGCTGTTCCCCAATTTGTAAAGTTGTAAACATGGCCATGTCAAAGGGTGAGGTGAAAAAGGAAGTGAATGCTTGGAAGAAGCATCAGGATAAACAGTAGCAGTGGATAAAAACAGAGTTGAGAATCCTGAATTCTAGTCCAATACATAGGAAAATGTAAATTTTCTGTGACAGTTGGCTTGTTTTGCAAAGATGAATGGTATTCATTGATTTTTATACATAGGTGAAAACAGACTTGAAGTCATTCAGTAAAATAAATTAGTGGGAGACAAGCTAAAGTAAGAAAAATTATCAGGAAGTGAGTTACCATCAGTGTAGAAGTTGTTCAAGCAATTCACTGTATTATAGTAATTATTTCAAAGAGAATTCCAACTTAATAGTGACAGTAGTTGAAAGCTAGTTACCAAAGCAAAATGATACTTGAAAACAATCTCAGATTCTGATGATATGCAATGGAAATGGCTTGATACTGTGTCAGTATAAAAACTGTTTTATAGCCACTTCTCTTAAGAGAAGTTTTCACCATTGTTTCATGAAATCTGTTTTGGTTTAGCCTACAGATGTGTTTATGTAACAGATCCCTTACATTAGCTTGTAAAACCTTTCATTGTAGTCTTGCATTGTGCACTTCCAGCCCAGGAAGTGTATTTTTGAATGAGCTCATTATTTTACTAGGTACCTCTTCCACCAAGGGCACTGGTGCATTTATGTAGGGTAGGTCTGTTGTACAAAATAAAGAGATATGGTTATTTGATTCAACTCTGTTGTTTTTTTTTTAATACCTCCTCTCCATCACCTCACAAAGTAAATTATCATGTATTGCTTGTGGATTGCCAAGTGCACTTTGTAAGTGTATGTGCAAAAGCATGAGGATCTTGCACAAGGAGTTTTTTAACAATATTTTATTGCTCGAGACACTATTTGTTTAGACCCTTGGGGACCTTGAATAAACAATAAGGTTTCACTGTAAGGGTGCTAGACAGATGATCTATTTGCATTTTCTTTTATGTTCTTGCAAATGTCTGTAAAACTGTCAGGTTGAAGGAGCCAGTTTATCAGTGAAAGGATAAGGAAGAGATAAGTCAGTTTAGTTCCACATGTTTGAAGTAGCTACTGCACTTACCCACATGTGTGTTGTGGATGAAAATATGCTACTGAAGTATTTTCATCTTTTTCACTAAAAGCAGAAAAAAAGTAGAATAAAAAGCCACCTCTAAGTTAAAGAAAGTAAAAAATGTGCTTTCACAAAACAAAATCTGCATGCAAAAATCACTATGCCTAATCCCATTGAAAGAACCCTGAAATTCTCAGCTGGGATAAATCTAAGATTCACTCCTTTTAGTGAAATATGTGAGAGTTTGGAATGTGGTTTTAGGTGTTGATAAGACTGAAGAAGTTCAGACCATAAATATCCTTATGTAATCTTCAAAAAGAATATCAGTTTGTATAGATGCCTGCCTTAGGCTTTGTTAAATTCAAATTATCAGTGCTTTTTCTGTTATGTCTATTTTTGAAAGTTGATATTTACTTAAAATTTCACAGAGTTTTACATTTATACCTAGTCTGTTTTGTGTAGTTTGTTTTTATTTCTAGAAGAAAAAATAATCATGTCCTGTGTTGTCCGTGATTTCCTTTACCTCCCACTCAAAGTATTTTTACCGCTTTTGTTGAAAAAACGGAAAACCAAAAAAGGCCCAACCCAACAAAATAAGACAAACAACAAGAAAGCCAAGTTACCTTAGACTGAGAGTGTTTCTTTATTAGCTTCATCATGGCTATCATGCCTCTCATTGTCCTTGCAGATGTTTCCCTTGATTTTATTTTTTCCCTAATTCTTCCTTCAGTTATTTAGCTGATGGCCCAAATACTGTGCAGAATTGTTTTCGTTGTGTTTAATTAAAAATCTCATGCTGCTGTGCTTCTCTGTTAAGTCTTTTTTTATCCTGGTAAAGTGATCTTTGCTTAAATAGAGTAGGATTTTAGTTGTGTATACTATTGACTATATAACCATTCCCAGTGAGTAGTGGATTACTGGTGACAGATTTCAGATGTGGTAGAAAGCATGTGAGCATTTCTGTATCAGGATATGCTGCTTCCACAAACTGTGTGTTAAGAAGACTTTCTGGTTTTGAAGGCTTTGTGTGCCATTTCAGTTTGGTACTGTGCTGGACTACCCAGATCAGTGTGCTGATTTCCCTTTATGGGCAGTGTGTGCCTGTAAATCCACTTCTGGACACGTGGACTGCAGAGTATCTTTAAGTTAGAGGGACCTGTTAAATGAGAGTAGGGATGTTGGGCTTTAGGGAGAAAGCTGGATATTCTAGTCAAATTATTTAATTACAGCATTTCTCATGACAAATGACATAGTAGTTTTAAAGTCTTAGTAAAAAAAAGGAAAGAAAATATTGTAGCTATTAAGTGTCTGACAAACCACTGAATCATGTGGCTTTGTTGCCTTATGTGGGCTTTGTTTTTCTGTGCAGGAGGTTGTGTTCTAATTTTTGGCACATCACTTGACAACTTTTTTGTTGGGAATACCCAAAATACTTTTGGTAGTTTGACCATGGAAAAATAGCTATTAAAAAAAAATGGAATTATACCTATGAAAATATTGAGAACACTTACAAAATTTTGCCATCACCATTGAAACTTTCAAGAATATATGTTTTATTAGTCTTTATTAGATAAATTATTCAGGATACAGTGCCCAGAAGGTTCACATTTCACTTTGCTTTCAGCTAACACTTTGTTGACCACTTTCTTATCCTTCATTCTGTATGGTCTGCTCACTTTACTTTTGATTCTATCATACTCATATAGCAGTCAGCATAAGAGCTTCAGGTTGAATTTATGAAAAACACAAATGAATCACATTCATGAAGAGATCTCCTATCTCTGAAGAAAGAAAAAGAAATGAGAACAAAACTTTTCGTGGTTATGATAGTCTAGTTTATTAGTTTCTGTGCTGCCTTTGAAACAAGATTGGAGAAAACCACCTTCTCTGGATAGAAAAACAAAAAAAACCTCACCCACCAGAAACTCTTGATATTTCTTGGAGGAAGCTCTGTGTGCCAGTGTTTTGGAGCAGAAATTTGAAATTTGACAGGAGAAATAAATTGCTATCTCAGGGATCTATCTTTGCCTTCTCTTTCCAAATCTACTTCACTTCAGTCAAGGTGAAAATCTTTGAAAAGTTGCAGTTGACACATTTTGGTAGATAGTTTCAAGATCTCAGCAGCTGATTTCCAAACAGGTTGCATTTAAGTGAATGAACAAACTCCATGGTAGGTTTTTTCTATATTACAGTTCTAGGAAGGGTCATGTCTTTGCTAAGATAGATGTGAGAACTAAAATGATTAAACTCTTATTTCAGGCTTTTTTCCTTTTTTTCCCCCTTCCCCTCCTTTCCAGCAGCATAAAAATCTGAAACTGGCAAGGTGAGAGGAAAGAGAATAGGACAGGGTCTCGGGGTGGAAAGAGATAGGATTGCAGATGGACTAGGAGCAGTCATGCTCCTGGGAAATGCACAGAAACCTGTCTGCTAAGATTCATTCCTCTCCATAGCTTGGAATGCAGTGTAAGATTTGTGAGTCACCATTCCTATCCTGGCAGAAAATATCTGTGAAGTCTCTGGCTGTCTTGCTTGCCCCCTGTTCATCATTGCTAATACCAATCCTTACTGCAGTATGGGGAGGTTGTATTTCTCTTTATATACTGAACAGGAGAATTTAATATTTACAGATTCCTCCTGTGCTGATGAGAGCCATGTAGTGTCAATTTGACATAACACAACTGCTTTTTTTCTGTAAGTGTAGGATACATAAATGACCCAGTCTTCCCTATCAACCTTTGAATAATTGATGTGGCAAAGTTAATAACTCATAAATGAGGTTATACCACTGCCATCATGCTAATGACACCAGCAGTGCAATGGAAAATTTTATCATAGCTGCCTCTGTCAGAGTCTCAGTTTTGCAAAAATCTAAGACTGGCTGTTGAAAATACTCACTCATTGTTTTCTGCATGATTTTGACACAAATATATGTTTTAATTTTAGGCAAAAATATTAACGGTTTTCTGTGCAAGTTACTTGAAATTAGGTGAACACTTCCACTAACCAAAAGACATGGCTTTTAAACATTACCATTTGGCTGTATATTATTATATATTAATGTTATTAGATATATTTATATATTATATGAATATTAAAGGTGCAAGAGATTGTTTGTATTCACTTCTAGAGTTGTGTTACTAAATTTGTTCAGAGAGGACCCTGGCTTATAAGACCAGAAGGAAGCACTGCAGCCTAGTCTGACTTCCTTCACAAAAAAAACTACAATACTTCCTTAAATTATTTTCTGTCTGTGCTAAAGGCCCATTTAAAGAACTTGCCATGGCATACCTGGTAAATATGAATGCAAGTAAATAGGACTCTTATGGGAAGAAAATATTTGAGGCACGAAGAGGTGAAATGGTTTCACCAAGTCCTTACACAACACTTGAAAACCATGGTTTCTCAGAGCTCAGACTCAAGGCTTTAGTTTCTGGTCTGCTTTGCTAATCCCTGGAATGTTTTCTTATATAATTTGTTTATTATTACTGTCTCTTGTAGGAAGGGGATCATCTAATTCAAAATTGCCATCTGTTCCAGCCGTTTCTTCAGTGCCTGAGGATTCTGCCTCCAATATGAGGTAATTTCTCCAATTGATCTGAACAGCTGTGCTGTGGCTCATGTTATTGATATTACAATTGATACTCTGATACCACAGAACTTAAAGAATGTCCTTTTGCTGATTTTCAATAACTAATGCAGATTTGGGAAAATATTGTGTTAGATTATTAATTCCTTCTTATACATGTATATCACTTAAACATTGCAAAATCTATATTCCTTTTTGCAAAATTTCAGCAACTTCCTTCTTTTATTGCTAATCACATGTATCTCTCTACTAGTATTACAGACAGGCTTGAGCATGCTTTGGAAAAAGCCGCCCCACTTCTGAGAGAGATTTTTGTGGATTTTGCTCCCTTTCTTTCTCGGACTCTTTTGGGCAGCCATGGGCAGGAGTTGCTGATAGAAGGTACAAGTAAGTTTCCTTTTAACAAAGGGGGGTTTTGTGTTCTTTGTTTTACCTTGGAGACTGAAAGTTTCTTTATTTAGAAGGTTTCTTCTTGCCTTCCCAAAGGCAGTGCTGTCCACTGGATTTCACTGCCTCCTGTTCCTTCTATCTTTAGCCTTCTGAGATGATTGTCATTGCCTCCTCCACTTTGCTGTCTCTGCTACCTCTTTGTGTCAATCTTCCCTTGTTTTCCAACTTTCCTGGCCATTTTTCTCATAGAAGCTGGTGTACAAAATGATTTTGGTGAGCTTCGAGAGAAATTTTGGTGTCAGGGTCAACACTTTGATACAAAGTAGAGTATGTAGTAGAGAGTTGGGTAAAAAGACCTGACACTTTGACTGGGATGTTGTAACAGAAGGATTCTGGGAGCTATGTCAGTGGAGTGTGGTCTGGTCTATCACACATGAGTCTGCTTCTGGCTTTTTAGTTTCTAATTGGAAGGAAGTCACACAGGTAAGAGGAATACATTGTCAATATGGAGGAGAATTCTCTGGCACATCTGAGATGGGGATTCCTGTGCACAGCAGTGATCATGGCTCTTCCTGGTGAAAGATTGGCATGAAATGGTCGAAATGGAGATGATCAAGTTTTCTTTCTACTGGTGGGTTTCTCTCTCCTTAAAAATGACGCTCAGTTCTGCAATGCAGATATTAGTGTCCACAATTTAAAAAATTGTGCATATTGGAAGACTGAATTTTGCTGTGCAACACAAATTTTTCAATTTTCTTGAAATTTGGCTGTATCATATAAATTGCTTTGTCTACTGATTTTTAGAGTGAAATTTTCAGGTTTTGTCCTGTTGGAAAAGAAGATCTTGTTGCAGCTTCCAGTGATAAGTGCACTTGTGATAGAATCCCCTGGTTGCTTAACTTGAGCTGATCACTCGCACATTAACTGTGTTTGCACTAACAGATCTAGTTTCTTTCTAGGGAATTAAAGTTCTTTTAAAAACATTTTTGAAACTACTTGTTTCTTGGATTCGGACAGTCATCCTGTTTGTAGTGCTGAATATGAGCATTGTAAGAAACACGGAGTATCAAACACTGGGAAGTGTTTCACTGAAAACTGCTGATATCAAAATTGAGACTTCATTAAACTTCACAAATTAAAGTTGTTTAGTTTAGGAATTTAGCTTGCTTACCATTTGAGGTAAGAAGAAATGGAAGGAAAAAGTGTATGAATTACGTTCTGTCAGACTCAAAAAGATGGGATTCTACTTTTGTCTATGCATGTGAGCATCATTTTAGCTGATAAACATTTTGATGGAAGCTGCCTTGTGAAAAAATCTATTTTGTTAATTTAATAAGAAAAACCAGAAAAGCAGTTTTTCTCAAAGCCTTATTTTCTCAGGAACTAACTGTCCCATTTTTGTTACATATTTTTTTCTGTGAAGATAAAAGAGAATCCGGTTCAAAGTATTTTGACTGTAGTATAGTTATATACATGGATGGATGAGTATCTAATAAATTGCATGAGCAAAAAAAAAAAAGAGGATAATCACTGGGAGTGTATGAACTGTCTTGACAAAAATAAGCACATGAAATCAATTTTTGGCTCTAAGCCCCAGTTATAGACAAACCCAAACCAAAATGTGAATACAAATAATAACACTCAAATTAGTTTGTAAACAACTGAAAATATATAATAGGTTACTGCTTGCACTTCTGCTTAGGTTTAGTGTGGGGTTAAGGGTCAAAGTACTAATAAGAGTGTTTGGGATGTCTGCTGCCATGAAACAAAATGGAAACTTGATTGATAGCTGGGGGCTGAAAGGAGAACGCGCAATGGAGAAAGCAGAGGTCATAAAGCCATTTCCCTTCTCTGCATCTATAATGACCCAATCCTTCGAGAAATAGCAAAATGTAGATACAGTGGATTAATATAACATATGTTAACCACACTTCTGATCATTTTGACATACAAACGTTTATGAAACTGAGTAATGGGGGTAAGAATTACTATTAGCTGCTTCTTTTAGATGGAAGGCATGGAATTTCTGATTTCCCTCTCACATGTACTTTTATTTTGTGCTGATGAAGTACAAAATTGAACTGGAAGTGGAAGGAAAATTTCGGGTTTTTTTTGTTTGTCAAAACACTTCTAATCTATATTACTTTCAAATAGTTTGTGTTAATAACTGGTGCCATACAAGGAAGCATTTATGTATCATTCTTTTTCCTTTTGTAGGTCTTGTGTGCATGAAATCTAGCAGTTCAGTTGTGGAGCTGGTGATGCTCCTTTGCTCTCAGGTGAGGTTTAAGTAACAATGTCTGATATTGATCTGTTTGAACACAATGGAAGTTTTACTTTACTTTTAACTTAGGTTCATGTGTAATTGGTAAAAAGATACTGTATAAGGCCTTTTGATTTAAAAAATCATAGTAATTTTGTCTATTCAAGTGGGTTTTGGTTATTTTGCTATTGAGCATTTACATAATCTTGAAGATGTAGGTGTGCCCGCATAATTCTGTGCTGTCATTTTTGTAAGATAAGATCAATAAAATATTAAAGAAACAGATTGATTCCTGCATCTTGACATGCTGAATCCTCTGGGATAAATAGAATTTTTCCTTTTGTGTCGAGGTTATGAAATGAGTGATAAATACTTTTGAAACCCTGTCATTCCTAATTGATTTGACAAGTACTAAGGATTTGAGAAAAATCTAAGAAAGCAACCCTGGTTGTCATCAGTTTGGGACATTCTACATTCCTAAAGGCAAAGTGATTTTAAATATGTAAGAACTTGAGAACTGCCTATTCCTGTGGTTCGAAAAGAGACAGAGCCTAAGGAACTTTTAAAAAATTATGTATGCTGTATTAATTGGATTTTTTGGGGGGGTTTCTTGCCTTTTTTTTTTTTGTAATTAAATAGAAGACTGTTTTTATTGAACCTTTCTTTTGGTGCCTTTAAAATTATACCTTTCTGGTAGTAAATTCCCCTACTTAAAACTTTAAAATAGCCTTTTTTAATGGGAATGGTATTGGTCTAGAGGTCAAGGGTTCTGACCCATTTCAAAACCTTTGACCTTCATTTACAACCCCTATGGTTTGCTTGCCTGACGAATAAGGATAATGCAAAATTAATGTTTCTTCACATCGATTTATTCGTTTTAGTGCCTATATTGCCAAATTTATTTAGAGTGTGCTGATAGACATTTCATGAATACAAATGAAAGAATCATAGAAGGTGTGAAAAATCGATAGTCTACATTGTCAATAAAGTGCAATAAGAACAATTACTTCTGGAGATTACACCTAATAGATTTTACAATGAACTAGTGAAGAGTAGTTATGTTTTCCAGTGAGGTTATTATTAATGAATGTAACCAGAACTTTGCTCATCTAGTTTTCCATCTTCCTCAGGAAATACAGTATCATTTTACCCTGAAAGGAATTTAATATTCCTTACGGAACTTTTGGAATTTAGAGATTGTTGTTTTACATATGGCAATACTGGAAGTGAACATTGTTCACAACTTCTAGAATATGAACTTGCAGCTGATGTAAATTATAAAAGAATCTTTGCTACTGAGAAATCCATGTAATAAATGTTACTGTTCATTCAGGAATATGTTAAAGTAAAAACTAATCCAAGTATTAAATGTGTGTCTGACAACTTGGTATTACCATTTAGAAAAAATAGTTTTTGGTATCCATGCTGCTTGTGTCAATAATTAGTGCTTGACCTTTCTCTTTTTTTTGGGGAAAGGTAATCTAATCTTTCTTAAAATCATGTTGTGCTCTGTACTGTACGTCACTTGTTTGGTTTTGGGAAGTGGAAAGGATAAGGAATAAATGACATGCTCTAATGCATCTATTTGTCATATGTGTCACAATGCCACTTAATGCTAATCTAATCAAATTGAAGCTACCATGATTGCTTAGCAGTGCAAGTTGCACAGGCTGAGGTGGTTCTTTGTGGAGTAGTAGAAATAAACCAATAAAGTCACAAAGACCTCAAAGTCTTTTTAAAGTTACATAGCAGATGTAATTTTTGGCAGAATATGAAAAATGATGTGAGAAATGAATCTAAAATTAGCTCCAGATGTATACAGATTGTTCTGGGGTGATAATTACATTTTTCACTTTGAATTTTCCTAATTCAAAGAGGTCAGCATGGCAATCACAGAAGTGATTTATTTTGTTAAGAAGTGAACTGTCTTTTGCTACATGAAAGCTTGAGAGATATGAAATTGAATTTCAAGCCGACATTTTACAGATACTGGGAGGAGATGGGGTTGAGCTTGATTGATTTTTTTCTTTTTTTCCCCCTTCTTTTTATTTTCTTTTTTTTCCTCACAAGATAGGGTGGGAAATGAAGTGATATCCTTTTGCTAAAATTTTAATTAATTTTTAAGAGGAGATGGAGAGGATGCAGTGCCAAAGATCAAAAGATCAGGTCAAAAAACAGTTTTTAATCACATAAATAATGTGGCGTAGTTATGAAGTAACTACCTGCAAATTTGATTTAAAACTTCAGAAATTTGTCAGCCATCGTTTTATGAAATTGAAAGATTGCTCTGATTAATCTTTGGTGGTTTTTTATGATAACCTCTTCTCAAAATTAATTTTAAACATTGAAGATATGATGTAAGTTCTTGGGTAGTTTTTCTGAAGCACCTGACATTTTCCTGATGTTCATTTATAGCTGTGGCTGAATTATATTTTTCTTCCTCAGAAGAGGAAAATGGAATAATAACAATATCCTACAGTTTTTTCATAAAATTGTCAAAATAAAGCTTTTTAATGGTTGAAGTAATTGTTTAAAAAATTCAAGAGGCACAATTCTCTGAAACTATTTGTGACACCTGGTTAATTTATTTTCTCGTTTAAAATTCATATATTTAGGCATATGGAAAAAGACCCTTATTTAATGTTTTTGTGTTTGCATATTGATATATTGCTTTCTGTTTAACACATGGTAAAAAGAGAAACAGGTGGTTTGAGAAACAGACAAAAGGTTTTTTCCAAGATAAAAACAGTTGTGTTTTTTGATAGACATGCTACATTTTGAGACGTGTCTGTGTGCATGTGCTTACATTTCTATAAATCTATCAAAACATAAAGAATCCTTCATTTAATATTACTGCAAAGTGTTCCTGCTTATTTGACATTAATATCATTTTTGAAGGAATCGACGTTGCATTCAAGGCCACTTTATAAAAGCGTTCTGTTGCTCATCCTAATTCAGTCTGACACACATTCCAATAACACTACCTCCCTTCTAGGGTTTAAAACTAAATTTATGGCTGAGCATTGTGAAGTGCATCATTTAAAAATGGTTTCAACCCAAAACATCTAATAAATAAATAATGTGTATGGCTACTCAGTAGCAGACTTTCCAGACTAGAAATCATTCCATCGGATACTCAACAGTCCACTATCGGAGAGGGCTGTCAGATAAATCTTATAGTAGCTGCATTCATGTCCTGTAAATCACATGTTATTGTCTGAGCCTTCTGCCAGGTCATCTATTCTTTTCCCATTTATCAGAAATGCATACAGTACAGTGAACCTGGAAGCACCATCTCGTCTGGCCTGGCATCCTGTTGGGGTAATTAAACCAGCTGAAAGAGAGAAGTTCTCTTTCTGTCCTCCCGTCTAAATGAGTGACATCAGCATGTTGGAGGTGCTCACATACAGTTTTGAAACCAGACTTCTGCAAGGGGAAACTGATGTCACCCCTGAAGGAAGCATTTCCATCTAGAAGGGCTCTCTCTCTGTGCCTGAAATTCAAAGGGGCATGGATGAACTGAGTGCATAAATGCTACCATGCTGCCTTTAATTTGTCAGTTATTTTCTTGAAATACATGTGTAGGACAAACTGTGGTCTTCCCTCCTCTCTCAAGAAGGGATTAAAAATATTTCTTTCTTGCTCACGTGCATGAAGCATTTGTCTGATTATTGTAGCTCCAAGGTGAAAAGGCACGAAATAGGTGAGATAGGTTCCATAACATTCCTTGATACCTTTGGATTTACAAAATTTCTGGCATTTGAAAGATGCTGCTTTCTGTAGTCAGTCAACTGAATCATCAGTGGAGTTTGTGTTAGAATACTAATTAGGTGGCTCTTCTCAGATTCATCTTCTACTTAGGAGCATTTTTCTACTGAATCTAAAGGTTCTAGACTACAAAGTAAACTTACACTAACCGATTCAAACACTCTTCAGCTCTTGGACAATTTTCTGAAGTTGATGGAATGCCACCCAACCTATTTAAAAGTTTACAACTGAAAATTAATGAGTACTGGAACAACGTGTATGACCCCTCCACCATCACTTCCCACACATGAGCCCCATGTGCTTGTTCAAGGTAGTTTTATTCTTGGTTCCTCCTTCCTCTATCCAGTGTTTTTTTCAAAAGAACTAAAGGCACATTCTTGATAGCTGATGATATATGTAAAACCAAGGCCAATGTTTCAATACATTTAATCACTAGATACTTTAGTTTCTGGAAATACTAATATGATATATTGCAATATAACTGCATAACCATAACTACTACATGTATAGTGGACCTTGATAAAGTATTACTTCCATGGGGAGATGGAAGAGGGAAGCATAAACCCTAACACTCCAAATATTTTTCATGTGCAGAGATAGCATCTCTTCGTATTGCCCAGTGAAATATAATCATGGTTGAATATGTCATGTGCAGCTCTGACAGTTTTTGTAGGTTTATGTGTGCATTTAAAAAATACAGCAGAGGCTAATAAGTAGTGTTAAGACAGAAAAAAATTACACTGTGAAAGTTGGTCTTTCTGCCCTTATAGGCAAACTTTGAGGTCTTCAGCTTGCTTTCTTTTTTCTTGTCTAACTTAGTTGTTGCTGGTTAAGTGGAGATGTTTTTGCCACAGCTATTTCTTTAGCATATTTCATATTCTCCCAAATTCTTTTACTGGTGGATTCTGGTGCTCATAAGGAAGTCAGTGTGCATCTCTTGCATGGGCAACATCTTGGTCATCACATCTATTGCTTTCATAAGGAGTCTTAATTGAGCAATGCCAACATGTTCCATGTACCCATACAAACCATATGATTCTTATGTTTTCCCTAAGGAAGAGCAACAGGAGTTAGATTTTTTAGCAGAATTTTTCCACACCCCCCTTCTTTTTCCACCCCCATTGCTTAAGTGTTTGTGGAATGCAGTGGGATCTTCAGGCTTTTATGAGTATCCTCTACTCATAAAAAATGCTTTGCATCAATGATCCAAGTTCATTACCTCAGGAATGGGTTTCTGCAGTCTGTTCTAAAATGTGGCAAGCCTTTGAATGGCTTGGAGATTTTAGTTGATGTAGAAGATGGCAGGTTTTCAGTGTTGGTTGAGAGAACACATTATGCTGATGCTCTGTGATCTGCACTGGTTCCTAATTTACTTCTAAGTGCAATTTTATATGATGGATAACTATAGTGATTGCTGTGAAGTTTTAATTGAATTGACTATAGGTTATCTAAAGACCAATGCCACTATGATACTATGGCAGCCAAACTCAACAGATTCATCCAAACTCTTTAGCAATACCCTGCTGTAGATGAGAGAATAAATGCTGTTGTAATACTTTTTATGTGTCCCGAGTATTAGATAATGACATTTTAATCAAAATAATGTTTTTCCATCTAATCACTTTGTTATAACAGCTGAAAATAAGTTTAAAAGAATTTGATAATCCTTTAGATATGTGGTCAAAAATATATATATGTATTTTGGCATAAAGGGTGGATTTTGTAAGCTGTCATATGATTTTCTACCAATTGTAATACATGCTCTAATTTCCTTTTAAGAGCCATTTAGAAGATAATCAGGAGTGGAAAGGTTTTCTTTTTATACAGTGTGAACTTCTGCCAATAGGATCTTTGTCTGTATCAAAGATTAATGCAGCTGTACTTGAGTTAAAAAGCTTCAGTGATAGATTGCTTTCATGATAAAATGGTTAGAAACATAAAGTTATCAGGCAAATGAAAATGATTTAGATCTTAACACACAAAAATTGAAAGAACTTCCCAAAGTCTAAATTGAGAAGCTCAGGGGAAGATTTTGCATCAACCATGCCCATAGGTGTTTCCCTTGTGCCTTTTATTGCTAACTTTCCTTGAAATGTTGTGCCAGAAACTTTATAGTGCACTTTTGTCTTGTTTTTAAATTTTTAAAATTATTTTTATTGCTTGTGGTATTTTGAAATATTTGAAGATTGGAAGAATATTTGCTAGCCTAGCTTTTTGTAGAGATGAGGTGGCTGTGGAAGGGAGAATATTCAAGATCATCTTACTCTACTATGGATTATTTAGATTCAGACACATTAATACAGCTGTGTAAATCCTAACATTTGAAAACATGGGCTTGCCATGCATGTTATTAATTGTTATGCAAGCAGCAGTAGGGATGTTTCTAGTGTAATTTAGTAACGAATATTACATGGAAAACAAAATGGAAGATCTTAATCCTAAAGTTTTTTAGTATGCAACTGGATGGAAATTAATTGGGAAATGTCTGTTGAGCTTTAGGTATAGTTCTTCTTCTGATATTTTCAGTAAAATATTTTACATTATAAACTGTTTTCTCCTCAGAATTTGTTTTCCGCCTGCAATGTATGTTTTGATCCACAGTGGTTTTGTTTTGCAGGATGGAGACTGTGGTCAGAGCCAGGAAGAGGGAAAAGTAGATACCACAGTAGCCAAGGGCCATGCTATCAAAGTATTCTCCTGGGACAAAAGAGATTTTAGTTCAATTAATGTTTCAGGTACCAATTATTATCACCAGGTAAAATAATCTGTCTGAAAAGTTTCAGTATATCCCCACAAAGTAGCTAATAGTCCATTAAGGGCACTCAGCAGTCATGTAGAAGAGTCCAGTTTTGAAAGAAGTTAAGCTCTCTCAGTTTGTAAAAGCAACATTGTGATTCATCTGTTTGTCCTCAATTGCCATTTCCTTTTTTTGTTATGATACAGGGTTTCTGCATTCCTCCTGCATTGCAGGACATTTGATATATGCACAATGAGCTGTCTGGCTAGTGGTCACTAGGATTTACTTTGGAGAATGTGAATGAAAGTCCTGGAGGGTGTGAATGGGCACTGGCTGTGGAATCCAGACTCCTTAAATGTGGTCATTTGGTACTTGGATTTTAGATACTGTTGTCAGTAAGTTTCCTTCTAACAAAACAGAAGGTTACATTACCAAATCTGTTCTCTAGAACACTTGAATTCTCCCTTACACTGATATATCTGGGGATTTATGCACAGTGTGATTTCTTCCTGAGTGGGAGTTTTGCTTCCATCTCTGAAATTTGAGGATTTCAGTTTCAGTGCTGAAAACATCTATTGACAACTTTCATGCTTGATATTTGTCGCTGAGCAGAGTACTTAGAAGAATTACAAATTACATGTGCTTTGGATATTTTGCTTCATTGAACTATGTTATACATTTGAAGTGTCTGAAACTGAAGATCAGATTGGTAGATAACTGTCTGAAGTGCAAATCTGATAAGACTGAATTAAATGGAAACAGCTGGGCAAACCTATCCTTTGAACTGGAGTACGTTGAAATTACGTTTTAATTAGCTGCATATATAATTTTTTTCTTTGACTTAAGCAGTATGCAAATTTTGTCTCTCCAGAACTAGATTATTGTAATATATTCTGTGTGAAACCCAGGATAATGTAAAGCCTGTCTGTTAGAACTTCATCCCTGCTCTGAATTCCTGTAGCTTTCTAAATTGTTCAAGAGTTTAATTGACTGTAATTACCTGTTGAGTTCCATGGACTTGCTTGGAATGCACCCTAGCATGTTTAAGTAGGAGTTTCTTTCAAACTGCTATTCTTAAAATTGCTAAGGTTTGCACTTTATTGCACTTAAGATCTGCTTGAAATCTGTCTTTTCTCTTAGGTATAATTGCTGGCTTCAGGAATATTGCACTTTTAGTATGGCTTATGGATAGGCCATTTAAAATGCCTGTGTCCATCACTGGCTAAATTTTAAAAACAATTAAAAAATGGTGATAGACTCATACAAGAAACAATATGCCATGAAGTGAATGGATGTATATTGACAGTTTGCTTAGTAATAGAGATCAAAGAAGTTTATAACTTTTCTTTTGCCTTAAGCATGAAAATAGGTTGGAATATATTGAGAATTGTGTGCTAATACTACACGAATAATAAGTGACCTATTCTTGACTTAATAATGCAATAAGCACTTGGTAGTTGTATCCTGGCAGGTGGTGGTCTCAGTGGTTAAAATGTGTTTGCTTTATATCCTTATATCTTTCCATGATACTTAGTCTGGGGGAATGTTTTAACGGTTTACTCATTCTCCAGTTTGGAGATGAAATGTACAATGTGAGATTTTAAGATGAGCAAAAAAACTAGTGTTTTTTGGTTTATGCTACACATCAGCTTTCTGGGAAGGAATTGTGAGCTTTGTGGTTTAGAAGTATGAAAAAAGGTCAAGATGGGTTCTATGTATTAGACTAAGAAAGTGTATAGAGAGGTACAAGCAGATAGGTGTACTAAAGCTGTGACATTTTTGTTTGAAGTGATGTGAAGCATGGTTTCTTGGAACAGTCCAGTTGGAGGACTCAACATGTCTTGCAGGCTTTTGGTAGAGAAATGGATAAAAGGTAGGGTTAGGAATCACAAAACCATTCTTTGAAATACTTTACCACACTAGACTGGAGAGAGATGAACTTTACTAAGTTGTTCTTACTAAAACAGAATTCTGTGGCAAAAGTGATGGGTTTTCCTCCCTGGTTTTCTTTTTTTAAAGTACAATCTTTAGTGGTTCTGTAGATTTCTCATATTTTATAAGCTCATATGAAGAAAAACTCTCTCATGAGTTAAAAGTTACTTGCATTTGGTCAGAAATTCAGGACATGGTGTTGGTGTGAGTTTAATGGAAAACACACCCTCTACAGCTAGAAATATTAGCCCTTAAAGCTGTGTTACTGAGTTTGTTTGATTAATGTATAGGTTTTTATGTCTAGGGAGGAGAGTGGATTGTCTAATGTAAATGTGAGTCTTGGGAGTGGGATAGGGGAACAGGACAGCTTCATTTCCATTAATGTACAGTGCTGCAGATGTTCAAAACTAAGGGAACATAATTTAGCTACAGAAGTAAGACTTTTTTGAAGAAAAAAGGCATCCTGTTGCTTCACCAGCACACTAGGACTTAAAAAAACACCACCATTTAAGGTGAGTTTTGTGCAGCAAGAGCACACCCTGTGGCTTGGCAGTCTAGTCAGAAGGATGATACCATGCTGACTTTATAACTAGATCTTTGAACAATATTCTCATGGGTGGTAAATGCAAAACAAAGTAATATCAACTGGCACTTAATTCTGTGAGCTCCCTGCTGGTGGGGCTCTGCACTGAAATGGAACTCTTCCTGACAGGAAGTCAGCCGCGAAGTGTGGAGACCTCTGAAAATAAAGTGTGCTTTAATTTGACACCCTGCTGTTTTACAGCCAGTCTGTTTAATTTGAGACTATGGAAAGAGGGTTAGTGCAGGGGAGGGGTATGAGATTATGGAAAGTTCAGTGAGCAGCAATGCTTGTTGTTGATTTAATACTAATTACAAATATAGGAACTTTTTTGTTCATGTTAATAAACCAAATAATGTGTCTCTGTTTCCAAGCAGAACTGTTTGGGGAACTCAGGATTTGGGGAGCTGTGCTGTTTACTGGAAGTTCTACCCAGAGAAACTTTGTGTAGTGGTGCTGTTCAGTTTATTGTCTGACTTGCACTCTCATTTTTATGCATCTGTGCTTTTTGCCTATTTCTACAGCTGGCAAAACATTTGTCTCATCAAGGATTGTTGGCAATGCACTAATTTTTCTATGACTATTTTGCAATAAGTGATAAAAACTCATAATTCAGATTATGCAGCTGTCATGATGTTGAGGTCTGTTAGGTGTTAGATCCTAGTTCAGAGTCAATTTTCTTTCAGAAGAAACAGCTGGATTTTCCAGTGCTCTTTGAATAGTTCTGCAGACATTTATTTCTATTTCTGTGTGAAATCAAAATGGATATATTTTTCTTTTGGTAAATCTGCTTGGTGAGTGCACATCAGGATTTACAGTGAAATGAGCAGAAAATTATTATTTATCATGTTTATTGTAGTGACAGATGATAATAGAGACCTCTGTTGCAACCTGTTATATATATATTATATTTTAGTGTAAATAAAGACAATAGATGTAGGATGAGGAAGGGAGCAGAGTATGCAAGTGGTGTGTAATGGGAGAGATATTAGTTTTTCTGCCTTTTTATTTTTTTTAATTGATTTAGCTTCATTTTCTCTAAATCTTTTAAGAAAAGATCTGCATTAGGATGAGATTGCCTAAGGGAATATCAAGGGACAGGTTTGGGAATCCTGTGTTACGAGTGAAGAGGTGGGATTGGTTTGCATTCTTGAGTTCCATTCCCTCAAAGGTACAATGATAGCAAGAATCTTTTTCATCATATGCATGCATTCATTATGAGAGTTTAAACAGAAACCAAGTTATATTTGGGGAAAAGGATGATACCAGAGACATGGAATA
Organism: Toxostoma redivivum; assembly: GCA_013397375.1. Classification (NCBI taxonomy): domain Eukaryota; kingdom Metazoa; phylum Chordata; class Aves; order Passeriformes; family Mimidae; genus Toxostoma; species Toxostoma redivivum. Next base: position 632,688 of record VXBI01011463.1, on the reverse strand, counting down.
ATAGAAGATTTGGGTTGGGAGGATCCTTATAGATCATTTAGTGCCAACCCTCCTGCGGTATAAAGGGGCTTATGGTTCCAAAACCAGTACTGAATTTATTTATTAGTCAAATTTATTTACTTGAAGCTAAGAACATTGAGCAGAAAGGTTGCTGTTATTTGATGGTGATGATGAATATTGTTATCAGTGGGACCAGTCCAGCACTACTGATGCTGCTGTGCAGCACTGAGTTTGCTGTGATTTTCTTGTTTTTGTAATTTGTAGTCTACCTTGAAAAGCATTTTCCTTCCTGTTCAGTGGTTTTACAAAATCTCAAATTGCAATCACAGTTAAACAAAAAAGCACTGAAATCAAGGGTCAGTTGTGTTATGCTTCTGCTATTCCTCAATTTGTTTGCCTTTGTTCATGATAATTATGCTGGCACTGCAACTTAATTATTTGGATCTTTTCCCTTTGTTCATCTTATGTTGTTGCTTTTCCTCACGTCTGTTTTTCTGACTCATCTCCTTTTGACTTAAGAGTTTAGTGCTTCCTATTGCTGCTTATTTACAGAACTACTTGGTACTTTGATTTCTCAACTAATGTTTTAGATTCCTGTTCATATTCTTTCTGAAGCTAGTCTTTCATCCTGGCATTGAAAATAGCCGATGGTTAAAGAACCTGGAGAGGAAACTGCAGTGGAGAAGGTTTGCTGCTGGATGAACTCAAACCTGACCCCTAATTTTGTTTCATGAGGCGTCATGGCAACAGCCTGCTAGTGGGAGAGAGAAAGGGAGAAGCTGCCTGGGGAAATTGCTTCCTCCATCAGAAACTGGGGACCTGGAAGCAGCGATCCACTCATTCAGTTTTTCCCCCAGTTTTTTCATACTTCTTTGGGACTAGATACAAAAATGAAGTTTATGGGTTTTGATCAGAGAGATGTGCAGCTTTTATGCTGTGAAAATTATTACTGATATCATTTTATTTATGCAGACAGTGATATTTTTATAATTTTGTATGAATTTTGGATTAAGTTAGTTTCTTTTATTGCTGCTTTAAGAATATTTGGTGTCACCATAAATTATGGCAAATGCAATCTATTTTAAGATTTTTTTGGCTGTGTACAATTTTAAAGATTATGTATGCTGTAACATTTTACATAGTGTATCTTTCATAACAATGTTTTTTTTTTTAGGATAGATTTGTGTCCTTTGTAGAGAAGGCTACAGTTGTCACTTTCAGAGTAATCTCATAGCACAAAAGGCATTGTCTGACAAGCTGACAGTTTCTTCTGTGGTATTTTTATTGGAGAATCTAGTATTTAAGTATGTAACTCCAGCTCTACATGTGTGTAATTTATTTTCAGAATCCATAAAAGCTTACTGTGACTTGAACTCTAACTTTCAAGTATTGAAATTAAACTCTCATTATAGTTTTAGGCATTTACCACTAACAACATAATACTAGTTTATAGGAAGCTTTGTTTACATGGAATAACCCACATGGTTAAACAGCAGGGGAGTCTTCTGCTTTTAGTTAAAAACCTGCTGTTTCTGTATGGCTTATTTACTACTTCTTTAATTCTTAATGTAGTGTGCTGTGGAATTGAGCATGCAAAAGTCAGCAAAGAGTTCTGTTTTTTGCGTCTAAGGTTATTACTTGCTGTACAATAATAAAGGCACTATTTTATTGGGTTAGTTGTAATTAACTTCAGCACTAGGCATTGATATAAATCATTCCTAATCTGTTTTCTCTGCATTTTCATTCTTTTAAACTGGTTGAACATAGCTTCTTTCTGTCTCTCTTTTACATGAGGACTAGGGTTGTAATTGCTTTTTGAATTAGGCTGTCGGAAGCTAATGTGTGTGTTGGTCTAAGAATTGATTAAGGAACACTGATGAATTTCATATAGCACTTTTAAAAGATTTGTAATAAATACTCTGTAGCAGTGATAACATTAGAACTCAATACAGTGCTATCATGCTGTGCAGCTGGGAAAATATTTCAATATAAGAAACTTTGATTTGGTTACATAGTTTAAATTGTAAAGAATTTTGTGGTTATGAATTGAAAAAAAAATCATGTTCCAAGTTTTCCCCAGAGTATATTTTATGAAAGTAGCTATTCTTATTATGATCTTTGTTTCTGTGTTTGGTAAAACAGAGGAAAAATACTGGAACAGGTTTAATTTTCATTTTTCTGCTTAGTCTTAATGTTTGATACCACATTAGTCCTGTGCCATTCTGACTGATTTGTCAATACACATGTACTGCAGTGTGTTCTGTTGTTCCTTAGCAGCACAGATTTGAAATAAGGAATTTTTTTTTGGTTCTTTTCAGTCATCTTTGCAACCATGAACATGTTTGTTTCTTGAGTTCCTTCAATTTTTCTGGTGTAGATAATCACAATCTCAGCCTGCCCTAATATATGGTTCATTAGTTTGATATGAGTGTGTTTGGGATATTTTCTCACGTCAGTGGGCGTGGTGTTATACCTTCACCTGAGAAGCTCTCTCATCTAGTGAATTTTTACACAACTTTCTCTAGAAGACTCATTAAAATTTTCAATACAAAGACTTCAGTTGTGTACTGTCACCAGCGGATTTTTTGACAAAAAACAACGTCTTTTTTAATGGAATGCCGGCAGTAAATGCTTTTTATTATAACTGGGTGTGCTTGATAGTTTTAAAAGTCTTATAAAAATAATTAGCTCTTTTATATAGTTCTAATGGCAGCCTTGCAAGTTTCCCCTGGAGCAGTCTCTACTGAACAGGCCTTGATTTTTCCAGTTGGGCTTTCAGATTCCCGGAGGACTTGACTTCAGACCTTGCAGGGCAGCAGCTGCCATTTGTCTTGAGCCCGCAGTTGCCAAACAGACAGACCATGTACTAATAGGACACATTTGTACAGCCCGAGTGCGTGGGACCCCGATAGAGCCCTAATGACCATCATCTGTTGAGAGCTTGTAGCTGGCCAGGGTTAGAGTAACTTTTATCACCCTTATTGAAATCAAACCCTCTCTATTGATTAGTGAGGTAGCTTGGCTTGTTACATTGATGTCATGTTAAAGCTTTCATAGAGAAGCCTTTGTTTAAATTTCACTAAGTCCAAGCCTGTTGGATAAGGTTTTTTTAGGATAGTAGTAAATATTTTTGCAAGTTCTCACTTTTTCTTGATTCAGCAGCAGTGGTGATGTTTTGTAGAGAATGCGCCATGAAAATATTTATTGTTTTCCCCCCCTCACCCCCCCACCCTGTTTCTGATAGTTCTTGCATTATTTGTTTATGTCTTTTAAATTTTGAGCATTCAGGTATGCCTGTATGTATACACTGGATAACTATCTCAAATGCATTCTTGTGTTACTTGTATATTAGTTTGTGTCACATCTTTGCAAAATGTTCCTCTTTTGTAAGTCCTTGGCATGTGGTAATTTCGATATTAAATTGCTGCATGGTTTCTAGATATGATTTCCCATAACTCCACGTTGCCTTTAATTTTTTTTCAATGGAGTTTCATAGATTAAAATAACTGAAGCATGCTTCAACCTTTAAAAGTAATTTATGTTTGCAGAGATTCTGCTTAACATGCAGTCTAACTTTTTTTAATTATGAAGAACCCAGCTGAGATATAATCTACTTTTCACTATATGTTCTTTATTGCTAAGTTCATTCAAGCCTGTAGTGGATGTGGTGCTGAGAGAGTGCTGACACCAAGTGCAAACACTGCTGAAAAGTTCTTGATAGTTTACTTTAGGCACTTAAAGATTAGTGTATCTCTCTATGAACAAGTTTTTCATGCAGATTTGACCTTTACTCTAGGATATAATATGTCTCTTAGTCATATGTTAACACATTTTCCCACCCTGCTCCTTAGTGCCCCATTCATAGTTGTCAGTACCAAAGTCATCCTTCTCCTTTGTTTCATAACCAAAATAAATTATCAAAACCCCACCAGCTTTATGGGAAGTATGGATTAGTGAAGAATTTTCTTTTTTGCCTGCTGATGAGTATGTGTTTCAACTGCTAGATATAATCCTTAATTGTAGAATATGTTAAACTGTTTAGAAGGATTTTTTTTAAGCTTCTGAGAAAAATGAATTTTTAAGGAGCATGCATGTTTATATATGCATGAATGAGACTAGCAGTTGGAAATAGAGCACTTTTCATCTATTGGAAATGTTTTAAATATTCTGTTCGAGATCCATGGCTAATTGCTTTGCCATCAGAGACCAGCTGATGGGTTGGTCTTGCAAATGTTTGTATATACCTTTAAGAATGTATGTTTTGGGGTGTTCATAGAATTGTAGAATGGTTTGAGTTGAAAATTACCTTGAAGAACATCTAGTTCCCATACCCCTGCCATAATTGTTTAAAATATGGTTGTCTTACTTTACCAAGGGTGTACAGCTGAGGAGGGATATGTCCATTTGCTGCCTACAGACAAGTGCTTCAAATTCCAAACCAACAAAAATGAGTATCAACAAAATTTTCTAGGCATTTGAGTGATTACAGTTTAGGAATGGTTATGTTGGGCTAGATAAAGGCTCCACTTTGCTTCTTGTCCAATCTCCAGCTATAGACTCAAAGAGGTGCTCAAAAACAATAAAAAAGGACAAGTGTGATACTCTTCCACTCTCCAGCAACTTTTGCTCAAGATATTTTCTGAACTAGATGCAGTTTCTATGTATTTAGCCAATATTAATGTGCTTATTTTTTTGATGTGCACTTGTTCCATCTCCCCTTGATCCTATTGAACTTTTAATCACCACAACATGCTTTTGGTGAAAGATTTTTTACACACTGTGTAAAGAACGACTGCATTCTTTGCTTTGAAGCTGGCTCCTCCTATTTTCTGCTTGCAGAAAAAGGCTTTTTGGGTGAATAAGAGGTTCCTGAAGTATTTGATCTGAACAAGTATACTCAGAATGGGTAGGAAAACAATACTGGGAAAAAATCAAGGCAGAAATTTTTTAAGGACTTCTCTTATCTGATCACACCATGTGATTAGAGACATACTTTGTTTTTACAAAAGGAAATATGAGCATCAAATGGTGAAAGACTTTTGAAGACAGTGTGAAAGACATCTGAAGACTGAGATAGCTGCACATACACATGTAGGTGCAATGACATAAAATGGGATGTTCTAGTCTAAAGACTGCTACACTGATCTTGTTGCTGGTTATGGTCTAATTGAGCTTGTGGTATTTTGTATGTTTTGGTCTTTGGTCATAGTCTAATGCATGCTGTTGATCTGGTATTTTCTAGGAAAAAAGTAAACGTAGGAATTAATGAGTTTTATTAGAGCATTTGGTACTGTCATACAACTGATCATTAGTTAAGGTTAATTAAAAAACCCCACTGTAAAATAACCCCAGCATTACTCAAATGGGACAGCAGGTCATGATATCAACCTTGAGGGAGATTATTAGTTTCTGAAAGGAGGAGTTTAAGACTACTACTGTTTAATGTTTTCATTTAGTGACCCTTGTGCACTCACTAAGAATGTGCTAATGAAACTTGTTGATGATATAAAATTAAAGTATAGAGGACTGGGATGTATTTTTGCTCACTTCAGAGTCAGGCTGTATAGAAAGGAAATGTAATATGTTACTCCATACAAAATTATAAGTCAGATGAGGTTTACAGCACCACTTCAGGAAATGCCTAGGGTGTTATGGGGCTGTTTATAGTTTATATTAAGGAAATAGGTGACACAATAATGAGTTAGGAAATTTCCTTATCAGACACAATATTTGAATAAATGTGATTTCTTATTTGTTTCCTTGTCATGGTGATTTATCATTGGAGTTATTTGTGATCGTGTCTAGTGCTTCTTGGTTTTCCCCCTGCCTCTCTGTTGAGTGTTCAGTGACCAAAAGCATTAGAAGTAGATGATGTCTCTTGGTCACTAAACATTTACAGCCACGGGAAATGATGGGCAATTACCTACAGCTTAGAACAGGTATGAAATTATTGTCTCAGTTGATCTTCCCTTACAGCCCTTCCTCAGAAAAGTGCTGAAATGTGTTTTGTAGTTATTTAGTTGCATTAGTGGTTGAGTTTGAAGCTTTTAACATGCTTTTTCCTTAATGCCTTTGGGAGATGGATAACTAAGATGCTGATATAATAATGCAATATGTATACTGAGTGTAATTGTTTGAGAGTGAACATATACTGTGGGGAAATATTGAATGGATCGTGAAAGATGAAGACCATTAGTCTTTTCTTTCAACTATTAAAATAAGCTTTAGGGTGTGTTCAGCTGTGATTTATGAAAATGTTTAGACTAACACCTTCTTTGATGTTGTCTGATGTGGAGAAAAATGCTGAAAAGTATCATGATAAATGCACTTTCTTTTCACTTTTGGCAGCCTCCATCTTCACCAATTAAATTTTCAAGTATTGTTGTGAGTTCTTTGGAGAGCAGAACAACAGATGGGCAGTGTCAGAAGTGGAAAAAATTATTTTGCTTTTCTTGAGTTTTCTCACACTTTAGCTAACGGAATAGTTTCAGTTCTCATTATACAAAGCTAAATATTTAGAACTTGATACTACATTTAAAATCTCATAGGAGGATTATTTGCATATGCTATTTTGTTTAGAATATTAGAAACTAAAAGGCTTTTTTTGTTTCCCACTAGAATACATTTATAATTTATGATGAATAATACATCACATGTTCCAATTATTCTGCTTTTAATTCTGATTCCCTGAAAATTGTAATACGTTGTTGCAGGTTAAACATGATGAGCACGATAAGCATGTGTTAGGCCTGGAAAAACTAATTGAGAAATCAGAGTTATAATTTCTCCTCTGCATTTGGAAATTGAAAATCCTTTTTTTGTGTGTATGGGGCGGCAGAGGGACAGGATTTGAGTTGTAAATAACAATGTTGTTTCAGTGTGTGTCTGATCAAACCTTTGTCTCACAGTCTGAGAGGTAATTCTGCAACACTAAGCACCAAAAAATGCACCTCGACACTGTGTGTCAAAAACCTCCTACATTCAGAAATCTGAAATTTAAGACATATTTCCTGCTTTGAACTATTTACCTGCCTTGGAGCTGATGAAATATTTTTTAAAATAAAAAACACAGTGATAGAAATACTCATGTAGATAACCAGTAGGATTATTATTTCATAGAACAAAGAGGAAGAAATTAAGGGAGTTCATGTGGAAAAGCACATGAAACTTAACTATCTGTCTGCTGCAGAATCAGTCTTTTGTATTAGATTAGAAGAGTTGAAGAGTTTAAATCAAGAGCTGTGTTTGTCCTATTCTATCTATTTGCTTCTACATTTCCCCCAAAAAACAAGGTACATACATTTACTGCTCTTAATTTTTAACTAGGTTATCTTGTTCCTATGTGGTCTAGGATTAAAAAATATACTTCGTGTGTTTGTTAACTAATTTTGTTTTCTTCTCATCTTTCAAATGAGGGTAACAAGCCCCAGCGATAGGTCATCTGAGTTGGTTCCTTTCCCCTGTGTCTCTTTTGGGGGCCAGGCAAAACCCACCTACATGTTTAAGAGAATTTTGCTTAATTCAAGGTTCAGCTGGATTTAAGGAATCTGCAGTGCATGTTCGTCCACCATTAGCATAATTTCAGTGTGTTAAAAATGTTACATTTTTTTAAAACTTTGTGTGTTAATGGTGCAATATTTGGATTGTTAAGAGATTTTTTTTTAATTAATAGAGATGACTATGTGATGCTGAAATGAGGATTATTATTAGGAAATATGCCTACAAGGCTTTAAACTACAAGAGGAATTTGTGCCTAAGGAATGAACCTTGCCTTAATGTGAAACAGTTTCTAGCACTATCATGGTTCAATAAGGCAAAAAGCATCTGTGAACCAAGCAAGTTCAGGATTATTACATGACATAACAAAAGAAAATGATGGAATCCTTTGGGGAATGTTTTTGGATTTTCTTCTCCCCTTAATATGACCTTAGGTAAATGATGCTGCCCTGTTCCTTCATGCTGGCATTCACTGCTTCCTGATCAGCACACAATTAATGCTTTGCTGATGGTGCTGTAAGTTGCTAAAGCTGAAAAGGAAGTGTATGATTTTGTCTCTGAAAATACCTCTTCGAAGTTTTGTTTTTTATACAGCTAGTTTTCTCTTATTTTTTGTCTTTACCCAGGAGTGGCAAAACTCTATACAGAAGAATGCTGGCCTAGCCTTTATTGAGCTTGTCAACGAAGGAAGGTAAGTCACAATATTAGATAGCACCTCAGCCTTCAGGGAGTTCTGTGCCTTGAAACTTTTTAAAAATAATTTTTCTTCTTTTTGTGTAGTTTTCTTTGAGTTTTACGAGCATGATTTTATGTTCTTTAGTACTTTGGTTCAGTTCTAATTCTGAATATGGGATTTTGCAGAATCTTAATGCTCTTTAGTTTCATTAAATACTTTGCTTATCTGTGTGTCATGGATTTTCTTTCTTCCTGTCCTTGTGTACTGGTTAATGTTGAAACTATAATTTGTATTCAGCTAATCTCTTGAGAAAGGGAATTGATATTTGAAAGACATTACTGCTAGGAATTGTAAGATAAGCCTCTGTCTCAAAAATTAGATTCCAGTTTGCTCATTTATTTCTGATCTATCTCTTAAACTAGAAAGGAGGAGAGTCCCTCTAAGGAAAAAATCCTCTTAATATTACCAATTAGTTTAATGTTCTATCCATAACTTTATATGTATATTATTGGAACCTATAGAAAATGACAGAGCAGGTGATGAGGCCATGCTCTTTGACTTGTAGTCAGTGTTCAGAACCATCAATATTTTCTTCGTTACAAATTGATTGTTGAGGCAAACTAAGAGCAATATTTACTTTTTTCTAAAGGGTTTTTAAAAAGATGTCTTAAAGAGTTAGCTAAGGTGCTTTTTAAGAAATGCCATTTATTGAAATGTAGCTTCTGTTAGTGAGTAACTTCAGTTAGTAAGAATCCAAATAGAAAATAAATTTTATGTGATTAGAACAGCTACTGAACTAAAACTGGAATAATTTATCACATAAATTCATATGCTATTGAAATGTCTTTTTATCATTGTAGGAATGGGGGGAAATGGCTGTTTGAGATTTTTTTCTTAAGATATAGATGTTCTCAAGATACATAAAAATAATGGGCATTTTAATGGGTTTTAATGGGTGCATTTCAGTTTATGGTAGGGGAAACACCGTTCTGAGGCAGGAAAAACATTTTGCTACTAGTCTTGATCCCAAGGGCCAAGGTAAAGTAACAAGGGTGTTCAGTTACAGTGTTAAGATCTAGCCTATAGTTGTTTCCTATTATGTGAGGCTGACCTGTCTTGACCTTCCTTACAAAATGCCTGCTATAAATTTGGCCCTTGATTAATGTTTTATTAGCATAGATAACATAGAGATCCCACACACATGTAAACCACAATGTAAGGTTCATCTGTGTAAGATGATTGTCATGGACAAATCAGTTGCTGAGACTCAGCTGTGCATGGCAGTCACCCTGTAGCCATTCAGCTGATCCAGGTCAGGTTTTCTATCAGTAAACTGTTTGGAATTGACTATTTTCTCTTCAAAACATGCAGTGCCCATCACAGACAGATGGAATCACTCCCCCACCTCCATAAACAGCATCAATAACTTAGAGTCTAGCCTGAGCCAGAGTGGTTGTCTCAGGGACAAATGATCCCTTGAAGACTGGGAAGTGTGGTTTTGGTTAGCAGAAAATGTCTGTGTAATTGTTACTTCATTTCATTTCTGACATGTAGCAGAGTTGGCTTTTCTTTTAGTTTTTTTTTTTTTTTTAAGTGGGAACATAACATTCACTATGGTGAAGAGGAGAGGGGATTAATTTCTTAAAAATGGCTCCTTTTATCTGTCTCCATTTTCCTCCATTGCTGTTTATAGGAGCCTTTATAGTTACTGCTGAATTGTGGTGCTTTGTGGCTTTTCAGCATTCACTAAAATGAAACTATTATCCCTCAAATGATAGGAACTGTATTCCAGAACTACTCTTTCCTTCTCTTTATGCAGTTGGCACATTATTTTTCTTGCACATATGCTAACACTTGGACTAAAACACCTCAGACCTTGTATTTTATTCTATTTGCTATTTTTTGTGTATTTTTGCCATAGCATTATAGTCTTAAAAACTCCGTAAGCTGAAGTCTTCAAATTGAAACTTAAGAAAATATCTGAATGATATTGATTTAGACTTTAGCTGCATAATTATATAATAAAAGCTGATTATTAAGTTCTTTCTACAAGTGCACAAGAAAATATGTCAAGGTAGCTGTAGAAAGGACAGAACTGGTTCAGCACATAGGGAAGGATGTCTATAGGGCACCATGACATGAGAGTTAGAATAAATAAATAGGAAGAACTGCCTAGAATTTGTGAAATCACAGAATTGTCTGCTGCCTTGGTGAGGGGAATTGGATCACCCTATAATCTCTGTAAACCAGTTTTATTCCTAGTGTTTATTACTAGATTTTTTGGACTAATTATGCTATTGGATATTCCAGCTCAAGGTGTGTTCTACTGTTTTGTTTTTTTTATTGGGCAAGTAAGATGACTGAAAAATCTTTCTGGAAGAAATCTAGAAGGGGAGATGTAAATTTCTTCTACTTACTTTCAAATGTATTTTTTGCCTTTATGTGAAAGGTATGAATGTACCTCTCTCTCTCACAGCAGTTGGAAGTTTTATGTTTAGGCTTGCCACGTTTTGGCTAGGATTCCCTGGACAGAAATATGTGCAGAAAGTTTGCCTCTGGGACTCGTAAGGTCTGGAGTGTGTGTGCTGCATTCAGAATGTGTTGGGCTGAATTTCCTCATGTTCACAAGTAACTAATGTGTTCCACAGAAGAGTTGCTCCCTGCCTTTCCAGGTAGATCACACCCACTTCATGTGTAGAGCAGAACTGATTAGTTTGTTCCCAGTGAAATTTTGAGTGTTGAACTGAAAGAAAATCTTTAAACAGGAGGCTGGTATGTGGAAATACAGAACTGTGAAAAGAAAATCTCTGAAAGAAAAGAAAATCTCTAAACAGAGGCTGGTACGTGGAAATACAGAACTGTGAACATGCCTAAAACTGATATACACAACTGGAATCTTTGAAGTCCAGGTTACAAGCATAGTGAAAAGAAAAAAGCCAGCATAGAAATCCAGGAAGCTACAGAGCGTAAGTGAAAAGGTAAAGAAGCAGGTACTGGAGAATAACCTCTTTCTGTGCAGTAAAAGACACATGAATTTCAGTACATTGCTACGTTTAACATTAATCTGGCTTTGATAAAAAGTACTAAGTATTGTTCTCTGTTATTATAGTGTCTGGGAACACTATTAATGCTCTTTGAAACCTTGTTAAAAAGGTGCCTGTACCCACGGCTCCTCCACGTACTGAGCCATCTGTGCAGCAGAAGGATAGGTTGTGAAATGCTTTCCTTAGCCTGCTGAACTTCTGTCAGTCTGGATTTCATTCTTTGTACTTGCCTTTCACTTTGGGTCCTCCCTTTAGGGAGAGTCTGTTTTGGAGTCTGAACCCAAGAACTTACTGGTGAGGGAATTTGTTCACCAGAACCATCCTTTAGGTGGGATCTAGTTCACTGCCCTGGCCAGCCCTCTCCTTTGGAGACTTCTGAGGTGCCCAGACTGATTCCTTTTTTGCACCCTGGAACTAATTATGTTTCCTCCTTATGCATGAGATGGTGGAGCTGTTATTTATGAACTAAAACAAGCGCAGCTTTGTTTTATTTCCTTGCATGTACAAATGCCGCTTTTGCTAGAGCCTGATTTCCTGTACTTGACTGGTTAGTGAGCAGCTCCTGTGCTCTGTGAAGGTTAAAACTCTCTGCTGTCGCTGTGATTCATTAGCACACTTTAGTGTGAAGCATCTCTTATGCTGGATCTTGTTTTCTGTATCAGTCAGGGCACTAACAAACGTACTCGAGCTCGAGACCAGGCATGACAGTTATTATCCCCTTTGGGGTGATAATGGGTTTGGCATGGCAGGGGTTGAGGGATCAGTCTCCTAAGCATGCTGCAGCAATTATTCTTTCCAATTTTCAGTTGAAGAGACTCTTGAAGATGCTTAATTTTAATTTTCTCAAGCGCAATTCTCTTAGCCATCTGAAGAATTGTAGAACAGTGTTCTATGCTTGCATTTTTATATGCTTGTAAATTAATATTCACTAAAAAAAGTCACACAATATTTAGTTTAAAAAAAATCTCCTTAAACTAGAAGAATCCATGTATAATTTCCTCTCCTTATCTTTGTTTTTTCAAATCCTTATCCAAACAAGGCAACCTAAAATAAAAGGATTCACAAGTGTATCCATGTTTTTCTGTAGCTTCTTTTTTTTTATTACCACGTTCTTTGTTGTTGAATGAGGAATGAAATCTAATCAAAATTCTCCCCTCTATATCAGAGCATTTTCTAATGTGTCTTCCAGTGTAGTTGAAAACGGCTTTTTGTTTTCTTTTCCCAAAGGAAACGTGCAAGGGATTTTGTGCTCCTTTGGATTTAAAATTATTATTTTTGAGACACTATAGCCTTCTATTAAAAATATTTATTGGAATGATACAATTAGTTCAAAAGTTATTGGGAGAAGGAGAGCAAACAAAATGCAAATTTAATATTCTTAGCAGGTAGAAACTCCATCAACCAACTGAAAAAAAAGTCCCAAACCTCTCCAGAAACAACCAAATGCAACTGGTATTATTCTCTCAATACATAAGATCTAATAGTATAAAATCTGGAATGCTGCAAGCATCTATATTTCTATAGCTGAGGGGGATGGAATTTAAGAGCTGTACTAACAAAATTTAAACATACGTCACCTGCTGTTCCTTGTCTTAAATTGTATGTATTGCTTTTGACTGATCGTGGATGCAAATATTTGAATATTGAAATACTTGGCAATCAAGCTGGCTGGCCAATTGCTTGGATGCTTTCTGAATGGAAAATGGGGGACAGATGTAGGCTGCCCCATTCAATTGTCTCTCACTCGCAGCGCTGCGGTCACTCTCAAGGAATGAATGTTGAAGGGTTGTGTTGCCATAGGAGCAACTACTGTGATGGAAAAATACTTAGAAAAATAGAGCTATTAATGAAAAAATGGATGATAACTGACAGACTTTGTGCATAATTGACCAAAAAAGGCTCAGGAGAAAAATGATAAATGCAGTCTGGTCCAAAGTAGGATTGATTACTGCCAGTCCACTCCCCTTGCTGCAGCCTCCTTGCCCTGAGATTCTGATGACATAGAACCTGCACCTCAGTCTTGTTTTGTAAAAAAAAAAAAAAGACATTTCCCACATTTCCTTGCTTTTTGATTTTTTTTAACAACCCTTTCTGTTTAAGTGGTATGTTTTGTAAAAGAGATTTTTGGTGATTTCTTTTGTGAGTCTTGATGTTATTGTTTTGGTTTGTTTATAAAAACTAAAAGCAGCTTTGTTAATGTGTGAATTCGAATACATAAGATCATTAGGCTAGACTTAAACCAGCATTTTAGATGTGCTGAGAATTAGGAATTGCAGCCTGGATGTGTTCCAGAGGTGGATAAGTGACTTGAGTGGGGTTCTCGATGCTACCTAATATTTTTGTGTGTGTGCACTAAGATATACTGTGATGTACACAATCATTTTTAATGCAGTTTTTTATTTCACTGAGTTTTGAAGAGTATGTATGTCAGATTTTCTTGTGCGAATACATAATTAATTTTCTGGGTTTATGAAAAAGGAAATTCATAAATCACTTTGGAGCACCTGGGAGTTCTGAAATTTTTTTTTTAATGTAGAAAATTTTTGGGAACATCTGCTTTTAAAAAATGTAATTATTGCCAGATTAACAAGAAGGTATTGTGTGTGCATACATGTATTGTACTATTGCCATCTGATGGGACATTTTCGGAAATCATTTCTCACAGTACTGTGCAGTGGCTCTGAAATGTGAACACAACAGTTTCCAAAGGGATCTGACATGTCTGAAGAGGCTCTCCTAGATAGAAAATATTGGATTGGTGTGTCCCCCCTCAGCTGCCTTTTCAAAGTTGTGTTTCATTTATTTCTAAGGCATGTCCCGGTCAGCATTTTCATGAGTCTGCACAGTTTTGGGTGGGGCTGTTGTTTTTATGGTTTTGGTTTAGTTTTTTGTTTATTTGGGTTCATTTTGTTTGGTTTTTTCTTCTATTTTAAGTCAATAAATTTGTTCAAACTTCAGTCTATAAGACTTTATGGAGTAACTGTATTTTTTGAGAATTCAGTAGAGTATCTGTAAAGTATCTGTATTCCACAAAGCAGTTGTAAAACACCCTTGCAACAGTAATTCCACCACTTAGCACCTTGAGCAGTCAGATCCCATAAAAGTCCATGTGTATCCATGTAGAACATGCCCCCTTTTGAAGTGAGAGAATCTCCTACATGCCAGGTTTATGAGGAAGGAGTGCAAGTAGAAGTTACCTTGCTTGGCTAAGTGTTCTCTGTTATGGAGCACCTGGAACTCAGTCTCTCCCTGCAGTACTTTGTGATGGATTTGTGCTTAAAGAGCTTTTGTCAGTGTCACCTTAGAAGCTTTTTTCATTCCTTGACTAAAACTGATAATTGTTAGACATCAGTAGTACTAACCCAGAATTTGTCAATCTCTCACTTGCTTTTGCTCTGCACATAGTTTTCTGTTTATTTTTTTGCTTCTTGTACCTCTTAAATTCTGCTTGTTGTAAGGAGAAGCTTGACTTTTTTACTTGCTCATCTAAGCATTCAGCAGCCAGAAATCAAAGGAAGACTTTTAGTTCTGTGTCTCACAGTTTTCCAGCATAACAATGAGAATCAATCTATCTCATATATTTGGCTGGAACTCCTTCTCTCAGTGGTTTAACACTTCATTCCTGACCCAGCAAAATATGCCAGTATATAGTTAACTTCCAGCATGGAATCCATCCCCATGCTTGTTTTTACTAGGCTGCTCATCTTTTTGAAGTTAAGCACATGTTTTAAAACATTTCAGTCTGGGAAAAATGTGCTTGGGAGGAAAAGTCATTCTGAGGATGACTTTTTGAATCTGGTGTGCACTGCAAGCAGAAGAGTAGCCCCAGTATCCAGAATCCTTACACTCATAGATAATCTTGTCTAACTTCTGCAAAATGTGTCCATCCACATTCTTCTTGTGTTAAGGTCAGGAAAATAATAATTCAATAGCATGTCAAAAGTAAAAACAAATGAGAAGAGAACCTATCAGGAAGGTGGAGTGTAAATCAGCACATTCAAAACCTTTTTGCTGTTTAATAGTACTGAAAAAAATCAGCAGATATATGAGATAATATAAGCCAAGCACGGTCCATGGATCTTCATATAGAACTTATGAAGCATTAGCAAGAAGGAAATTATTAGACTCGAGATTATCTTTAAGCTTGGGTGTGCATACTTTGAAAAAGACAACAAATTCAATCTGTGTGTTTGCTCAAAGAAAGGAAAAGCTATAATTTTGCTGTAAAAAAAATATTTAATGTGTTTTAGGTGAAATCTTTATTTAACCAAAAAAGAACTAATATAATCTAGTTGCTGGGAAATGAAAAAATCAGGATAAAAGCACACAAATGGTTAGGGAATTTTTGTTTGTGGGGTTTTTTGTCTTTGTTTTAATTGACAGCAATTGCCTTATTATAAAAGTACTTTATGGGAAAATATGGTGTAAAATATATTTTTGGTCTGGTGGAGGCTGCCCAGAGAAGCTGCAGATCCTCCTTCCCTGGAAGTGTTCAAGGCCAGGCTGGATGGGGCTCTGAGCAACCTGGGATAGTGGAAGGTGTCTCTACCCATGGCACGGGGCTGGAGATGATCCTTAAGGTCCCTTCCAACTGAAACCAGTTTGTGATTCTATAAGCTTCAAGCCTCAAAAAAAAAAAAGGGGCGGGGGGGGGGGGGGCATCTTTCTGGAAGCTCTCCTGTAGCACAAACCAAGGTACAGACTTGATGGAGAAAATGAAATTGTTTTCAGGAAGATATTCATGATCAAGGACCATTATGATCCTTTGAATCCATGAAGTGCCACTTACTGGCTTACTAAGGACAGTCAAATGTTTATAAACATTTTTTTTCTTAAGACAGTGTTTGTCTCTCAAAGTTACCTGCACTAGGTAATTCAGTTTATATGCTCTCCCACATGTACAAAATGTGTTGTGTGTAGTTTGGAGTTGAGCTGATCCTTCAGCAAGAGTCAGTTCCTGTCCTTGCCTCAGCAATGGTCTGCTCGCCCGGGGAACAGTTATTTTATTGAGAGCAGTGAGCTACACTTAACAAATTTCTGTCCAACATTTTGTTTTCCTTAAAGGGAAAACTAGCAGCTGCCAAGGTTCCCAAAATTTGTGTTTAGTAGGTGATTAAAACTTCATTTTAAACATATAAGCAGAGATGTGTTCATTTATACAGGTGCTGTGAGCTCATATTTGCCTTTGATTTTTAATGATGGTTACAGACTTCTCTATTATATCATGCCATCATTACATCTGTGTAAAAATATATATATTTATTTTTCAAAGTTCCATACTTAAGTGGTAAATTCCAAATAGAAATCTGTGTGGTATGCCATGTATGTGGATACTGTTTTTGTAAAGAAACTCCAAACTGCCCTAGATGATAATGCAACTTGAACTGTTTGTTATAAGAGAGCTAATCCAAGCATATGCAGTGTTTGGAAATGGTTCTTGAATGTAAAAAAAAAAAAAAAGTCTCAGTTTTATCAACCTGGCCTACCCCTGTGTGGTAGAGAAAGTGAGGAAAGTGTGTGGGATTAGTAAGGAGGGCTGGGGGTGACAGGAGAGACAACTGATCCATAGGAGACAGAGCTCTTCCTGGAGCTTGAAGTGTATTTGTTTTCACTAAGTACACTTCTGGTCTCTTTGGACAAGGTTGTTCCTGTGTGAGGGAATGTATCTTGCTTTCTTTGGAACACATCCATCCTTTCTGGACATGTATAGCAGGTGCTGGGCTGCTTACTGGTTTTGTTTGGTAGATAAAAAGGAAAACCATGTTGTGAGAAGTGTTAATTATTATATAGGATGATTTCTTAAAGAGATGAAGAAAAAGTGAGACTCAGTGTATAATTAATGTTAGATTAAAAGTAGGCCTTTTAGAGGACAGCTGGTATTTTTCAGCCTGATCAAGCTAGCAGAAGATATTGGTATTGATAAACTCGGATAAACTGTCCAACTGTGTTACATGCAACTTGTAATACATGGTATTGTAGTACATGAGCATTTGTGATACCCATAATTTTTTGAACAGTTCTTAGTTCAATAAAAAAAGTTTACTTAAATGCTTATGTGTCAGGTTTGAATGTGCTACTGGAGATCATAGAGTCAAACAGTTGAAATCTGCCCAGACTGTACAATTGCTTATACAGTTTCTTGTTGCTGGTTTGTTGCTAATCCATGCAGATAAATTGGCAGAATTGTATGTTTGTTGCTCAACAGCTGCATCCATTCTAATAGTGACTAAAAACAGAAAAAAAATAGAGGAGTTGTAATGTGGTTTTAAGCTAGTGGTTTTTGTTAAGCCTCCCCAAACAGAAGGTGAAGTCAGTGAATTGTGCATATTTCTCATTTCAAGACTTCATTCATGGGGAGAGACTAATCCACCAACTTGTCTGGTTCTTGAGCTCATGGCCTCATGTGGCTGCTGTGCTGCAGTTTTCTGAGCCTTGGAATGAGGGGCAGTGAACAAAGAGCTTCAGGTGTTCCTCTGCCTCTGGGTTTCTTCTCATGGAAGCAGGCATGTGACCTGCAAGTCACCTGCACGTGTGCAATTCTAAAAGCATAGGAAAAGTGACAGCAGAGCATCACTCTTTCAAACATACAGTAAGAGACAGGTGGAGCCTTATTTCAGATAAATAAGTTATTGTGGTTAAAATTAGCATTGGATGCACTAGAAGACATCCTGCATAATAAATCCTGGGATTGTAAAGAAAGCCTTTCAGTACATTCTGAACCTGTTGAAATGTACTTTAGTTTATATGTGCAAGGAAAGTAAGTGATTTTATGTTCTGCTACTCTTTTTTCTACAACTGGAAACCTTACAAAAAAAGGTTTAGTAACAGATATTTTAAAGAACAAATGGGTAGAGCTTGTAATGGATTTATCTGGGGTATCTTTGAGCGAACCTGTGGAAATGTGCACCTTCTAAAACAGTGTGGCTCCTGTATAGCCAGTTTTAACTTTATGAATCTCAATGTAACTAATTAAAAAGGAAATGTTTTTGGCAACAATATGTGAACTCAGAGAATAATTGGGTTGTAATTCAATTTGTCAGCTCTGCTGCCATTCATAAACTCAGGGTTTATGAAGGCCTCAGAAATCTCAGTTTGAATTACAGCTTTATCCCGTACATAACCTGGAACAATGTATATCTTAGCATTTCATTTGTGAGACTGAGAATGTTTTATAATCCTGAAAATATTACTTAAATGTATACTTACCATAAAATTTCAATCTTGCATTTGGAGGAAGAACTGTATTGCATTGCATTTTTTTAATTTAGATTTTACATCAATTATGTTAGAGCTTTAACTGTGGATGTTTATATGCAAAAAACTGCTTACTTTATATTGTGGTGGATGGGAAAGATTTTCTTTACATGTCTCTGTTTCAGGTAAAACAAATGACTGTCTGGAGTGTTTACATTCTGTTTAATATTTACTTTGGTTTACTATTGAAATACAATTTTATTAGTTGCCAGAGAATTACCCTCCAACCTTATTTATACTGTTTTCTTAGCACAATAAAGTCAGTCATAAGAGCCCAACATATTTGCATATATATACACTGTATTTCCAGATTTTTATTTTTGGACTTGATTCTTTTAAGGCAGTTCTTAAATCTTCTCTGTCCTCAGGTTGCTGAGTCAAACCATGAAGGAGCATCTGGTACGAGTGGCTAATGAAGCAGAATTTATCCTGAGCAGACAGAGGGCAGAGGATATTAACCGCCATGCTGAATTTGAGGTAAGAAAGGAAATCTTGTTTAAAAAAAGCAGAACACCAAAGCTTAACCATCCCACTGTGCTTGAGGATTCCAGGCTGAGATATGGGCTTTGCAGGCCTCAGGAGGTTCCACTCTAAAAGGTGCTTTGCAGTCATAGGGTGATTTGATAAGTTTGCCACTAACTCTGATGGAAAAACAGGCTGAGCAGAGCAGCTCAGAACTTGTTGAAATCTGCACACTGTAGATTGCAGGGGAAAGGATTTTATCATACCAATGCTGCTCTTTTCCATTTAGCAAATATCACTATATGTGTTAGAGCTGCTTAGCATCACAGTCAAGATACAGGTCTGAAAAAAAACCACTTTGCTGAAGATAAGTGGTAACAGCCTGTGAAATACAAAATGAGATATTACTTTCTTTTTTCTTCTTGTATCATCTGCTATTTAACTAATCCTTCTCTAAACCCATTCTCCTTATGTTTTACATGCCTCAGTGTGGTTTACTTATGTTTTCATACTTTCACCCCACTTAAGGGAATCTAAAGTGAAATGACAGTCTCCTGTTTTTGTAATAAACTTGTGTTACTTCTGACAAAAATACAAGTCTGTTTTCTGCATCACTTTGGTCATGCCTCCAATTTAGGATCTTGGTTACATTATATATCAGCTTTCCCTTGCTTTAATTATTGGGCAAATGAAAATGAAGCTAAATCACTCTCAATTCACTAATATTCTACTTAAAGAGTACTTTGTCTTTCTTCTGACATGTGATATTACTTGCGGTTTTGTTTCTAAAATGAAGCATTAAGAGATTGAAGGCACATTTGTGCTTAACGTATTTCTAAACTGTTTTCCTCTTAAATCTTCACTTGAAAAAATACTCCCCAAAGATGAAAGCATATTTGTCTTAGACAGTGCTTATGTTCTAAAGGTCATCTGTGTTGGCCCCGGGATTCAAGCTGTGCGTTGTCTAATAACATATCTGCACTTCATCTAGAGCTAGTTACCCCCTCCTGCAAACAGAGATGTTGGAAGGTATCTACAGTACCGTTCTGCAATGGTGAAATAGCAGGCATGTTTCATTTATTACATCAAGGGTTTGGCGACAGTCCTGTGGAGATGAAAAGTGCATCCTTTTACTCTGTTGCCTGATAATCATTGGACTGGGACATGCTTGACATCTTTTGCTCTGGATTTATGCAGAAACTCCATGCATGACATGGTGTTATTGATTAGACGAACAGCCCACTTTTTTCCTTCAGATGCAAACTATTTGCAAAGAGGGGTGTGTGTATGTGTGTGTGTGTAGAAAATGTGAGAGAAATGAAGGGTTCTGTCATATAAATACAGGCTTTCTGTGAATACAGTTGTTCAGTGACAGCTGCACTCTTAGCCTTAGTTCAGCCTCAAGATACCTTTTGTGGTGTCTGGAAGAAATTTAAACAGAGCATCAACTTACATTTTTAATATAGCTCTGAGTTTTGCTGTGACAAGTCTCTGGGATGAGAGTTGGCTGATATTTTAGGCTGATGCTGGTTTGAATATGCCCTCTTTCAGTGGTGGTGGCTCAAGAGGTTTAACTCATCAGGTAAATTTAAATGGAAAATGGTGTACTCAAATATCAGCAATCTGTTTATCCAGTTTAGTTTTGTTCCTGTGTTGGAAAAACTTTGATCCAGCATGACTTCCCCAGGTGTAGAAACTGAGGATATACAACTCTTGGATTATATCACATGTGTAAAGAACCTGATGACTGTGGCAGACTTCATTCAGTGTTGTGTTCCTTTGTGGAAAGAGGAACCATTAGTCATATCCATCTGAGTCTGGAAGTACCATATTAACAATCAGAAAATCTGGTGTGCTATGTTTCATCTGTATCTTAAGACATGATGGTGAAGAAAGTGATCCTGTAAGATTTAGCTCATGAAAATGTGGGTTTGATCACATTAAAAATTGTTTAGTGCTTATGCTAATTGCTACTTGCAGGTTTTTTAAAGAAATGGTTGGGATAGGCATGTGTGGTTCAGATCAGAAGGAAGTTTTGCCCTCTGATTGCTATGGAGAAAGGAGATTAGACTGGTTGAGGAGGGATAAAGGCCCTCAGTTGAAGATTAAGGAAAGAATTTACTATTACCCATTTTTCTTTTTCATTCAGACTTGCAAATCTGGTGTTTCATATTGCATATGAAATAATCCATGTTAGCATTGGGTCAGTAAGAATCCAACCCTCAATTTTCTTTTTATAGATCTTTAATATGTTTACTGCTACCTGATTGTAGTTCTTCATTTCTAAAAGTCATGATGGAGATGGGTCTTGCAATATCTGAGTCCAGATTTTGAAGAGGCTTGCACTATGTTGTAAGGACAGTTTAAAAGTAAAAGGCAAATTTTCTTTTACTTTTTAAAACTGAAGTCTGGTATTTGGAGCACAGAGAGGTGGGAGAAAGCAATGGGAAATTTAGGCGTGCTTCATAATGAAGCTCTCTAATTATGTATAATTGTATATTTTCCATTATAATTGGGGTAAAGATGGTCATTTTAAGAGGAAGGAAAAGCCTAGGAAAATAAGTCATATGGGAAAGGCACTGCTGTGCTGAAAACTGCGTTTTGGAAATTTGATGCAAGAGATTATTTGACAGATGGTAGTTTAAAAGTTGCATGGGGTGCCACTGCCACTCCTGTTAGGTTCTTAATTCATTGCAAGTGCAGGAGAGAGGTTTTCCTTCCAGAAGTGGTTTGAGAAATGCCCACCTATCAATTTTGTCCCATCCAGGAGGAGACAGAGAAGCAACAGCAAATGCAGCACATGTGAACTTTGCTGTGTAAGCTCTGGCTGGGCTTTGCTCTGTCTCCATGTGGTGAGACCCTGCATTGATGAGAACATGGAGAGGAACCCTTTCCACACAGTGACATGACCAAAAACATGGGAAGAGTCTCTGAAGCAAGGATAGGTTTGGGTTTTGTTTTCTCCTTTTAGGCTTGTTATTCCAGTTTGTGCTGTAACTTTGGATATGCAGTAAACCCTGAGTGGCTCAGTGATATAGATTTAAATTGAAAGGAATAGAAAATAAATATTTTCTATTATACTTGTGCCTTCTCATGGCAGCTTTCTCTCTTTCAGAAACCTTAGTGTCTTTTCACTGCTACCTGTAAAAGGAGTAGTTCCATCTATGCATGTAGACATAAGGGGAGGTCACCAGGAAACCTGAGACAGACTCATTTTTCAATGTGATTGAAAAGAAGCCTGATAAAGGAATATTCTACCCATTTCTGTAATGAGGTAGCCATGAAACACGTTTTTTGCAGTGAATGTGTGAGCATTTCTAACATATACCTTATAACCTTAAATTTTCTCCATTGTCCCTGGGATTTATATGTACATATCTCTTAGGTATTTTTCAAAATGTCACCCTTGGTGTTTGGCAAAGTTGAAAATCCTGAAGAGGAACCCCTTTATGGTAGTTTCATGCTACCATTCAGATTGTTTCCTAGAAATGACCTTGAAAAATGTGGTGTTTCTCACTCTGTCTTAGATTATCTGTGCAGACTGCTGTGGAGTCGGGCCTATGGGAATAATTGGATTTGGTGTGTGGAGGGGGAGGGAATTTTGTACTCTAATTGACTTTATTTTATAATTTATGACAGGAGTGCCCATTGCCTTGGCTATGCCTCCTGTCTTATATAAATCTCTTGATGTACTTCTGAGTGAATATGCATATTTATAGAATTCTAAATAAGTCAACCTGCAACGTTTTTAGGCCTGGACTGTTCAGTGTTTTATCTTTCTATTGAAGCTTTAGTTTGCTCCTGGGTGGCACTACTGGATTTAGGCAAAAATCTGTGATACCAAGTCTCAATGAGTAAATATTTTTGATGACTGCTCCAGGAACATGGTTTCTATTTATTTATTTATTCTTGGTTTTGGTGTTTTGGGTTTTTTTTTTTTTTTTTTTCCATGGAAGATTCACATTGAAAGTAAAAAAATTGGGGGAAATGTGCAATATGAAACTATTCTTAATGTTGTACATTATGATGTGTGTAGAAGAGCAGTGGAGAGTGCCAAAATAATTTTTAAAATACTTTCTATAATGGGTGGACAAGGATTCTTCATGCTGAGGAAAACAAACCTCTTGATACTTTTTTCAGTAAAATGTTACTGCTACTCTAATTGGCAAAATAACCTGCCTCCTCAGAATGTCATTTTTGAAAGATTATGTGGTGTCATCCCCTTGAATTTTTGGTCGTATTTCTTTCAAATTCTTGTCATCCATAGAAATAGAAAGTGCTGGCATTCTTGTTATTGGCTGTTTCTGTTGATTAACTGAGAATTTCATATGACTTTCCTTTTGCATTTGTTATAAATCATGCTAGGCAGCTAACTTCTCTGCATGATTTCTCTTCAATAATTAAATCTAGCATTTCCAGCTGCTGTAGAATTTGTTGCCCTTTTGTGTTCAGTTATGTTTTTTCATGCGGAAGACTTGGACTTCCTCACAGTTTTAATTCTTACTCAGTGTCAATTTACAGGCTGTGGTAATAAACAGAATGTTTTACTTCATGGCTCATGCTGGGAAATGAATCTTAAAACTGGTATTGCCTTGACAGAGGTGGGATGCAAGGCTAGGCAAGCATTCCAATAGTGACTTGGATGGAGCTGCTTGCTTTTTGTTTACTTGGCAGAAGGCAAAATCCAGTACTTCCCTTGATGGGTAATCTTCTGTGTTCCACATCTTTTCCCCTTTGGTGAATTAAGCATTAAATGTTGGAATATGTTATTTGTATCAGAGGAAGTGACTAAAAATTGCTGCAAGTCATGTCTGGCAGGATACCCCTAAGTCAAAGGGAATGTTTGAGAGCCCTTGAAAGAATTATGGAAAGATATTTGGTGTTTTTGTAGTTTCTGTAGATGATTGTTGCTTCTGTATCTAATAAGAAGTTACTGTGGGAAAGGAGGTTTTAATCCTTGGCTGGGTCTGTATTCTCCATAGTTTACCAGTGTTTTTCACAAAAGCTGCTTTGTTATAGAACCTGTGCATCAAAAAATCCTTCTGTGGCTCTTGCAACATCCTTTTATATTAAGTGTTTTTCAACACAGTTAATAGTATTGTTCTTATTTATTAAAACCAAAGATTTTGTATGATTTCAGTGGGAATTTTCTGTTTTAGAGTGGGTCAGCAGCGATGGTTCTCCACAGAACACATGGAGATGAAGGATAGTGCAACCCAAAAGTTGTTGTCATTAAGACTGCAAAAATGTAGTGGGGCAACATGAAGGAAGTTAGATGTTCCCTCACTGAAAAATAAGGCTTTACACTTACTGTTATGAATGGGCTTGACTCTCTCAAACTTAAATTTTTAAATAAATGCTGCCCTTTGCACTGGGACGTTTAGGTGTTACAGCACCATCTGTCTGTCAGTAGAAGGAAGAAAAAATCCTGCCTTTTATTTCTAAATATATTTTTGAGGTATTATAAACGCTTCACAGAGTGCTGAGCATAGGACAATATTTTTTTTTTCCATGGGAGGATTAACCAGTTTTGTTCTGCTTCAATATGTTGGCAAGTCCCAAACTAGGAGATTAAATTTCTTTTATTTCTGAGGTGGTGACTTTTGGATTTAAGTGTCTCATGTGAAACGAAGGAGACTAACCAAGTGTAATTTGAAAAAAATATCCAGGAAGGTCATGCACAGCGTTTTACAGTGTTTGAGATTTCGACTTTCTATGTCCTTTCTCACTTCTTTTACATATTTAACACACCTATTATTTTTCTCTTCCTGTGAATGATAAACTTCTTTTTAAAAACTGTTTATCCCATCTGATAAGTACTGTTACAGATTATTACAGAAATTGTCAATAATCTTAAGTAATCTACTCTCCATAGGTCTTTGAATTTATGTTTTGCTAAGGGAATACATCTTAACTCCATCATAAGAGGTTCCTATCTGCCCTTACCTCATCCTGCCTTTCTTTAAATATCTTTTTGGCATTCAGTCTTGGTGAGCTGGATCTTTCTTGCCTATGTCTCGAGTGGCTTTTTGAAAGAAATCTAATGAAGCCTGACTTCCTTTACAAAGGCAATGATGGCTCTTGCCAGTGTGTTTATCCCTATGTTTACTTTTTGCTTGAAACACAGCTCTAAGTTTGCCTTTTAGAAATTTCTTATTGCCATGTTGCTCTCTGCAGTCCTCCAGAGTCCATTTGGAGTATTTCCTTCCTCTGGCACTGAAGCAGTTTGAACAAGACCAATGCAGCTAATGAGTGTGCTCATCCCTGAGTTATTCTGGATCACCTGAGTGGACACTGCCTGGTCTTAGCAGTTGTTCTTGTCCCAGTTTTCTTTTATAACATCTCTGTTCTGTGGTGGTCGTGTTCCAGGAGCACTTTTTACCCTTTGATCTTCTATTAGCCCTACAGAGACACCTTAATGGGCTTCCTCCAGCTGATTTGTTTGAAAAATAATTTAATGCTGCCTTTCATGGCGTTATGATATTGTTCCTCCATCTCTTTTGACCTGCTTCATTCTGTTTTAAAAACTATCATGCCATAGTTGACATATTTTTCTGTTTTCCTTCTTTAGGGAGACTTACTGAAGGATGCCATTTTCTTTCTACAGCTTAACCATTCCAGTTTTTTTTTTTTTTTTTTAAGCCTTCTTTTGGATTGCATATGTTTCCTTTGAACCCCTAATATTGTATCTTTTAATACAGATTTTGTGTTGTCTATTAAAACGTTTTCCATGTTTTTCTGCATCTTTTTTATATTTATAATATGAAAATTAAGCTGGCCAGGTAAGAAATTTCTTGCTTCAAAGGAGATGTTCCCATCAGAAATGTTGTTGTTCTCACCTATTCAAGAAAAATAAATCTGTATTGTTTACCTTATTTATTATTCATGTACAGATTTTTGTGGTAGCTCATGCCAGGTAATGTTTCTTCAATAATCCAGGTTGAAGTAATAGAGTGTAAACATAATGTAATTTTCTAGCACTAACAAATCAAATATCCTGTTTGTGCTTGACTGGATATTTTATTCTAAAATTTCTGTCCAGAGATGACTTGTATTGCTTATGTACCTTTTTAAGAGCAGTGTTAGGAATTGTTCAGGTTTGAAGAAAAAGCACTGGTGACAGTACACATCTCTCCTATGTGTTTTATTGTAACTCAGTTTGATCTAAATGACAAAGACATTACATTAAAATAATCCTGATATTGGAGCTGACAAGGTCACAGAAGATCTTCAGGGTCTGTATACCTGAAGATGTTTTTTCTCAGTATTTCAATTGGTAGGTTGGACTTAAATTCTCTGCTTAGATGTAAACTTGAAGTTATTTTTATTTTCATTTAGCATTATTTCTTTCCTGTTATGTATTTATTATCTTTGGGCTTCACTATCAAGCCTATTACCCTATGTCAAAGTGTGCGTTCTTAAGGAAGAGTTTATTGAAAGGGAAAATGCAGGAACACTCTCCCAGAATACACTCCTGCTCTTTTGCAATTTGAAGTGATGCTTGGGTTGTAAAATGCCTTTTCCCTGGTAGTGAGTCAGGATGGATGAGGAGACATGGATCACAAGCAGTATTTCCTAGAGCACCTTCTGTTCATTACACTGTTGTAATTAATAGAATAAAGCTGTTGCTGATAATGGCTGATGCTTTCAATGCTTACAGTTGGGAGGCTGACTCCAACAGGTGTAATGAAGGATTAATTCCAATAGCTGCCAAATTACAGCAAAAAGGAGCAAAGATAAAGGTAAACACACTGGACATAACTTTTTATCTAAAATTAGATTATTTTCTGTGTTTTATTATCTAAGGTGAAGCTCCTGTGCTGTTTTATTATCATGATGACTTGGTCTTCCAAGCTTCCAAGAGTTCCTCACATCTCCTTTTTGACTAAACGATTCTGAGTAGCTGAGTGTCAGCAAGGAACTCTGTCAATTCATTATTCACTCATTCTGCAGGCTGTTTTTTACATATGTGTTAGAGAGCCTGAAACAAACTGACAGGAATTGTACAGTTAATATTAGTTTGACCAGGCTCTTATCTTGTACTTTCTCTCCTCTCCTTCTGGAATTACCTCTACTGATTCATTTCATATACCCTTTCTTTGGCTGCTTTTTCTTTTATTTTGCTTTTGTGATGTTGGTCTAGATAAGTCATGACACCTTCCCTAAATGCGACTTTTTAAGTCAAAGTAGTTTGATTATGTGAGTGGAGGATTTGTGCTTACTGATGTTTTAAGAGCTTTGATGAAAAAACAGGTTGGAGTATTTCTTCTGTTGTTATTTCTAGATTTAACATTTCCACTATAGGTGAAAATATAAATATCAGAACTATTCTGAAAAAAAGTATTAATTACAGCATGATAATTTAGTTTCTGTTAGCTTACAGGAACCCAAAACTTCTTTTTTGTTTCTGTTAAAACAGAATAGGGAATTGAAGAGTTTTTAATAGCATTAACTTTCAGATGAAATGCTTTCAACTAGTCTTTATAATTCCAGAATTAAAGGAAACATTTATATCTTTAAGATTCTTCCATCAAGGCACAGGAAAGCGAATTATTGAAAAGATAAAAATAAATTTGTTTGCTTTCTGTCAGAGTTCATATCTACAGCCAACCTTGATAGAAGACCAGAATGATTTAGACAAGTTTGCTTTGGAGATTCATAACATATGCTTGCTGGACAGAATTGAGTTATCTCTGCTCTGGAGAGTAAGTTATTGTAGCAGGAGCTGACAGAGATGAAGATAACTGAGGGAAATTCAATTACCTTTTAGTGTTTTCCTTCTAATAGGATTCTTAATGTGAAAAAGATCCTTAGATGATGCGCCTGTGTTGCTTTGTGAGATCTGCTTTGATACCTGCATCCAGAATAAAGTGAACTCTTCTTTTCAGGCCTTCATTAAGGATGAAATATGCATCTGATTGCTAAATGGGTGTTAGCTTCTGATTCAACATATTATCAATTTGTAGTCCAGATATATTTGACAGTCTTTTGGCAGTAGTCTTGGATATTCCAAATGCAATTTCATTTTCAAATTATTGTTTTTATGCAAAAAGGTTGTTTATAACAGCAATTGAAGAAAGAGGTCACAAAATTGTGAAATAATTCCCTATACTCTAGTGCTGTCTCTGCATGGTTTTTCTCTCATTTGACTTGTCCTGGAAAAAGCACTCAAGTTACAAATACAAATATTTATGACTGACCTGAGTTCAGGTTGTTGGGCTAAAGCCTATCCACTTAACTATAGCTGGATTTCATATAAAAGCTCTTCAGTTCTGAGGTTTCTGGGGTAGACTGGTGCATACAGGTATCAGGATGTTCTTATTTGTGTTACTTGTAAAATATTTTTTGTAGTGTCTGGTGGTTGAAATGAAAACTGAGAAGTGACTCTGTGAGGGCAGCTCACTGCAGCTGTATGTACAAGAACAAACCATGTATAAGTTAATGTATCTGCAGTATGCTCTCATTTACTGACCCACTAAACTACTGTCTAGAGCTGAATGTAAAAAGAGTTGATTTTTTAAACACTGAACCTTACTAGGGTTACAAAGTGTGCTTTTTATCTGGATGATTTGTCCAAGCATGTGCATACTGATATTTCTATAAAAGAAAGGAAGAACATGTATCTTCATGTTAGATTGATTTGCACCCCCAAACCAGCTTTGGATGTGCCTAGAAGACATAGCATATCTGACCCTAGAGAGTAATGAATTGAAATTCTGGTCCATAATTTGAGTAGCTACTTGTCTTGAGCTATGACTTCTTGGTTAAATCAGCTGTGGTTACCCTCATCGTGCTCTTCTTTGGACTAAAATAATTTTGTAGTTAATGCCTCTTCTGATTGAGGCATGACAAAGCTGATACCTGCAGGTTTATTTTTTGATGTTCATGAAGGTGACTTATGCAAATCAGCTTCAGGACAGCATGCTGAGATGCTTAGAAAATGTTTGAAGGTGTTTGTGCCTGAAAGCACTTACAGTCAAGGTTTTTACTGTTACCTATATTTCTTCCATGGGGCATTTTTCTCTTTTATCTATTAGTATACTATTGAGGAGAAAGTTGTACAAAATATTTAGTGTAATAATTTACTTTCTTGTTCCATTGAAAGCTGCAGCCTTTCACTGAGAATGCTCCATTATGATTGCAAACTATTGTGACATGCAGAAATAAACATCTCCATGAGGGGTGGTTGAAAAGAGACAGTAATTGCTTAAATAAGGATTTTACCATTAAATTGATAAAAACTATCTGTAGTTTGTACTAGATGGGACTGTCTGGGATCCAGGGAGGTGGAAATGGTGGAAAACTGTCAAGCCACATCCATCCAGGGGTGATATTCCTAATCTTTTACAAAGGTAGCCTTTTATTTCTGGGTAGATCTATGCAGCTTTCCAGGAAAGGGAACAAGTACTGCACTAATCAGAATTCTTAACTGGAATGGAAAGGTCCTTTCCCATTGCCTCTTCTACCTCACTTCTTTGCAGTCCAGGTTTTTATCTTAACTACCCTGGATTTGCTTTAAAGCGGGAATCACTGAAACAGAGTTAAAAAATCTTTTCCTTCCTGCTTAATGTTATTTTTTTATTGAAGTGTTTACAGAATGAATCTATCTACTGATTTTTCTCTTTGTCCTAAATGGGAGAAAGCTGAGCCAATTCCTTTGAGATGGTCTTAAGTCATGAAAAGGAGGATGTGTCAGGCAGTTAAGTTGCTTTTCTGGTGATTATTTTGTCAGGGAAGATTCCAAGTGTCTTAGAAACCTCTGGATTTCATGTTAATCTGGATTCCAACTGAAAGTGGCAGAGTCAATCCTTGGAAAGATTTATCAATCAGAAAAACCAAACTGCCCTCACTGTTCTGTCCACACAAGATGTTTCCTGTTACTTTTCTCACCGCTCCTCCCTCCCACCTGTTTCCTGCTCACATTTCTAAGTCCCTGTTATTAATTCACTATTTAGAAAATGCATCTTCCAAGATTTCTGGCCTTCTTAAAAGAAAAGATTTCAATGATGACTATGATGAGCAGTGCAAGTGTTTTGGTCGTCATTCCATTTTTTTTCTTTTGTAACCTAGTACAAAGATACTGGATTTTTTGTCAGAAGTTTACAGGAACAAATTCTAAGTCTAAGTAGTAATGCCTAGATGATGGCCTAATGGATTTTGAGATGTTTATGCTCCTTCAAACTTTTCCCTGCCTGTCCTTGCAGAAACTTGAGATTCAAGTCTTACAAAACTATCCTGAATTGTCTGTTGTCCTCAGAGCAGTTTGAGATTCCATCTTTTGTGCCTGTTGCCAATCCTTGACAGATAAAGCAAGCAAAATTCTCAGTTACTGGATGGGTTGCTGTAATTTAGAGAAAGTGTGGAACTTGTGAAACAAATGTTGTCATAACTTGAGACCAGAGGCCAAGGTTGGCCCTGGCCTCTCTCCACTACCACCAGCAGGACTGGCTCATCCTCAGCTGTGCTGGCTCCATGCTGGCCCTCGGTCCCAAGGGAACATTTACAAAAGAAACAACAATAAAAAAAATCAGATTTTCTCACTTCTAAAATACTGTGAATTATTTTTTCCTGTGCTGCCTGTTAGAAACCCCAAATATCTCATTTCTAAGCAGTTGTAGAGAGCCCTGTAGCCATCATCACTCATCTTGGCACTGGCTCAATGCTGTTTTGCAAGGCAATTTCATATGGTGGGCATGAGAGGAGGGAGGAATGTTTCCTGGGTTATTTTTGAATCACAGTTGTTTGAAGCTGTTCAGAAATTTGGAATATTAGAAGTATTGGCTGGAGTGCAACTGAAGCTGTTAAAGTGTGTAGGAGATGTTGTTACATGGCTCTTTGGTATGTTCAATAACTGTGGCTTACATGTGTTTTATATAATGTTTTATGTAATTTCAGTAGTTTCTTTTGGTTTTGTGTGTGCTTGCTGGAAGCTGCTGATTTTGATTAGTCACTGCACTTTATTTCAAAACCTATAATTTTAATGAGTGAACTGTAATTCACACCAAAACTCAGATGTGTGTATTAAAAATCCACAGAATTTGTGTTGCTCTTTTTTTATCCTGCATGGCTATTGTGCTCTAAACATAACAAGCTCCAAGTATTGAATTTATTATTTTACACTGCATTTAAGTCCATTAGTGAAGTCTAGTTAAGCAGGATTTGTGCAGTTGGAATGTGTCATCTGTTTTGTGGTCCTGCACCAACATCCCTGAGTTCGGCTGTTGGTAGAAAATGCTGATAAATGTATTGAGGGGTGATATGAAATCACCCTCATGCCATTAAAAAAAATAAACAAACCCAAAACAACCAGAGAGAAAAACCTTGCATGCTGAACTGAAACAGAGCCAAAATCAAAACTCAAGAACGACAAGAACCTTGAAATTGGTGTATTTCTCAAGTTCTGAAAAGTAACACTCAAATGAGAAATAAACAGAAAATTTAAGAGGTAGGTCTTACATGTTCTTATGTAAAGGCAAACAAATTCTTTAGGGACTATTATACATTTTTTTAAATTAAAATTGACAACAATTGACAATAAAGGATGATGCCAGTAGAAACTGCTTGGTGCTACATTCTCTGAAGGGAGCATCTGTGCTAGTTGCAATACTGTCTCTTGCATGGTTGCAGTCTTTTCATTTACACAGACAGCAAGAAAAAAAAATTAAAGCAATATTCTCAGTCTGTGTTCCATATTGCTCAGTATAAAGATCTAGAGTTGTATGAATTAGTATTTTTCACTTAAGACTGCAGTAAAAATCCTACAGGCTGTTGTCTTCTCATGCTTTCAATATTTGAATATTTCAAATGCTGTCTTTTTATGGATAGTAAAATCACCTAGTTATAAAAGAAATTAAATTATTCTCCTCCCAAAAATTTTTAGAGCCAAATGTCAACCTTTCAAGGGTGGTGGGACTTTTTCGGAATAAAAAAAATATTAGCTAAAAATACTTCATATGCATCTCATGCTGTTCTAAAATCAAAAATCATGTTACCGTACTGCAGGAAAACCAATAATAAAGGAAAAAGTCTCATGCTCTTGCTGGAACAAAACACAAAACATAGAACACTAGAAAGAAGAAGAGGGGAAAAAATAAAGTTAAAGCAATTTGCTTTTCATAGTTTGATTCTATAAGAACTCTGACAGGAGGCTTTAAGATAAGGCAGAGGTTAAGCCAAAACTGGGATTGTGACTCTTAACATGTTTCCAAAGTAAGTGGCTAGGAATGATTTTACAGAATAACTACTATTAAAAACCATATAGAATAGACCGTATTTTAAAAATATTTCTCTTTACTTCTACTGGTGTTTTTTGTTTGTTTGTTTGTGGTTTTTTTGTCTTTGCTATTTCATCATCATCTTACTCAAAATATCTTACTTTTAAAATACTTAGTCCTGGAAAGAAGAAGCCTCTCAAGAATCTTAGTGTACAGAGAGGTCAAGAGCAATTTTGGATTATAAGTTAGAAACTTGTAAACTGGCAGCACTGAACATGTTATTATTGAATAGAATTTATAATAAAATTCCATGTAATCGTCTTTTTTCACAGATTCTCTCTAGTAATTTGAAATTTTTCTGACCAAAAAAACCCCCAACAAACCAAAACCCACTCTCTCAATACTTTTCCTTAATAATTAATTAAAATGTTTCTGCAGATAGAGATGAAGATGACTTTATGGCAGTAACTAAGGGGCTTTTTTCCATGTGTGGGAAGGAAACACTTTGCCAGCAAACCTGTATTTGTCCTGTTTAGCAGTGTTGCTCTAGGATAGGTGCCAGGCATGGTGATCATTCTCCACTGTGAGAGGCTGCAAAGGTCCTGAACTGTCAGACATCAAGACCACTAAATTAGCTCTTGGAGAAGCTGGTGAGGACAGATGAGTTACTTTTTGAGTAAAGATTTTGTGTTTGTAAGGACAATGACATGTTTTTAATTTTTATTTTTTTTAAAAAAATAATTTTCCCACAAAGCCTCATAAGTGACATCTTTAGGAACCCAGTCAGGTGTGAAAGCAATGTGATATCCAAAATACTGATGTTTATTAAAGATATGCTTGTCACTGGCATGCAACCCATCATGGTAAGATAGGAAATTATGTTGCCTCAATGCTTGTTATCTCAAATGAATGTGATCTCTCTGTTATTTTTTCATGAATTGATAGATTTTGGTACGTTCTCAAACTCCTGGATTAAAATCAGAGTTGTGTTCTGAATCCAAGACACTAAACAGGGAAAGCTGAAAAGTGCTTGAGGGGAGCTGTGTAGAAAATAGAACCAGAAACACAGACCCCAGACTGCAGG
Source organism: Toxostoma redivivum (assembly GCA_013397375.1). NCBI lineage: Eukaryota > Metazoa > Chordata > Aves > Passeriformes > Mimidae > Toxostoma > Toxostoma redivivum. Next base: position 599,457 of record VXBI01011463.1, on the reverse strand, counting down.
GATATCTCAAAGGGCTAATCTTTCTGCCTTTTGCAAAGCTGGAACTTTACATAAGCTTGGAAACTGTTTATGAAGAGGTTTTTGGCTGGAAATGAATTTTCTTTGCATGTGTTTTGCAAATTTATAAGGAAATTTAGTAAGTGTGATGTAGCAGGAATATCAAGCAAAAATATAACAAAATCAACAGAGGCATGTTGATTATTTTTGCTTAGGATTCTACATACAATATGAATGTGACTTCTTATATAATAAGAATCCTATATAGAAATACACATTCCTCAAAGGTAAGTGTTGAGACCATTAACAAGTCAGGTGTTAAATACTGATATGCCTAAGTATTTATAGCTGTCTCTTTGATAGCTATAGAAGTTAAAGAATTTTAAGTCTTGCAAATGCCTTTCACATTTTTTTATAGCCAGAGACTGAAGCCACATTTATAGTGACTTTATTTGGAACTTTATTACAAAATGCTTTGTGCCACTTATGAGGGGAACTGGTGGTACAAGGTATTTTGTAATAAGGTTCCAGATTATCCTTTGGTTTATCTTCTTGTCTAAATCATTCTGGCTTCATTTTTCCTCTCATTGAGAATGTCCATTTTTCCTATGTTTTAAGATACTATTGTTTCCCCACTTACAGAAATGTACCTTTTGCCCCTAGTATGAAAAATTATTCAGAATTAATCAGATACAAAACTTGTGAAAAATTGCTTTTTATGTGGTACATTTAAGGGCTTCTTAACTAGTAAGTTGTGTTGTTCAAAAATCCTCCCTGGTGTGTGTTACCTGCTCTTAGAGACTTCATTTCAGGTTTAGCTGTGCCATCTGAACTGCATGTGACTTTCAATCTGTTCAGGTGTCACTCCTGTGCCAAGTCTTGGTGCTGTGAGTTGTAGAAGCTGTGCTGGCAGCGGGGTGTCTGGGAATCTGAATCCTGGGGAAGCAGTCATTTGGCTGCTGGGACCAAATCTGCTCAACTGCTTTGTTCCCACCTTCAGGGCAATGGAAATCCTTTCTGTGCCTCAGTGCAGTGAGGCAGTTGGAGAGGTGGTGGTGGCAGTAAGGGAATGAATGAGGACATTCCAGAGCTTTGTATTAGGCCCACTTCAATACTTAGGAATGTTTTCAGCTGATTAAAAGGTATTTTACCCCCTTTTTAAAACTTATTTGCGGAGAAAGGACAATATGAAAAGATAGCAAAACCAAGTACCCAACACCTGTGAAATAACACACCAGTGTGACCTTAATTTGGCCCTCACTAAGAATGTGTAGTGAATCCTTGGATTATGTAAGTATATGTCATTTTTTTGGACAGAGTGGATGTCCCTTATAAAATAAGGGAGTGTGTTGGTTCCAGAAGTTGTTGGTGGATTTGATTTGCACTGGGTTAGAAGTTCTTCAGAATACAGCACTAATCTCTGTGGTGTTGTTGAAGCTGCTGAATGTCACAAGGGTGATACAGGCTGCTTGGGGAATGGCTGAAGAAATCATCCCTGGCTCATTGGCTTAATATCAAATCTGAGAGCACACAGCCACCTGTGCAGGAGTGCTGAGCTTTACTGTTTCTAGAGCATAGGGAATGGTACTTGGATTCTTTCTAGCTTGAAAAATGCCTTGTACTTGGAAGATGTGAACCCAAAAAATGTTAAATTTATTGCCCAAGTGTGTTGCTTTTAGGCTCTTAGACTGTTTTAAACTAGAGCAGCATGAAGGGACTGCTGACAAACTGGATTTGCAAAAGAGGAAGGGAGGAAAGTTCCTATCCTAGTGTGTGATTTGAATGCAAAATTTTTGGACATAAGTGCAGTAAAAACAAGTCCTTGGGTTTGAAAAGAACATTTCTCCTTGCATATTGTTTATCCCAGTGGTTAGCAGTGATGCTTAGAGAGTTAGAATATTGGAGTCGTGTAGCAAATCCCAGTTTCTAGCAAAAAGGGAGATCTTACTTGTTTGTGCAAAGCTTTGTCTTCGATTCTGATTCGAATAATTGTGTTAATGTTGCTCAAATGATATCAATTAGATAAGCATCAAAGAAAAAGGCTAAAAAAAGGTGCTAGTGGACACTGCAGAAGAAATCTGACTTTGTTTGTCTCTACTTTTCGGTATTTCTTTATTCTGACAGCTGCTCTTTTTCCAGTTGAACTCAGTTTGTCTCATTTACCTACTGTACTAAATTGGGTTTGTTTGAAAGATGCAATCTGCATAAAAATTCTGTTCCTACTGTTTATTTGGGTTTACTAAAGCTTAATTCTGTGAGACTTGAAGGTAAAAAATAAAGCTGTTGACTCAGCACAGATTAAAACCAGATGTCTCTTGAGATCCTTGCATTTCTCTCTAATCACAAACCCAAATTGATTGTGGTAGATTTTTTTTTTTCTGGTCATGACCATAGTTTTACCAGTCTGTGTTTTGTGTGATCTAAGTCAACTGCATGTTTTTTTTTCTTCTCTTGTTATTTTTAAATGCACATTTTTTTCCCCCCTCAGGAATGTATGGCTATAAACCTACTTTTTTTCTTTTCTTTCTTTTTTTTTTTTTTTTTTTTCATTTCCCCCCTGCATCATGTCCCATTTATATTACAAACAGTTGATTTAGATGCAGATTCTTTTTAATGTTGAAATCAGATAAAAGGCTGGAAAAGTGGATAAATGAGGTTTGGAAAACCATGGGTTGGAGAGATGAGAAGCCATTGCATTGTGTTCAGTCCATTAAAACAAGAAGAAATAGAAGAGATACTTTGATAAGTGTTCTGCTGGTGTTAACCTTGATGGCTATTATCGAGGGGATGATGCTATATCTATTTCATTGGCTTAAGCTTTTTTCATGCTGAGAGAAATCAATACTTGGAGTCGTTGGATGACAGAGGCATCACTTCAGAATTGACGGTGGCTGTCAGACGTTGTCATTGGTTGACTTTTGTTCGCTGTTGAGGTTTTAAGCTTTCATTTTTCTAAGTCTTATTCAGGAATCTTTGTAAGATTTCCCTGGGTAGCATTTTTAGTCCAGACTTTAAACCTCAGGTCAGAGGTCAAGTGCAAAGATCTGTGAAAGCAGAGGACTGAAGAGCTCCTTCATTTACTAAAATATCCTTATTTGCAGGGAATTTGCATTAGTGGGAAGACTGTGAGTTATCTTATGGATGACTTTTCCTCCTAAGTGACACCCTCTGAGACAGGCTGTTCACAAAGCCAGTAGCTTTTAGCTAAATTAGACAAAGGAATTGGCATATGTAAAAGTGTTCGGTGATCTCAGAGTTGAAGAATAGAAGTGTGAAGGTGCAACATTTGTTTTAAAAACCCTACACAATAAAACTTTTGAATTGCTTTTAGAAATCATTACATTGTCATTTTGGGGCTGCAGAGGTATGCAATGTAGATGGTACTGCACAGAGAAAATCTTTTACTTGGCATTTTTGTAAAGATCAAAGATAAAATAGTTCTGAAAACTGGGTTAATGCTGCTCTTCACTGAAATATAGACAGGCAGGATAGACTAACTCACCCTGTCAATATTTCTGGAATATTTTCTGCATACAGAATGTACTATGTTTTCATATCTATAACTTGCCTTTTGGACGACCTTGTGGCCCTTCAGAATTCCAGTTCTTTAAAAGTGACTCTTTAGTTAACCTACATGTTCAGATTGTCTGCAGTCTTGTCCAGGCAGAGAACAGGAGAGAGGAAAAACCCTTTCCTGACATAATGGCAAAGCAAAGGAATTTGTTCTATCCTGGATGAAGGGCTGGAAAACAAGGGTCTTGCCTCTATTCCATGCTTAATACAGTTCCCCTTTGTAAACCTTTCAACAGTCACTGAATCTAAGACTTTTTGGAGATAACCTGTGAGGTGTGTATATAAAAATGATTTTTTTTTTCTCCTTGCAACACTTTGTTTCATCCTAAGTGTGACTTTAGTACTTTTGTGATTACAGGTCCATTGCACACTTGTCCAGACAGATAACAAAAATCATGTAGGCCAAGGCAGCAGTGGAAGGAAGGTTTGAAAACTCTTTTTAACTGTGTATCTTAATTGTAAAACCATATTCTGGCATGACAGGGTGCACATTGCAGATGCAGGAGATCAAACACTGAAAAAGAAATAAAATCATAAAAATACATTTTTGAGATTGTGCACAGACAGAAATCAAGCTGGATTTCTGTTTTACATAAATGGAATGATTGGGATTTAGTGTGAAGTATTGACTGTGTACCACTCTATATCCTGATGCTGCATCTTTGAAAGCAGTTCATCAGGTGAACCTGGCATCTGGAAAACATAAAATGAGCAGAAATAGGGACTTTTTAGTGCTTTCAGAATAGTGGTAACTGGCTACTTTAGGACGGGCCTTTTCCTGATTCTTTTGGTGGAATCAGTCTTCTACTCTTGTATTCAAAGTATTTGAGAGAGTGAGGTGGAGAAATAACTTCTATTTTGCTGTATATTTGGCATCTATTGAGGGCAGAAACTGAACAGCTGGTGAGACACCTGTATGATCAAAGAGGTTATTCTTGCAGAACTATCTTAGGATTAGTAACTATGTATGCATGTGACAGATACCTGGCAAAACTGTGGCTTATTTCTGTTTTTGTTTATAAAGTATATATTGTAAAGAGTGTGTAGTGATTGAGTTCTTCCTAAAGCGATGCTATAATTTTGTGAGATTGCTGCCTGTGGGAACCTCTCAGCTTTGGTGTAGAATTGCAGATTTCTATTCATATGAGGTGGTGAATTTCCTGAAAAGTGGATTTCTATTTCCAGCTTATAACAGGCTGGTTATGTTTTCATGCAAGTTGTCAGGACAATAAAATACCATTTTTTTTCTTAGTTTGTCACAGCTACATTTTGAAAATCCTTGTTGGTATTTAATGAAGAATGTGTTCAAAATCACATCATAAAGAGACTTTTTTTTAAGGAGGTACAAGTTCATTATATCTTTTACAAAACATTCTAGTTTGATTTCCATTTTATCATGTTTTAAGGTCAAATGTGACTTTAATGTTCCATAAAGAGACAGAGATTGATAATGGGGAAAGAATAACCCTCTAATGTGATTTATATCTATGGATTTTATGTCAGATATGAAAAGTTGCTGTTCAAATTGTAAAGGAGGATCCATTAAAGAGCACTTTAAAACATTTTACTAGTTAGCTTACCTTATTCACTTGTTTTTAGAATTCTGCCCTTTCAGGCAACTTAAAAATAACAGCTTGTGAAACATTTACAAAGTGCTGAAGAGAAATTGGAATCATCATGGGTGCAAAATAGTTCAATGTATTGGAAAAGACAGCTGTGTTCAGAAAGAGCTGGAAAAATCCTGTTTAGTGTTGGGTATGATTTAGTCATCTTACATTTTTGTGAAGAGGGGTGGCAGAGTGCTTCATCTAGGAATACAAAAGACAGTTTTTGATGTATCATTGACTTGGAAAGTCAGCTGCTTATTCTTCAGTACTCCTGGATGTCTGGTCATCAGGTGAGCATTACTGAAAAGTGTGGGGAAATTCTGAGGAAATACCTAAATATATGAAAATTGTTAGAATGGTTCTTTAAAATTTAATCATCTGTTAGTACATTTTTGTTGTCTAGTGTCTGTGAAAATCTAAACAAGGCCAAATTTAATTTCATGTTTTTTTTCCACATTCTTTCTATTCTTCTATCACTTTATATGACATATATATTTATATATACACATATATAAATAGCATTCATAGCCTGCTGATTTTTTTATTTGCAGCAAGTTCCTAGGGCTTGTACATGTGTATAGATAAAGCGTTGGTACTGTTTTAAACATAAAAAGCATATGATGTTGTGCTGATATCTAGCCTCTAAGAGATAATTGCAGTAGTGTCTGCGTCAGCTGTGCTTCACAAAGAAAAAGCAATTTTTTTTGTTGTTAGGCAGACATTTGTGTCCATTCCACTAACTAGATCATAGAATAATCCAATCATTGACAAAGGCCGAAATGATTTGTCTGGCATATGTGATCTGTGGAATTGCCAGATGAAAACTGAAATTACAAACAGACAGTGCTGAAGTGGGGAAGCCTTTATTTTCTCTATCTGTCTTTGAATTTCTTGTGGGTTTTTATGTACAGAAGAATGGGGTTTTGTTGAGGGAGTGATATAAATTTGTTGCCTGTTTTTTGAGCTCTTTATTAGCAGGCAAATTTTCATAAGGTCAACAAAGCCCAAAAGTGTGAGACAATGTTGTAACAAAAAATCTCACATAGCTTGGAGTCCAGTTTGTAGGCGTGACTTACAGTTGTTATTTGCTGGGATCTTCCTTTGAGCAGGTTGGCAAGCAGATGTTTATATGACAGGTGTAATGCTGCTGGGAAAGTTACTGACTTTCCCATGCTGGCCTGCAAATGTGCTCAACTTCGAGAAGCCCCGTGGTAAAGATTGATTTAGTCCTCAGATGCATTTTGTTTTCTGTCCATCTGAAAAAATGTGAAAATCTTTCATAGATATATATTTATATAGGCAACAACAAGCAGTTGGCTCCCCAAATCTAGAGTCATGGGTGTGGAGTGGTCAGCTAGCTGATATTCATTATTCTGAAATTTGCCATTGTTTTTATAAAGTTATTCACTTTGTTAAAGGCATAACCGCTTTTGTATGTTGCATTATGCATTCTGGCCACTAACATGTTAGCTTTTGCTACATTTTGAGAGTGTGTGTAATGTGGGTAAAAAATTCATGGCAAGCCAAGATCCTCTGCTTGGCTCTCTAGATGGATTTCCTGTAGGCATGGCCTCAATTCTCAAACCTGGAAAATGGGGTTAATTCTTCTCTCTCAAGGGTTTTGTAAAAGTAATTAATTATGAAGGGCATCAAACTTCCTTTGGATGGTGTAATTAAAATACAGAGTAATAAAGTACTTATTTTCTTGCCAGTCACTGTGTGCCCAGTATTCAGCAGACAAACGGGAAGAAGAAAAAATGTGTCATCATTTGATCACAGCAGCCAAGTACCGGGACCAGGTGACTGCAACCCAGCTAATACAGAAAATTATCAACATCCTTACAGACAAGCATGGAGCCTGGGGAAGCTCTGCACCAAGGTAAGGCATTTTTGGGGTGTTGTAAAATATTATTGTGCAGCAGTGATCTGGTGATTTGACATATGTCAAAGGTAAGCGAGGTTTTCTAGTTTTGTTTTTTTTTTTTTAAGCAAAGTAATACAAAAATGGTAAAAACGAATGTGTCAGTGTTTAATATGGGTGAATGTCAGAGAACTGGTTTTGTCAGAGGAGCAAAAAACAGGATGAGTCTCTTGTGACTTTCAACTTTGCTGTAAAAGTGTGATAGAATTTATTTTGAATGCTCTAGCCCTAATATTTTTTTTTATTGGAATAATACTTTTCAAAATTAAATGCTTTCTTAGTGCTAGCTTTCTTCTTGGTGTGTTATGTGATTCAAGCTTGAACCACAGTTCAGTAACTTGTTTTCTTTTCTGCCAAACTTTAAACAAATCAACATCTGTCTCAGTTACAGGGAAATAGTGACATTTGTATTAGTAATATCAAAATACAAACAGTACTGCCAGATTAATTCAGAATTAATTCCTTTTGGAATTCCCAGCACGTACCTTCATTACAGTGATACTTGTCTAACTTTTTCAGCTGAGACTTTTGCTGAAGGTTCGCTTGCAAATCTGAAATGCAAGTTCAAGTCCCTGTAGTACAACCTTAATTAATACTTAAAAATATCTGGAACATATTTAGGCTAGGACATAGCTGAATATGCTCATGTATCTGTTATTTGAATGTAGTGGAATAATAAGCATGAGAGAAATACATGAGTAGACAACAAACTCTTTTTCCAAGTAACGTTTATTCATTGTTCAAGGACTACTTGTCTTCTGGAAAGAAAAAAATTAATTCCTAAGCACTAATAACATTTCTATAATACACAGAAACAAGAAAAATTTTATTAATAAAATTAACTGAAAGTGTTGCGATTAAAAGTCATCATACCATGGCCTCGGATGTCTGCAAGCATATCTGTAAATACGAATTTTGGGCTCTAACTTATCAGGTTAAAAATGTTATGTTGAAATAACTGTTTAATGCTGTTTCTCTTTTGTTTACTTATGCTCAAATCTTAAGACTGTTTAAGGAAAAAAATTATGAGGGTGCAAAAATGCCAATAATTTCAACATTTCTAAGAATTTGTAGTAAGGCATGTATTACAGTTGTGTGAGACCAGATTGCTTTAAGTACTTTGTACATC
>VXBI01011463.1:541230-588730 GCA_013397375.1 Toxostoma redivivum | reverse complement strand
GATTATTATTTGAAGAAACAACACTAGAAGGTAGTGTTAATGGTTTTCCTGAGGTTTTAATTGCATGAAATTCAGGCGAGATTTTCTGAAGAGTTTTATGTTTTCTTATGGTTTTGTTTTTTCTTTTTTCTCCCTTGAAATAAATTCTGATGGTGGATTTATTTTTTGAAAACAAATGTTGAGTATGCTCAACAGTGTGTCAGACCGTTATCTTGTGCCATAGGCATTGATACATAGAATTTTAAAATTCAGTGTCCTGAGAGTAAATGTGACCTGATGAAGATATATAATTTTTCATCAGTCTTAACTTCTTCAAATGCTTTTATTCTGACTCCTACCCCACCCTGGGGATTTTGCATTTGACAACAGTGTAAAACAACATTCATTGCTCTCTGTGGAGCTTTAGTGATGCTAAGAAATTCTTCATAGCCAGAATTGACAATAGCATAGCAAGATGACTTAATAAACCTTAGCATGTTCCTATTTGTGTTGTCCTTGAAAAGATATAGGACAAGAGAAGTTGAAGCAAAAGGAGGGGGTGGGGGAAAGGCAGCAGCATAAAGAGAGTCAGGGATTTTTTATTTTAATGGTGTCTATGAAATCAGGGTGAAAACATACTTCTGTTTAAAAGTGTTGCTTCAGTGCTCCTTTTCTTAATATATTTTAAATAAATTGCTATGGATGATGTAAAGCTGCTTTTCACCATTGCACTGAAAGATCATGGTACCTTTTAATGAGTTAAAATGGTCACCATTTTGGGGTAACTTTCAGTAATGTTTTGATCATCTAGAGAGATAGATGTTTACAAAATTGGTTTTAATAAATAAGCTTGTAAAAAGCATACATTTCAAAAGCTTTAGATCTCAGGGATTATGTGATTTCTCTTATCAGAGACAAAGTGAAACTCCTCATTTAGTCTCCATATTTGTCTGTGTTGGCAGACTCCAATTTGTGTGTGCCCATTTTTCATTGCTGCTTTTTCCAAAGAAGTAACTTTTGAGAGAGAGCTGTTTTTGAAAAGGGTTTTGGTATTAAATATGAAGAAATTACTGTTTGCCTTTTTAAACTCAGGCCTAATAAACTGAAGGGCTGGATGCAACTTTCTTTTGAGAAGGGGCAAGTTGAGAATTTTCATTCAGTTTCTCTGCTGTCTTTCTAGAGAGGTATTATGTTCTAATAGATGTTGCAGGACTGAAATATGTAAAACGCTTGTTACATGTGAGACTGAATGCAACAACTTCCAAGGAGAGCATTTCCATTTTCTTCCATTCCACAAATTCTGTTGTACCTCAAGCTGCAAATCTAAATTAGGACTCAGGTGAAAATAGAACAGATAATAAGAATAATGAAACAAAATCTAATTTTAGATATTCAATTACACGATTATTTGTTTGATTTTAATTCTTCACTACCAATAACAATGCTATTTATTAGCTTGGTTTTGCAAAGTATTGAGGCCACTCTAGAACATCCAGTCTGAGAAATTGTTTGGCTCATCCAACAAAACCAGGTCTTTATTTCGGGTTCTCAATTCAAAAAGTTTTTATTTTTAGGTTAAAGAAGATGGTTAGTGAGGGCAGCAGGGTTAAAAGCAGGAGTATCGTAGGATTTTCTTTGGAAACATTTCTGGAGTTTGTCTTAATCATGAAGGATGACTTTGGAACACGTTTAACTTTATGCACATTTTCTCCAAGGAAAATGTTGGGATTAAGTGGGGAGCCTACAAAGCCTCAAGGGCAAAAAACAGTCTCTAGAAAGAGAAGTGCCTTGAAACATATTTCAAATGTTTGATAATGCATGTTGTTGTTGTTTCCAAAAGCTCCCTTATTATGCTGAGACCTTTTGCTGAAGAACTTCTTGCTCTTTCTGGGCATGAGGAAGGAAACAGCAGTTTTATGATGCTCGTCTGTTAATAAACTGTGGGTGGTTACCTGCCTATAATGTAGAGGGGCAGGTCTTCAAATCCCTCTTTTACTGGAAACACAGGGATTTTGGAGATTTTTTTCTTGGGAGAGAGGTAGTAGGTAGTTTTTTTCATTTCAAGGCAAAGACTTGAGGAAAGAATTTAATTTTCTTCTTCCACAGCCCATATTTGCTCAGACAGAAATATGACTTGCATATGCAAACACATGAAGAGTTTTTAGTGGGGAAAAGACACAACAAAGGTACATGGGTTCCATAAGGATTAAGATGAATTCCAGATGAAAATAGGCAAACAGAAATTTTTTAGTTGTTGTGCACAGATAATTTTCATCTTTGTGACTCATTTCAGGGCTTAGAAACAAATAAAAAGCTTGCTTGTGATCATTGTACAAATACAGAAATAGTTTCTAATTCTAACTTCAAAAATTCTGCAATAAGATGTGGAGAGAGACAACAAAAAATGATTACTGGATATGTTGGGATTGTAATCAGATGTCCATTTTGATGTGTGTGGTAGTTGAAAACAAAATGCATTAAAGTCAGGGCTGTTAGGGGAAGAACTGCTTTTGACAGTGGCAAAAGAGTTATAAATGACAAAGAATAAAAGGTAGAAAATTTAGTTTCAGAAATGTTCAAAAACAGGGTTTTTGAAAGGTGGTGCTCTGGGAAAAGAATTGACTTGGGTGGCAGGAGAGGAGAGTTGCAACTTTAGACATGCTGAAGTGCTCACCTGGGTGAGGGGCATAATGAGAGAAATGTAGTCAACACTGGGGTCTTTGAAGCAGCTGCAGAGTGAGGAGAGCAAGAGAGAACACAAAGCCTTGCCTGAAACAGAAAAGGTTTTTCAGTCTAGCAATAGTGACTGATTCTCAAAATGAAAAGGGGAGGGAGGGAGATGGAATGCCATCCCACGAATATAATAGAATTTACTTCTCAAATGAAATAGATCATGCCTAGGGGTGTTTGTATTTTTTCTTCCTGAGTTGTATTCTATGATTTTCTAGCTCTCATTGTAGAAATTACTTTAAAACAAACAAGCTCTCTCTCCTCCAGCTTTAGTATACCTACTATTGCTATTATGTTGTCAAAAAGCCTCATCTTGCAAGAGCAAAAAAGAATTTGCTGTTTTGCTCAAACTGGTATTGGTAAATTACCAGATGCTTTGCTTTCTATGTGTAGACAGAGATGTACTTACAAAATCTTTGAAACCAGTATTATGCAAAATTATTCAAGTGTAAGTGGCAGAGATGAAACTTATGTTGGGAAGAAACATTGTGATGATAGTTAAATTACACTTTCTTTAATAGCTTAACAGAGAAAACTCTTTCATTAATTTCGCAGCTAAAGCTATCAGTGTATTTTTTCTGGATATTTTGAGCAGACAGTTGCTTATTCAATTGGTTTTTGTTAGGGAGAGGAAACAAAGTTTGATGTGTGCTTTATGTATTGTAGCACGGTAAAGCCAGGTTGTATTGTTCTTTCCCTTCAAAAACCTTGTGCCTTCATCAGCTTGATAGTTTTATCAAGATAATTTTATTGCATGAACCTCTCTATAGGTTGTTACAAAGAAACAGGAGTTTTGTTTCTTTAATTTAAGGCAGGTCCCTATATACATTTGAGCACCTCTGCAGAAGGTCAGCCTTCCCAGTGGAATTGCATTAACAGCCCAGAGGGTTGCCAGTGCTGGTCAAAAATCCTATATTTTCATATTCTTGGCTCATGTAGGTCATCAGAAGCATGCAAGGCATTCGAATTGGACTGTTCAGGAACCAAAATCACAGTTTGATGCCTCTGTGTCCATGCTGGGGCCTGTGGTACACACCAGTACACTGGTGCATCTTTTCAGTGTGATATGCTGGGCTCCAGGAGGTAGAAGCTCAAAAACTGAGTAAGATTTTCAGAGAATAAACAATGAGAATCATTCTACCAGTATAAATAGGTGTTCATTTTTTACTATTTCTGGAGTTTGCTGTTTAATAGCTCAGAATTATTAGAAATCACATCCTATATTGTTTTTTGCTCCTGCTTTAACTAAAGATTTACTTAGAAATAAACTGTAGAGTAAGTGGACATAGAAAATAATGACAGATTACAATGACAAAAAACTATTTCTGAATCTAAATTAAAAAAATTCCATTTTGTTATTGTTTTCTTTGATGTAGAAGTAATCTTCATGCTGAGCTACTGCCTGATATAGGCAAGTCCAGAACTGCAAAGCGGGTCTGAAGTGATGAATCTGAAAGCAAATTGAAGTGTTGTGCAAAACAGAAGTGAGAGGAATCATTACAAAGTCATTTTATGATAACATTTACTTTTCAAAAGCTAAACATTGTTGTTGAGATTAACAAGAATAACAGTAATATGACATGTATATGAATAGCTGAATGTATAGTGGAGTTGGTAAAGTTTTCCATATGCTGTGGTACAGCTTGGCTGTGTGACCTTGCTGAAGTTGAAAGTTTTGGAGTTCTGTTAAAATATAACACACACACACACATATATATACACACACACATGCATTTTTTAAAATCAATTGCATAATGAATTAAAAATCCCTTTAAGGCTGTAATCTGACACCAATAATTTTGACATGAGATGTTAGAAAAATCTGTGTAGTTACTGAAATGGAGAAATAGAAAGAACGTGGTATTTTATTATTTTTTACACATTTCCATTTTAGCATTCTTCTCCATATGCCTGGTGATTTTCTGCTTCAACCTCTTACAGCCTAAAATACAAATTAAAAATGAAAAGAACAAAACAAACAGACACATTATTTCAAGGCATGAGAATTCTTGATGTTCCCTGATTATTTTATATATATTTAGAAGTCTGGGGTTTTTGAATCTGCTGAATTAAATGAATGTTATAGATCGTTATAGATCACTGCAGATCCTTGTCATTCCTGCTTCTGAACTAGCTAGTGGCTGTCAGGATGCTACAAAAAGAACTTTCAGATTTTATTATTGCAACTTCACATTAGTTAGTACAGAATTTTCTGTTTATATTTGGTGAAATTAATCTTTACTAAGATGAGGAAGAAAATTAAAAAATATTTCTGATGTCTGATCCTTCCAGGAGTTCCAGCTGATGTTTAAAAAAATATAGTGTGTTATCAGGAGCTGAATTTTTTTTCTCTTATTATTGAAAACAGAAATTTAACTATAAAAGCAAGTAAACATGAAAACCTTAAACACACTCCCATAGCTGTTGTTCTGATTTACAAACTCATTTTGATTTTGCAGTATGAATGCTACAATGTTTTATCATTCAAATTAGTATTAAGGTGTTAGATAATTGTGTATCTGTATCAACTAATTTACCCTATGGAAAGAAGTACTCTGGCTCTAATACACTGGCCAGAATCTTATTTTTTCCTGCATCTTTTGCCTTGATATAACAGTTCAAAGCATTGAGTGGGAGCAGAGAAGTTTTATTTGGTAGCATTTTTGCATCCCTTTTCCCCAGGGAAACAGCAAGGAAGAGGGGAGGTGTTTGAGCTCTGTCATTGCAGGTCAGATGTTCTGGTTCAAGTTCAGGACTAGAATTTTTTGCTGTCCTAAGATTTGTGGGGTTTGTTTTATAGCTGGTAAAGACCTCTTAGCAAAATTTTGATTTATCCTAGCAGAAGTTTAAATGTAGACAGAATCTTTTAAGTGGAGAATTAGAGAAGTTTAAGGAGAACAGAAAGGTAGCTGAATTAGTTTTTTAATATCCTATCTGCATTGCAGTCTGTGTTTTCTGGCTGTATAGAAAAGTAATATATGCTAGAATTCAATCAATACCCTCCTCTTAACCAAAGGAGATGATTTTCAGAATATTCTTTTTCATGAGCATATTTTCTTGTGTGCTCTTAGCAGTGTTTGGTGCTTTTTGTTTGCTAGAATATAAACCTATGAATGGTTTCATGCTAATGTCCATTTCCTGCTATGTGAACATGGCTTCATTTGAAGTTGTTTTTTTGATATTTATCTACTTAATTGATTATATTAATTTTAAAGTTATTTTGATTTTTCAGTTATACTTCAAGTTTTTAATCACTCTATTGTGGTAATTATGTTTAAAAAACCCTCACATATTTTTGGTTCAAGTGGAAATCGTGTCCCTTACTTTTCCAGCCTTGCTAAGCCTGATAGGTCTTTAGGGGCTTTTTTTCCAGGATTACCAAACAGTTGGGAGGTGGAGACTCTTCATCATGTACAGACAACACTTTTTTGTTTGTATCTTGAAGCCAGTTTTGGTTTTTTTTCTGCCTGCCTGGACATATATGAGGCAAGAAGGGTCTAGTACATTAGTTTGTCACCTCATGTGGAGCAACATGGACAGGAGTGAGGAAAAGAGGGAGAACCTGTTTGGAAGCAGCAAGTTAGGGGAAAACTCTCTTGCTGGTGGTGTGCTTTTCTACAGCTCTGTCTACACTACTAGAAAGGTGTTAATGTAAAGCAGAAAAATTAGCATTAGCTGTATATTTTACTGGTAAATCCTAGGCTAAACAAAGCAGTCAGTGGAAGTACGTAGACATCTGTGACTGATGTCCCAGTTTAACCCCTCCTAGTGAGACAACAGCACATCTTCCATATGACAGATACGTTCAGTGCTGCTTCATTTACATCAGCTTCTGCATCAGGTGCTCCCTAATGGGGTTCTGTGGGTCCCCCTCACCAGTGGCTTTAGGTACTAAAGAAATCATAAAGATAGACAGAAGGCAGACTGCCTTCGTTCTCAAATATTGGTTTTTTTCAAATGGTCAATGTTTTTCTAATTCCTGCAGCACACCTTGCTAGCAAGAAACAGCTACACAGATTGTACCTCAGTAGCTTTTATTTGGCTTTTCTGTTCTTCCCTCATACTTCCCGTTTGCAAGCTGAAAATGTGGGCTCTAGTTGCTATTCCTCTAAATTACAAATTATAGTCCCCTGAAAAAAAGAGTATATAATTGGAACAAATGCATTCTTTACTGTTGTGTTGCCACATTTGAGTAAATTTTGTGTGGTTATGTTCTTAAATCCCCAAACTTTCACTTCCTTTGTTGCTGGAGGGCTTATAATCTAGTTTGGTTCTAAATGTTGGTTCGTTGTTTTTTTTTTTTTTTTGCCTCAAAAAATTATTTTCAGTTAGTATTAAAACTCCTAATGAAATCACAGAATAATTCAGATTGGAAGGGACCTGAGGAAGTGGCCTTGCTGAACCAAGATCAGCTGTGAGATCAGTTGCCAAGGGCATGATCCTGTTAACCGTCATCCAGGTAAGTGGATGGAGCCTTCATGGATGGCACACTCCACTGCCTGAATGTTGTAATAGCTAACAAAAATTAAAATAAGTCCAACACTGCTGAAACTTCTCAGTCTCAGCTCATGTGTGTTGTTTCTCATCTTGCCACCCACCAGCCATTCTGAAGAGCCAAACTCCCTCTTCTTGGTGGTGTTGGCAGGTGCTGTTGGCTCCTCCTGAAATCTTTGGGACACTGTGAGTGCTCTCCCTGGGTACTCACAGTTTGGAAGTCATTGTTCTCCCAGCTTCTAGATAAATAAATAAATAAATAAGTCTCTGTTACCTTGATTACTGCAAAGGAGTATTTAGTGTAACTTGCAGTGTATTCATCACAACAGGATGTGAGTAGTAGCTGTTAGCCCAGTGCAAACTCGGTGATTGCTGACATCCTCACAGTCTGAGCTCCCTGCCTTCCTCTTCTTATTGGATTTCTTTATGCTGTTAATGAGAGATGCAAAGCATGTAATGGCAGGCTCATTCTCAGTGAATATGTGCTTTCTAATTTGCTGATTAGAGGAGCTCTTCCAAACAACAAAAGCTGCAAATTATCTCAAAGCAAAACTCCTGTATGTAAAAATGCTTTTCAGGAGACTGAAGGATTTATTTGTTCCATATACCTGTTTAAGAAAGCATTGCTTTTCCAGAATAAGGTCAAGATGAGTCTCTGATCAGTATCTGGGAGGAGAGGAGGAATCTATTTTCAAACTTTTTTTTAGAACTCAATTGTTTTTTTGAGAGAACACTATCTGTGGAGTATCGATCGCCTGTGTCCAGTAGTTAGTCAAAGGCTATCTCCTTTGACTAACCCCTTAGCGTGGTGTCATCCTCCTTCATGTGATAGATTGTTACAATCTCAGCCAGTGTAATTACACACTAGCCAAGTGGGTCATTTATTTCTGTACCTTCACCATTTACCAAAAATCTCCTTTATCTTTGGGAGCCAGCTCTTCCTTTTGCAGTAAAAGCAAAATAACGGCACATAAAACATTAGAGTCTAAAACTGGGGGCTTGAAAAATAACTGTAAGACTAACTTTAAAAAACTGTTCTACCTTTTATGAACACCTAGTGTACTTTTTATCTATCTTTTTTTCCTGGTGTCCTAGAGAACAAAACACACAAAGCCAATTCATTGTTTTTCATGTGCCTGGTAAACACAATTTTTTATTTGTGAATCTTTTAGCTCTTTCTTTTCTTTTTTTTAGTTTTTTTTATTTTATCTGTTAACACTAGATGCTTTCACTTGCATGAGAACTGTCTCCCAACCCTCCCCCGCCTCAGCTCTTAGTTTATGAAGTGCAAAAGCACTGCTGGAAGCACTGCTACTTTTTAATGATGACAATGAGTAAAAGTATTAGATATGTCTTTTTGAACACAGTTGGCATAGAAAGAAAAGAGTAAAAGAGTGTTGTTTCAACTTACATGAAATTGTAGATTAAATTTGAGACATGTGATTGTATATTTACATGCCAGGAAGGAAAAAAATCTCTGTAACCACTTCCATTATATTTCCTTAGGACTTTTTTAAGAGGAAGATCAGTAGCCTAATATTGTTAGTGTGTATTTCTATTTAGAAAGGGCACATATTCTTCTTAAGGTGAGCATAAAATAAAAATACTCTGATCTTGACCATGTTTGTTGTCCTAGTGTGAGTGATTTCTCCTTGAGCCCAACCTTAAAGCTACATGACAGTCAAAGACTTGACTGAAACCACACACATCCATTTTCACTGGCTCTGGATGTACCTTACCCCCAGTTTTTCCTGTTGTTACCACGTTTTCTAAAGTACTATAATATAACCAAAATAGTTGTTAATCAGTAAAGGAATCTAGAGATTTTTTTTTCCTGTTGTAACTTAACAGGTTTCAGCAAAATGGAATCTGGGTTTTAAACTGAGGGGAAAACATGTATAAATTTTAGGTTCTTCTATTAATATTAAACTCTCAGGACTTTATATGATTGCCACTTTTTGGTTTATATTTATTGCTTTTGGTGTCCCTATATATTTTTCAGAACATGTCAAGGTACTAAATCTCTCCAGTCTGGCATGGAAGCCAGTTTATGTATGTTTATATTTGAACCCTGTGCTGAGACAGCTTTGTGACCTACAACCTCATTCTAATCTCAAATGTATGACTTACATCTCAAACTCCAGATATTAGCTAGGAGCTTTTTAAGGGTAGTTGCAAATGGATTTCAAATAGCTGAGTTTATGCTGCAGCTCAGGATTTTGTTAAATTTTTTTTTGACATTAAACAATGCTTTTTGGAACAGGATTTTCTGGCTTCTATTAAGTTACTGATGGAGCCCTTTTTCATATGTTCTCTACAGAGGGGCATCCCTGTGTTCTGGTATTTGGTGTAATCTACTTTAGTTTTGTGCATATTTACTATATTTTTGAGCCACCTGTAGAAAAAAGCAAACCTAAAACTAAATATCCCACCTCCTGCTCCCCGAATTAGATTTCAGTAGCAGTGTGCCTGCAAATTTGTGTAGATAAGCAATTTATTTCAGACCCTTCTTTTTGCTCTTGGCCTCTCTATCTCTAATCCCTTCTATTCTGTTGTGTGTCCCCCAGAAGGTTCTCTG
This sequence comes from Toxostoma redivivum, assembly GCA_013397375.1. Classification (NCBI taxonomy): domain Eukaryota; kingdom Metazoa; phylum Chordata; class Aves; order Passeriformes; family Mimidae; genus Toxostoma; species Toxostoma redivivum. Next base: position 578,949 of record VXBI01011463.1, on the reverse strand, counting down.
TCTTTGTGTCCTCCAGGTTGTCTAAGAGCCTTCTCTAATGGAATAAAACCAACATTTTTAAGAGTGTTTTGGGTAAGTTATACTGAGGAAAACATGTTAATAATGACAGGTGTTACTGTTTGCTTTATTCAATGCCCCTAATGTCTAGACTGTTTAAGCATCTAAAAATGATCTGAAGTGTTAAAAGGAAAATGGATTGACATAAAAGAACAAAGAGCTGTTGCTAGAGTAGTCTTTCTTCTCTTTTGAAACTCATCCTCAATAGTTCTCTTCAAAGTTTTTACCTAAATGCGTAAGGGAGAACTTTTTCATCCACAAGATTAGTTCCAAAATATTGTTTCAAAATACAGTAACCAGTACTACAGAAATAGAGGCAGTGAGACACACAGAGGAGAAATGGGAGAAAGATGGGTCCCACTCAGCAAAATACTAAGAGATGGTTCTTCCTAATTAATTATGATTAAGGTAATATTATCTTGTTTTTTTAAGGTTGGTGAGGACCAGCAAAGACATGATCTTGGTGATATTTCAAGATTTAGTAAGAGGGCAAGATGAGGCAGATCAATGATGTTGAAGAGGGTCTCAGTTATCAGTGGTCTTATTCTAGGATATTCTGGTTTAACCACTTACTCAGGGTTTGTTCAGGGTGTAGATTTAAAATGTAATGTAAAATGTAGGTTCCTAAATGTCAAACCATCTTTGATTACTGTGGAGAAACTGAAAACAAATTTTTTTCAAGGAGAAAGGAATATTTGTTCCAAAATGCTCCCCAAAAGATGTTCAGTTGTTTGGGCAAACAGAGAATTTTTTCTAGCATAGACACAGGCAAAATTATTTATGATCTAAATAATAATATCTTTATTTAGACTTTGCTATACTGTTTAGTGTATTGCGATAACCTTGCAATAGGATAACACTGACAACTGCTATTTCTTATAGGACTCTTTAATATGGCTTAATGAGTGTTTTGAGAATTTTTGCAATATGAAATCAGCATGTAGCATTTTTAAGTTGAGTTTCAAGTTACACTGTGCACAATATTCTGTTATTTATTGTGTCTGTAGTCAGAATACACACTATGCATGTGCATTACAGTGCAATAATTAGCATATAATTTTCAACGTTTCAATGAACTTTTGTCATAAAATTTAAGGAGATTTTAATTGCTAGTAATCAGGATTGCATGTTAATAGGCTGTAGATAATTAGGAAGCCATTTGCATTTCTCTTCTCACAAATTTTTCCTAGTGTTTAGACACTCACTTAATACATAACTTTATCTCAGGAGGATTGAATAATCCTATTTAGGCATAGTGATAATAGATCCAATTTTTTTTCCTTAAGGTTTTCTTTCAATTTTAGTAATTTGGAAATTATTATACCTTTGGTTGGTCAGATTTACTGATCCTGGATGTACACTATTTTCCCTCTGACTTCTAATAGGCTAGAGCAGACTCAGTTGTCACAGTAATAGTAACACTGACTGTAAAATTTGCATCCTCTGGTAATGAAGATCATTCTATTTCAGCAGCACCAAATGTTGGGGAAGATATATAGCAAATTAGTGTCTGCCCAGGAAAGTTCTGTTTCTGACACATTTCTGGATGTAGTGCTAAAAGGCTGGCCTGTCCACACCCTCTTTCATGTCCAGGGTGCACAAAAGAAATACTTCTTTGTCTTCCATGTCTGAAATGGTTTAAATAGCAGAAAGAGTGTGTAATATTGTCACCTCTTGATTTATTGAGGTGTTTTGGATAAAGAAGTAGAAGTTGTGCATATTTATGAAGCGAAGGGTAAAGATGTAAAATTGGAATAATTGCGGCAGCTGTTTGTTTGGTCTAAGGCAAACAGAGGCAGATATAATGGTTTTAATATTCCTGAAGGAAAAAAGTAATAGTCCATTACAAGGTTGGCAGTTCTAATAGAACCTGAATTCATTAGCAGTAGGTGGGGCAGCAGCCACCTCCTGAGGTTTTATATGAAATGTTTAAAGAGGCCATGGAAAATTGATCATACAAGGAGAAAAGTACAGCAAAATGTTAGAAAGGTTACTTTGTGCACAGTATTAAGAATTTTAAATGAAGGACTGAAGTGGCACAGTATGTGATGGCTGTCAGTGTGTTGTACTGCATCATTGTGTGTTGCACAAGTCAGACTGGGAGAAGAATTAAAAGGCTGATGACAGATGTGTAAAATTTTGGCATTGGGCTTCCAGAAAAATTATATAAATTTTTTCTATTGTATGAATCAATTGCTTGTATCATTCTGTTACTAAAAAAAGGATGACTAACTGCCATAATGTCTATGTATAGTTTGATTGAACAATGGCAAAATTATATTTTAGAGTAAAAAAGTTACAATCAAATTAAATCAGATAGCTTTCCCTTCCATGGTACAGATGTTTTAGCATTTCCTGCCTTTCATTTTTTGTCCCATACAGCAGAAAGTCTGTGTTACTTTTGCCACAGTGTTCTATTAGGACAACAGAAGTCTGAGATGGAAGGAACATTCCTGCATGTGTGTGTATCTCATTTTGCCTTGTAAAACTAGACCAAGTATCTGTCTGGTGAGACTTGTGTGAGGGATTAAAAGAAAAAGAGAAAAAAGAAAAACTTGGAAGGAGAAATGCTGAGTTTATCTTCCCAGCACTGAATTGACTTTCTTTCCAGATTTCCTTCTGTTTCCCTTTATTTGTCCATTCAGGTCAGTGGAAGAGGTGGCTCTTTATCTTAAAATGTTTCCATTTTAAGAATGTGGGATATATTCTGACCTATTTCATGCCATTCTCTAATTAGCATAAAACACTAGGAAATTTGTTATTACTTGAAGTAAGTCAATATGGTAGCACTGCAAGGTGTTCAGAATATTTTATGGAGAAATTGGAGTTGACTTAAACACACTACAATTATATTATTGGTTACTTTCAAAGCATTGTTTTATCAGTACTGAGTTTATTCCAAAAGACAATAATTTGATCATTGATATCATCACAGTCTTGAAAGATCTACCACAAGCCTCAGTGGATGTAGCAAAGACATTTCTACAGATTGTAGGGTTTGGGGTTTTTTTTGTGCAAAGGGACAAAAAAAAGAAGCATCTTGCTGATTTATTTACAGTTTTTGTACTTTTGGAATGGAATGTTTCTTTTGATTTTGAAATTTGATTTTTTTTTCCTAGCATGTCAAGGAGATTTGATTTCACTGTTTTGAACAGAATTTTTTTAATGCAATTTTTTTTTTGTTTTGCACAAAGTGATAATATTTTAAAAAATCTTATTGTGTTCCAGAAATTTCTGGTACTTTTGAAATAATAAAAGAAATTACTTTGTTTTCTGACAGTTTTAAGTAATGAGTGGTTGCAAGAGAATTCTTTCCAGTCATTTATTCAGCATTCCATTTACCTTGTGCTGAAAGTAGGTAAAGTTTGGGATATTTCATATCTCAAACAGCTTGTAAATGAAGTTAAAAGAGATCAGAGAATAATTGAGGCCCATTTTAAGTACACAGTTCATGCAGCTGTGTTATATTTTAAAATTATTTATATTTATTTTATTTTTNGCTTTGGTCAATTGTTCTTGCTAGTTTACAAAAGCCTGAAAAATAGTTATGCTTAGGAATGAATTGCTCATTAAAATTATTTCTTTATTTTGTATCAGTCTTGAGAGGAATGTATAAAGATAACTTAAAAGTAAATGAATAAAATTTAAAAAAATGTTTTACAGTAATAATCAAAGGATGTGCTTATGTCCGTTCTTATTTCAAGCTTTTTGTTAAAAGTGTTTGGGACTTGTCAGTATTCTTTTGAACTCATCACAAACTGACCTGAAAGCTTATATTTCTGGCAAATCTCAAATATTGTCTCCCCTCCTTGCCCTGAGGGTTTTTTTATTACTTGTGAACAGTCTGGTGGAAGAGCAGGATTTACACTTAATTTCTCTTCACTAGATCTACGTATTCCATCTATACGTGGGCTGTACCGTGACTACTGAAATGTTTTTCCAAACTATTAAATAATAGCCTCAGAAACGTTGCCTGTATGTAACCCCTTACCTATAGGCCCTTGCCCGTCACACAATTCCTATTAGCTGGGGTGAGACAGTGATTAGAGGAGAGATAATTGAGCCTCTCCAGTCTGCACTGAGCGCAGCTGTTGCTGATGTTCTTGTCCTCTGCCCATCGTACCTTTCCCCTGCCAGAGCAGAGGTGGTCTGCTGCATGCTGAGCAGATGTTTCTCCTTTGCACAGTTATCTTTGGAGTGCCTTTATATACAGAAATCAGATTGCACTGCTACTGTCACTTTTATCTGATGAGAGGAAATCCCAGACGAATGAAGCTGGTTTTCTTTTCAGGCAGCTAAGCAATGTTGCTCAGGGGCATGTTCTCTTTCCTTGCTTCTGTTGCTGCTCACTGTAAACGTTTTCTTTCTGGCATGTTTCTTCTTTAATCCCTCTTTCCCTCTTTGACCCATAGCCTTAATCCCATTGGGTTTCTTTTGAACTTGGTTATTTCTTAGTCTTCTGATACATCTGTCTGCTGTAGCTATGAATCGTTTGCCAACACCACATTTTCGTCATATTCGCTGAATGTCTTTTTCCTCCCACAGTTCGTATTAGAGTACTTGAAGAGGTACAGGGAAACTTTCTGGGACTGGTCATTCTTCAAACTCTGTGATACTGTGTCATTCTTTGATTCATTTCTTCTTTTACTTCTTATCTTCTCCTATTTTTAGTGTTCCCTTTCCTTTTTTATTTGTGCAACTTTCTTACTCAATTAATCATTATTCTCTCAACAAGTAGAAAATTGTAACTGAGGATTTCTGAAATGATAGAGATAATATGGTTCTGTATGTTAAATTTACCAAATACACTCATTTAATATGCCCATTTTCTATATGTTTGAAATGGTTTATTTTTCTATTGTAATATAATAAACAAGATTTCTTTCTTCGCTACTGGTAAGCTCTCATAAAAGCAGCAGTTTATTACATCTTGTAAAATCTTTCTGTGCAAATAGCCATAATTTATTTTTTTTTTCTGGCACCTCCTATTTTTGCACATTCATGATTTGCACATGTGTAATTAGAGGAGGAGAACTTTGGGAAAAAAATGCAAGCATGGTATTTTTGAGACTGCATTATCTTTGTGATGTAGGAGTTTGCTCACTGGTGCCATTTTCAGCTGAGTTTTCCTACTGGGTATTTTCAAAGGTAGTTTTAAACACAGTCGAGTGCTCTGGACTGTAGAGATGAGTCCATTTGAAGAACAGGCTTTTTGTTATTGAAAGTAACAATAACATTGCTTCAATGTTGTTTGGTATTCAGTACTTTTCAATAATTTGATAATACTGAATTTTGGCAGATAACTCTTTTGTTACCCAGACATCTGAAGGGACTGATCAAACCACAAATAGACAATCAGGATAAAAGTTGAGTACCAACCAGAACATGAGTTGTATTTTTCTTAGGCATTGCCAGGGTGGCTCCCTTGTTCATGTAAGGTTGATTGCAGCACTGTTCCCCTAAAGAGAATTTCTTCAGGAGCTGAGTGCTGCATTCAGGAGAGTGGGGAATTGAGTGATGTGTGGGCTTTGCTGCTCTATGAAGGGGATGCCTTTGCACAATATAAATGCCCCTGATTTTTCTCTTCCTAAGTGAATACAAACTGCTGGGACTGTGGAATAGAGGCTGATTAATGTTCTCCCTGTAGATATGGAGTTGTCATGTCAGTCTCCCTAGTATTGCTGCTTATTTTTAGAAATATTTTCCTATTCTCATGCACAAACACATTTTTCCTTCCGTTTTCCACCTTTTAACCTGCAAATGTTTAAACATTCTCCATAGATTTCCTTTCTAATAAATTTGAGGATGAAATACTAGTTCAAGTGCCACTGACCTCCTACTTGCATACCTTCATCTAACCACCAGCCATGAAAACAACCCCAGCAGTTGAAAACAGTGCAGCCTCTGTGCACTCCCAGGGTGTATTCTCAGAGTTTTAATTGATTTTATCTTGCTTTTATAATTTTACATTACACATATAGCTAATCTTGCTAAAATTCTGCTGAATTTTTAACTGGTGTACAGCAGTAGGACGACATGAATGTTATAACGCTGAGGACGAAACCGAAAGTAGTCTGATATTGAGATTAGCAGTAAAATTTTGCAAAAAAAGTCAGAAATATCATGGGGTTCAGGTGACCTTCATGCTGGCTTCTTTATTTTTTCACTTGTTTATATGCCATGAAAAGCTATCAGCAGCATATTTTTTTTTCACAAAACTTTGTGGGAAAAAAAGACTGCTATCTGTAGTGTTGCTTGGGGTTATTTCTTAGCAGTCTAGGACTTGTTATTTTGAAAGGTCAACAATGTTAGATGATTTGGGATGGTAATCCTGAAAGAACAACATGTATTACTTATGTTCCACTGTTTTAAATAGTGACAGTGTCAGGGTTTCTTTAAATGAATGAAGTTTATACAGGACATGCCATCTATAGTATGACTGAATAAACACAGATTCCAACCTTTATTCATGAAAGGCGGTAATCTCGGCCTAATGCCGCACTTAACTCTGTACTTTCAAAATGATTTGCCTGATCTGATAAATTATGCAGTCTTTTATTTTGACCTTGTAACCTTGGAGAGTTTACTCAAACTGACTCCACAGTATTTGCCACATTAGCAGTATAATGGCTGCAACCAGTTCTTGTACTACAGTTCATTCTGCAGCAAAAGGTAAACACTGGGCCATGAAAATTTATTGATTCAATTACAAGATATACACATAGTACCATTTGAGAAGTGTTTTTGGGATTAAGTCATTACATGTCTTCTGTTTGGTCAAAAATCTGAAATATATAAACAAGGAAGCAAGCAAGCACTGAGAAATATAAACTGCTGTTTTTACTGTATGTAGAATGTGCTGTTAGACATCAATCTAAGAGTTGTTTAGGTCAAAGAACAAGGCAGACATTGAACTCCCAGGCCTTTTTCCCTGACCAAGGTAACTTTTGCCCTCAGTTGCTCCTGCAATTATGTTACAATTTACTATGTGAATTATTTTTGTGGGAGGATATTTTTTGTGTAAAAATCTAGGCTTTCCAGGTTTTTTTTTTTTCAACAGAGCTCATGACAGTACAAATTTTTCTTCTTTAAACAGTAGGAAGCAAGCCTTCAGAGAAAAAAGTTGTAAATTGGCTGGAGCATACTGTCCTGATGTGACAATCACTAATTTGTTTCATACTGTGTGGCCAATTTTGTTTGAGATAAGTGCACATTAAAATCTGACATGTTTTTATCTTACATTGGAATATCTGATCTCTGTATCTGCTCAGGCTGAGGAGCAGGGCTGCTTTGATGCAATTTAAAGACAAAACACAATAATTGTCTTTAGTTTATCTCTTATTGTACACTTTGATACAGACAAATTCTGCACAACTTTTATTAGGTAAATTGCATGTTATTAAATATATGTATAATTAGGGCACATTTAATATATTAAGAAATCATCTGAGAGCCCACAAAAGATTTAGCATGGTAGTGAAAAGAAAAATATGAAAAAATTGTTAAGAAATAAGGAACAGCTCAAAACTAAAATATTTTCCTTACTTCTACTTTTGTCTTTTGCACACCGTCTTTTGTTTTAGTTTCCTTTTTTTCAGGTGCATGTATTAGAAATTATTCATACCTCCATCTTTGAGGGGATATTTGCATTCTTCTAGCTAATACAAATATGACAGTTTCTTGGAATTGTGAGAAATTAAGGGAAAATACCTAATTTAAGTTAATGCTTTGTGCGTTGAAGACACTCTTAATTCAGAACATGGAGAAGGAAGAAATAAACAGCTTGTTTCTCAGAGGTTGAATTAAAATATATTTTCACCAGGTAATGCACTTCTCACTATTTGGTCTGTAATTTGACCTTGCTTTTTGGCACTGGAGAGTTTTCTCTTCTTCTTTCCTTGGGTTTGTTCTTTGGGTGTTGTGGTCAAGGTAAATGATGTTACCACATATTCAAGTGCAGCTCTGGCAGAATGGCTGTAGTTGCTTCATGGAGAAGTGTGACAACCATGACTAATTAGAGCAATAATATTTCTGAGGTAGTTAGGAAACTGGAGAGGGGTAAAGGAGTGGGACATGGGATTTCCAGTGTCTGATTAGCCCACGTGTGGGCATCAAATGATATACTAAAGCCCAAAGAGAAAAGTAGTCAATGACAACAAGCTTCACAGTGCAGTTTTAGAGCTTGAAAAGAAACGGCCAGAAAAGTGGGAAGAAGTGTGTGAAAGCATTCCCTTCTTGGTGGAAAGGGATATGAAGATGGTGAAAAAACTCTTGACCGAGAATGGAACGGGATATGAAAATAACAGAGAACTCTAGAACCAGGAGCTGCACCTGATGAGAGCAATGGCTTCAGAAAAAGGTGCAGTGACATCCAACTGTCAATGAAGGAAAGGGAGAAGGATAACATATCTACATTTAATATAAATAATAAATACAAATACTAAATTATGCATGTATACATTGTGTGTATGAGCCTGAAGATGCAGCTGTAAGCTTTCATGTAATAAGGCTTCAGAGCACTTTGACATAATACATGTATTTTTTGTATAGTTTTTGTTGAATTGCATCATGGCTGTGTATTTATGTTCCTGATGCTGTTGGGAAGTCAGTAAGGACAGAATTTTGCAGTGATTCTCAGGTGAGCTCAGTAAGGATGTTGGTCTTTCAAAGTGTATGGTAGAAGGGCCACAGATCAGATCAACTGCAATTCTGAAATTCTCAGTATCACACAGACTTGTCTACCCTGCATTGGCCCTTTGGAAGAAAATTGCTGTACAAATTTGTTTATAAAAATGTGACATGCAAGCGTCAGGATGGCTGCAGGCAACTGCACCCTTTTATGGGCAGCAAGTGTTCTACAATAAAATTCATTCAACCAGCAGCTTAGCTTCTTTTGTAAAGCTGATTTTTTTTTTTTTTTGGTGATGATTCCTACAAAATCTAAAATACCTGTGATTTTCCAGCTAATAGCTAATTTCTATTACTTTACACTGTCTCTAGGCTGTGGAGATTGAAGGATGAGTGTTACAAGTGTACATCCACTGGGGAAGCAGTACCAGAGTGTGAAATAAATCAGGGGTGAGCCTTAATCTCTGGTTGTTGTGTGAAGTGTGGTGTATGAGGAGTGTCTAAAGCTGTGCTGTGATCCAGCAGATCAACAGAAGCTACTGAACCTCTCTGTCAGAAAGATAGGACTCTGTTAGGATTAGATGAAAGAAATGGTAGACAGAAAGTCTGAAAGTGAGAAAGATACTGGGAATTAAGAGCTGGTCAGTTATATGGCATAGTATTCTTCCTGACATAAGGATAATGAGAGTCAGTTTAACTGATTTTTTTTTTCACTTTATTGCTTGCTGATACCAAAGACTTGATGTTTTGGCAATAGGAATTTCTTTGATGGCTATTTGAGATTTTAATGTATATAAATATAAGTAATTACATATAATTTTGTATAAATGGATTTATTTAGATATTTTTAATAGAGGCCTTTACATACTTAAGAGCTGTGTAAGCCCTCAAAATTTAAACCACATTTCATACTTTTTTTGTTCCTCATTGGGGCAGAAAAGAGAAGTCTGGAGCAGTGCAGTCTGAGGGTTTCTTGGTTTGCTAGATCTTTCCTAGACTTCATCATTGATTCCATATGTGTATCAACTGTCCAGCCTTCATGGTGAATGCTACCTTTTATCTTTAGGAAATCTTTAAGCAATTTAACTTTGCTCAGCTTATTGTTCAGTAATAAGGAAGTAACATAAGGAAAGTGATTTAAAATATTGTTTTGTGTAAAAAAAATTGAATTACTTATTCATTCATTATATAAATATAGCTGTATATATTATTATTAATTCAATATCATTGACTTTGACATAAGTGGTTATTATCAACATAGTTTAGTCTTGAGATAAATTGTTTTATCAAGAAACAAAATACTGATTTTCTTTATAAGAAACAAAGGGGGTAAGCTTCATTTTTGTTATTTCTAGTATGCTTAGAGCATATAAGTAACAGGTTCAGAGGAGGAGTAGTCAAAAGCATCACAGGTACTTCATATCATTTTCTTGCAACCTTAGCACTTCACCATGAACATTATAAATGACTGATTCTCCTTTAGGTTCTGACTTACTTTAGAATGATGTATGAAATAATATGTGTTTTGCATGTCCTGTTTGTAATGATAAAGGTCATATAGTATCATTTACATAATCTCCAGCCAGAAATGAACTCCAGCAATATCTTCTGTATAACATATACATTATCTGAGGTTTAAAACTCTCATTATTCATGAAAGTTAATTTTACAGTGGGTGTGAATGATCTATCTTACGGCTGCTTTTTTGATCATTCTATAAAATAATATGAAGCAAAGCCTGCACAAATAGCAGGAAAACCAGTAAAGAGTGATGCATTTGCTTGACTCTGTGTATACCCGATTGGATCTTGATTGATGGCAATCATTTGTCTTTGTCAAAAAAAGGAGAAAAATTCAGACATTGAAATAAGAGTGCTATCAAACTTTCTACAATGGCAGAAAGATTCTATTAATGTAGCCTGAGAGTATTAACTGTCTCTGCTAGAAAATGATAAAGAATGTTAATTTTTTTCCTTGAGCATGTTTAAGTTTAAACTGCATTATTTTGTCAATGTGGGAGGACTGAAAGGGGCATGCTACAGATTTATGGCATGCTGGAATTGGAATTAAAAAAAAAAAGTTACAAAAAAAGAGAAAAACAAAAAGCTAAATACAAGAGTCTAATCCTTCTGATTATGATTTTGCAACAAAACAATAAAAGTTTAAGTAGCACAGTGTCGTAAAATCCTTAATGCTGCATTCCTATTGATATTGAAGCTTTGAAGACTAACTTCAAAGGAGGGTGAACAAGAGCAAAAAATAGATATAAAATAAACAACAAAAAAACCCTGACAAGCTTGGTTTTAGAAGTCCTTTTGTATGTCAGATCTAGGAATATTGACCCGTTACTTGAATGGGCTTTAAGGCAATTTCCTTATTAATGATACTTAGAAACACAAAGCATATGGTTGTGGGTAATTGTGTATTAAAGGGAGGGAAATGCTGTTACACTGTACAGTAATGCTTGCAATGCAAGAATACTTTTTCTTTTAAAATAAATTAATATATATTTTTAATGTGTATATAAACAAACAAAAAATAAATGAAAACACTGAAAGCCCAAGGAGTTAATCACTGGATTTATATTATGCCATTAGTATTCGTGAGGTTTGTTATACATCTGTAATGTTCTCTAGTTCTAAATAGCTATGTTAAAATTTGATTACTGAAACAATATTTTCCAAAATTATGAGCACACCAAATAGTCTGCATGAGCACCCTGTCTACCCTAGGAAGGCAAATATTTTTTGTTCTTAAACTTTTAGAGAACAAGAAAGCTGCAGGATTCAACCTGACTGTTTACTAGTCCTTGATGCACCCTTTAAAATAAATATTTGAGGGATTGTCATTTTAAGGACAGATGAAAGAAAGGCCATATCAAAACTGTGAACCATGGACTGCAGTTCTATCCAATACCCACACTAATGTGCTTTGTGGCCCTCGTCACTCATTTTAAAGGGTTTTTATGTTAGGTTGGTTCGGGGTTTTTTGTATTTCTGCATTGTGCTCCTAAAAGCATTGTCTAGTTTTGCCATACTGTAGTGTGTGTGTGAGATTAAGGCAGCAGGCTCCTGATGCAAACATTAAAAGGCAGCATAAGCAGTGTGACCTGTACTTGCTTAAAGACCATTGTAGTGACATCATTAAAAAGCCGTTTGTATTAATTCATTTGTTAACTTCCATGAAGCCTTTGCTATTGCTGCTGAAGATGCTAAGATGTGATTTTAGCTGAGTGATGGTATATTCATTTTAAATTTCTTTTAGTGGTAAGGTAGGTGAGACATGACTTGTATGATTGAGATCTTTGCTGTTTTAAGGAGCAGCTGTAAGATTACTTCATGGCAGGGAAATTTTGGGAGTGGAAACACTGTGTTCACTATTCACATATGCAGAGTATTGACCCCTTCTCTTCTGAAAAATAGCAAAGGAGCACCAGACTAATATTGTAGGACAGGATTAAGATTATGAGGTCCAATTTTCAGTGAGCAATAGAAACAGGATCACTTATATCACATTGTCTTAATGCAGATGCATTATGGAAGAAACATTCCTCCCCTGCAGCTTTCTTTCTGTTCTTGCCTGACTGCATTTTTTTTTCTGTCCTCATTAATTCTTCATCAGATTTCTTTTCTGACCTTCTATTACTTTTCCCAGACTTTTGTCCAGCCAGACCTGGGTTTTGCCCCCTTGTCCAGCTGATCTCCAACTCTGTCCTCTTTTCTCTGCTTGACCCCCAGCAGATGCAGAATCACCCCCCTCTCACATGTTCATCTTCCATGACTTCCACATCAAGATACTTTCTTTGGTGCCTCATAGACTCTTTGTCTCTCCTGTATCTGGTGAAATAATTTTCTTCTTTGTGCTGATGTTGTTGGGGAGATAGCACTGATGAAAGATAACCACAGCTTTTTGTCTTAATCTTTCTGGAGTAGCCACTTCAGAGAAATTTTTTTAGAGAGAGAGAGAGAATATTTCAGAATTATTTTTTTCCTTGTTATTGCTATTTGTTTGTATTAGATAAAATTCTGGACAAGAGGAATTGTTCTTTGTTGGTCTTTGGTATTAGTGCCTAATTAGAGAGCCCAGGAGTGTTGGTGGGTTTGATGCACATGAGGTCACAGTCTGGCTCTGATGGGGCAGCCTGGGAAACACAGCCCAGGGAGAGATGGGCAGCATCTTCAAAGGTGTTTTGCCATCAGCAAACACTTATTGATTGTGTACAGACTGTGGGCTTCCAAAGCCTTTAGCAGGGTCATGTTTGGCATCTTTCTACAGAAACAACCAATGAAATACTTTGGACAAGAGCTTCTATGTGAGAAATGAACTGAAGTTCTCTTAACATAGCTGACTTTAACTTGACAAATCTTATTACCAATTATTAAAATATAGTAAAGAGAAAATTTCTCCTCCAAATTCCGTGCATTGTGCTGTAATGTTTGTGATGATTGCAAGTCTGTCTCTGTTCCCCTCGCTGCCCCCTTCCCTCATGGGAAATTTTTGGGGAAAATACCATCTTGCAGCGATTAGTATTGAAGATTGGTTACTTCTATCATATGGTTTGGTAAGTAATCTGTAGCTATTGCTGTGATTTGCTGCTTGCCCATATAGCTTCACACATGTATTTCATTTCCAAAGTTAAGCAAAGTTATTCCCTGTAAAGAGGGTGAAAGTCTAGATGAAAGCCATCCTTTTTGTGAAAACCATATTCTCTATCCCTCTTAGTGACTGGTACAACAAAGTAAATTTTAATGGTGCATGATACTGAAAATGAATCCTGTGGCCTTGAGAAGTTGTAGCAGAAGATCAGGTTTTATTTGAGTCCTTTTGCCATTGTTCGCATTACTGTATCTTTAATTTTTAGTTGCAAACTGTAGTACAAGTAGCTGTGTGTATATTCTGCACTTGAGACAGTCCAAATTAGAATTCCTAAGTCACGTTAAAAAACCTGAACTGGTTTGTGTGTAAATTAATGTTTTTTATTCTTTGTAGGGCTCTGTTCATGAAAACATTAGTGTTTTGTAGCAATAGAAAACATTTCACTTTATCTTATCCTTGACATCTCTTAAAAACCATATAGGCTTTTTATTCTGAAAAGGAAAGTCAAAACATTCCATTTTCATGATGAAATGAAACAGTCTTTTCTTGATTTTAAGTGTCAGTCTGAATTGACTCTTCTGTCAGGAGAGAAGCTAATTGCAGAAAACCTATGCTTTTCAAGTCTGTTACCATGACTTCTCTTTATAGGTGTTTTCTGTGATGGATTCAATATGCTTGGTAAACAAGGTTTCTTGAAAAAGTTCTGTTACAAACTGTATCAAAATGTTTGAGTTCTTTCATTTCTTCATCATTGACTACTAAAAAATAAGTTAGCTTAGTTTAGCAGGGACAATACATGGTTATTTCTAAAGCTGAATAATGGAGAAAGGTGTGACTGGAGATAATTACCAATACAGTTTATTTATGCAGGAAGGAGATTATGTTCAAAGAAGAAAATGTGCATTATGGTGCAGTACACTTAAATTATGCTTATAAGTATCTGCACCATAATTTAAGAGTGGTGTGGTTTTAAATAACCTTCTCTGAAGAATTTACATAAAACAAGAATTAACATATCCAGCAAAAAAATGTGGAGAATTGTGTGGTTATTACAGAGAAGTGTTCTGTTCTCACATTTGCATTTCAGATTTTAAATGGGAAGTTTATAGTTTTGTTAGGAGTTTCTTTAGTAGAGAAAGGACTTTTCTTTCCAGTGTCCCAACAATAGTTTTTTGTGAACATTAGCAATATCACATACTGCACAGATACTTGGTTTATAAACACACTGGTGAATTCTGTAGTCCAAAAATGAAGATTTTTGGAGAACTCTTTACCTGGGTGCTGAAGGGGCACATTAGAACATTCCCAGTAATGTGCACAGTTCCACCTTGGCTTTTTTTCCCTGCAGTTATTCTTCCCATGCTTGGGGATTGAGGGCATTGGTACTTGGATTTATTTGAAGTTGTTGTGGAAGAGTATTTGGAAGAGAAATACATTAGGAAGAAGAAGTATAAATAGACAAACCACATTAGACTCAGGAAATCCCCTGAGCTGAAAATAGTTGGAAACTGTCAGAGTGCTTGGAGAGAAGTTGCAAATGATGGGATCGATCTTGCTCTTCCTTAAGCCACCACTGATATTTTGGGATGCAGAATTTCAGGTTAGACCTTTGGTGAGAAAAGGTGCAGACATTCCTGTGCCCTTTCTATCCTCTGGGTGCATTCATGTCCCTCTTCTGCAGGGACAAGGAGCCCTTTGAGTGGTTGATGGCACCACTGCAGTGATGGGGATTGCCTGCAGCCCTGTGTGAGTTACTCTGGACCCCCTGGTTCTCCTCTTTGATGGGGAATTTCTTGGTGGTGCTGAGTTGTTTCCCATAGGGAGTGACTGTTGTTTCCATGTCATTCCCCTCTGTGATGGGATTGCTGTGTTGAGAAGGACAGCTTAATATTGAGGAAGTCGTTTCAATGTTAAGAAAGAACCTAAAGAGGTATGTTGGTTTTCCTACTGTTTTGGTGGTTTGTGTGTGTGGTTGTTTGGTTGGGGGGTTTTTTTGATGAATTCGTCATAAAAACAAATAAAGGAGTAGCTAGATGAAGAGAGAGAAGCTGGAAGCCTTGCCAAAAGAGGTAATAACTGTCCTGAAGAAGAAATTTCATTCTTTTAAACATGTGTGTCTATGGATGCTAATGCAGAGGGGAAGAAGTTGTGGGTATTCTGCTCGCGCTTAAATCACCGAAATGAAACAGGAAACATTTCCTCATTTGTTGCTTCTTAAGCTTTCATTTTCCAGTCCTTTTATCAATGCTGTTTTATAATGTTGGATTTAACATTTAGTATTAGTCTGGAGGATCAAGTAGGAATATGTGGAGGAAAGAATATTACAGTCTCTTGTATTGATTGGTCCAAGCGTTTGTTACCAAGTTTTCTGTTGCTATATTTCTCTCTTGGCATATCTGTGGAAAAAAAGTTGCATCTTCTCAGTTAGCAGCTTCTGATATGTCAGTGTACAAGGTTTTATCCTGGGCTAAGCTCTTGGATTACTCTATCAAAGGAACCTTGGGTGGTTTAGCACTTTTAGCATTGCTCATTCTTTACTGCAAGTAGTCCTTTGGTAGGTTTTGTGACATCGATAAGGATGGCTTCCTACTTCTTTTTTGTAAATGCCATGAGGGCTTCACAACCTTCCTGACCCTTGGGGTATCAGTGGATCTCAAGAGTCAGTTCAGTAGCTTAAATACTTTTGATAAGACCCTGTCAAGTAACAGTTTTGAGCTTGCCCCCTCTGCAGGGCCTGTGAATTTCCAATTTTTTGTCTCCTACTTAGTTGATCACATATAACAGAAGAGAAGGTGCTTTTGCAGGCTACCATTTCCTTTATTTAAACCTTTCAGTAAATACAGAATTCTCTGTGAGGTCCAGGAAATGGTGTTTCATCATAATTCAGTGCTGTGGTTTTTTTGGTTTTTTGGTTTTTTTTAAAGATAGTTTGCAAGGTTTTCAAGGGAGAAATTTATTTAATAAGTTAAGCCTTTTTAGAGAGAGTTGAGTCCTGTTGCTTTTTCCTAAGGATGCTGGGCTAGTATGGAAACAGGAGTCTTGCTCCATGTGCTTCTCAGTGGTCTTGCTGCCTTGTGCTTATTGTTTCCTGTCTCAGAGCAAAGTACAATGTTTGCAGTTACTTCAACTCTCTCTTACATGTGTTCCTGCAATCATCACACCATGAAGTCATTTCCCAGATTTTGCTCTCCTCAGATTTTAAACCCTGAATTAAATCTCGAACAGAAGTGGTAACCTTTGAATCAAATCATACTTGATTTTTTTCCTGTCTGTAATAAAAAGATAAAAATTAATGTATTTTTGATATTTAGGCATTTAGAGACCTCAGTTTGTCTTTTCTTTATTCTATGTTTAAAAAAAGAGTTGCACCTAAGTCTCAGTCGTTTTTGTTTTTTCTCTCTATGGTGGTTGTTTAATTGCTGAGGTAATTTGGTTAATAGATAGTAATTTTAACTTCAAAAAACCCAAACTAAACCAGACCAAACCTTCCAAAAACCTCAAAAAACAATCGAACAAACAAAAACCCTAAAAAAATCAAATAACCTCCCCCCCCAGTTACTTTAGACCTTTCTGCCAGAGGACTCAGAAAAAATATATACAAAAGAAAAAAAAATTAACTTCCTGTAGAAGAGCATAGAGCAGAAAGGTATTTATTAAATCAGAGGGGTGCACTATTACATTTTTATGGAAGCAAGAAAAGTATCCAGCTGTTAAGAGAGCTATAAAAAAAAAAGATACAGGTTAGCCACAGCTCTTAAAGTGTAGATATATGGGAGTGTGATTTCATCCTGTTTCTTCTAGAAGAGATGAAATGTTTGCAGCTGGTCAAATCTAAGAGTTTTGGGAAAAGCGTTACTGTAATTCCTATTTTTTAATACTTTTGGGGTCAGAACAATGTACAAACAAAATCATAGAACTGACCAAATTTTCTTCTTTTGGTCAAAAGTTGATCTATATTATATCCACAAATGCTGAAAGATGATATCAAAATCCAAGCTACTGGAAAGAATTAATCATAATATTTCAAAGTACATTATTCCTCACAGAAAACCTGCTCCTGTTGTAATTAGTGGGAAAATAAATAGGTACTTCCTGTGCATGTGCTTAAGGTGAAAGCATCAGAACCAACAGGAATGGCTAAAGAGATTAAGATTGAGCTGACTCCTTTGTCATATTGTATCCTTCAATATGTATTCTTATAATTTCTTGCTCATTTTGGCAAGGAAGGGGTGACCAAGTACTGCAGACTAAAATTCCACATTATCAGACAAACAGCAAAAAACTTCCAGCAAGATGCAGCATAGCTATTTTTTTTTTTATATTGTGGGAATCACTGTTATTTTCAATATGAATAGCAGTTTATGGGTCTGTATGAGCTGTAGTTACTTTGCAAAACAAATGTTGTTGACTGCAGTTGGGTATAGGATTTGCAAAGATGTATGAGCAACTAAGCCAAAGCATCCCTCTGCAAATTTGCTATATGTTCATTCTTCCATGTCTAAATCATGTCTGAATTAATTTTGCTGAAAGCCAGAGGAAAATTTTCATGTTAACTTCTAGTAGAAAAGTGGAGTAGTTTTCATTTCAGTTAATTTATAATTAATCTTGGCAGAAATGCAACACAGATTGAACTGTGTCTCATGGTGACATCTTTGGAAGTGCAGCTTTATTTTAGACTGATCATAATAAGATCAGCCTAAGATAAGATAGTGATTGCAGAAATACATGATTAGAACTGTACCATGTACTTGAGTGAGCCCTCTTTGAAGTATCAGTGTGCACTGGAATGCCAGCACTTCAAAGAATGCTCCAAAAAGCCGGGACTGTGGTTAGCTACCAAGGGGTTAATAAAGATCAAAGAAGAGCCTACATAAACTCATACATAAACAGAACTGTTTTTAAACTGGAGGTTAATAACACCATTATCTAGGACAGCAGCACCTTAAAGGTGGGCTTGTCTTCCCTGACATGGTGCTTTATAATGCGTAAAGGGAGACTGAAACATTTATAGTCAACATTTTTTCTGGATTGCTTTTTAAATGAGGAATTCAAAGCTTGTCAGTGCAGAAAAGAGTCTCTGTGATATCTGAAATCGACATTGTTCTTCTGGTTTTGTTTGCATTCTAGTTAGGTGGGATTTGATTTTCGGTAAGATTCCATGAAAACACAGAAATCAGGAGTCCTGGGCAAGGAATTGTAGCTGAGGTGTCTAATGGGTGAGGCAAAGAGATAATCTCTTATTTGCTGTATTGAAGCATACTAACAGCATTTCTACATTTTTAAAATGCAAAATCTGGGAATTACAGATCTGTGCTGTTTGCACTGTCTTGTTTATATGGGGAAATAGCATGAAACATCTGTTAAGACAGGCTTCCCTTGCTGATGTTCCCTTCTCCTCTACACTGGAAGCACCTGAGGTTTAAACTGTACAAAGGTCCCCTACAACTGTGCTGAGTCCTCAGAGTTCTAAGTCCATGCACATGCTATGCCTGAAGTTCATGGCCTGCTTTTCAAATCTCTTTCTTCAGAAAGACTCAAAGAAGAACAACACAACTCTCTCTTCAGCAAACCCAGGAATCCCCCCTCCACACTCACCCTTTGTAAAATTGAAGCACAGATAAAGGCAAAGATCCTTTTAGGAAAAAAAATCCTTTACAGACAAAGCCAAATGTTTTCTTGGAGAAGGGTTAGAAGAAGTAAATAGACTATGCTGATTTAATGGATTACATTAGTGTTCTGCATAATTGATATTATGCCAAAGAAGTTGTGCTCAGTGGCCTTGGGCGTTTGTAATGACCAGTCCTGTTACTGCAGCAGTAACTGTGACAGAGATTAAGAGCCTGCCTGCACAAGGTTTTTTTCTTAAAGATTCCCAGTTTTTTCCATTTGTGGAAGTCTCTATCCTGAAGCTATGGTATACGAGTATCTCTATGTGGAAAAAATTAAGATAACGTGAAAAGGCTGAGACTGTTAATATTAGAGTATGATTCAGAATATGTCTTTTTGATATTCTTCCTCATCCTTTCCTTCCTTTCTTTCACATGCACATCTCTTTCCCTTATTTTTAGTCACAATAGCTGGTAAGGTGAACAGGTCACTGATATAAAACAGAATAAAAACAATGAACTCTAATAATCCCAGCTGGTTACTGTGACTTGGTTTAGAGTGATCACACAAATGCTTGTGTGAATGCAGCTGAGAGAGGGAGAGAGAGTTGAACTGTAGCAGGTTGTGCCATTGAAGAAAGTATAGGTAATGTAGGCAGCATTTCCAAAGATCTCAATGCACTTCTCAGGATTTAATTAATCTTTAATGTCCTGAAGTAGGTGCATTATCATTGAAGTGCTATGAAATACACACAGTGGAGTTGGCTGAGTAATATTTTAGCTGGAACTTTGACTTGATACTAATCAAGTCTTTTCCTGTGTGCTTTGGTAGTACAGGCAAAGTGGGAATCAGGTCAGGAATCTGATCTACAGAAAAGGTAATTTTCCCTACTGTATCAGTACACTGATTTGCCATGTGGCAAACACTTGTGCATGGAATCTCTGCATGAAATGAGGAACTTAGTAGTGCTGCTGAGAACTTGTCTGTTAACATCATCAGCATTTGCTTTGCCATCAATGGTCAATGTTTTATTTTCTGAAGTGTGTTATGTATTTTTGATTATGTTACAGGTTAGTAATATATCTAGATATGTACAAAGCATATTTTAGATAAATGTTTATTGACATGTGGCTAGTAGTATGCTCATTGTGTTGTCTAGTGTAACTTGGTTTTTTAGATCACAGTTTGTGAAAGCTCATTACAAGACTACTGAATTGCTTCAGAAAATGTTTCACTTGCTTTCTGAAATTGAATTTTATTGAGTCAGTTAGTGGAATATACCTTGCATTTTACTAATACATACAAAATAGAAGAGATTTTTGTTAATATTCTGGTCATGCAGCCGGATGGAATGGAAATGCAATGGATTTCAGTTGGCAAAATCAGGCAACCTCTTACATTACAAGATGCACTGCAGTCTGCTGAAGGTACTCCACCAAAGGTTTTGCAGCATTTTCCAGAACTTCAGCACTTCTTTCTTCAGATTGACAATCAAATCAATGCTGAGAGATGAACAGATCAGTGCAGGCCTGCCCAGAAGGACTTGGGGGTGCTGGCTGAGGAGAGGCTGGACATGACCCATCAATGTGCACTCTGCCCAGAGAGCCAAGTGTGTCCTGGGCTGCATCCAGAGCCCCATGGGCAGCAGGGGAGGGAGGGGATTCTGCTCCTCTGCTCTGGTGAGAGCCCACCTGCCCTGCTGCATCAGCTCTGGGGTCCCAGCACAGGAAGGACATGGACCTGTTGGAGTGAGACCAGAGTGCCATGAAGATGATCAGAGGGCTGGAGCACCTCTCCTGAGAGGAAAGACTGAGAGAGTTAGGGCTGTTCAGCCTGGAGAAGGCTCCAGGGAGATCTTACAGCACATTCCAGTACCTAAAGGCGCTACAAGAAAGATGAAGGGGGACTATCTACAAGAACATGGAGTGGGAGGACAAAGGTAGATGGCTTCACACTTAGAGGGCAGGTATAGATTAGATATTGAGAGGAAATCCTTCACTGTGAGGGTAGTGAGGTGCTGGTGAGGTTGCCTAGAGAAGTTTGGATGCCCCATCCCAGGAAGTAGTCAAAACCAGGGAGGATGGGGCCCTGAGCAACCTGGTCTGGTGGAAGGTGTCCCTGGTCACAACAGGGAATTTGGAACCAGATGATCCTTAGGGTCCCTTCCAATGTAAACAGTTCTATGATTCTGTGATTCAAATGCTTATTGTTGGGGTTTTTGTCAGTTTGTTTTTGGCTTTTTTAAGGAAAATGTCTATTGCAGAAGATACCTGGTTTGAGTACTTGAAACATTTTACATGGTAGCAAAAGTTATCTAGATATAGACTAAGAAGCTTTCCTGAACAGTGTTAAAATAATCTGGCTTATTTTTCCTTTAAAGTTAGGCACCACTATTTGCATTCTTTGATTGCTTTTTTGTGTAATTGAGAAGGAGCACCTTATATTCTGCATTTGATGAGCCATTGCAACCCAAGTGTGTAATAAATTATAACCAGAAGCTGGAGTAGACATGCAGTTGGTG
The DNA here is from genome assembly GCA_013397375.1 of Toxostoma redivivum. Taxonomy (NCBI): domain Eukaryota; kingdom Metazoa; phylum Chordata; class Aves; order Passeriformes; family Mimidae; genus Toxostoma; species Toxostoma redivivum. The sequence goes on along the minus strand of VXBI01011463.1, from coordinate 557,540 downwards.
ATGGAGAAATTGTGGAGCTGCCTTTTTTTAGATTTCCTTTCAGATCTGTACTGTTGTTCCTGATGCATGAGTGGTGTTGCCACTGTTTTTGGCTGTCTATGAAACCAATTTAGCCTAAGTCTCTAAGTGTTTGAGCATCTACACCATAGGAATTGTCATCACTGGTTGATTGCCTTGCTGATGGTCTTAGTGAAGAGACTGAGGATTGATTAGGTTTGGAGATTGACTCACCTGCTTAACTCTACTGTGAGAGTTCTGACAAGGAGTGTGTAATCTCAAAATTTATCTTGGTATCTTCACATAGGCTTCTTTTTTAAGTTTGTTGTGATAGCCTTTTGTGGAAATGAGTTTTCTTGTCTTTGAGGTTAAAAAGCCTGCTAAATAGAAGAGGTCTTTTAGAGCTCTAGCCATCCTCTGTCTCTGAAGATTTCTATAACATTGTGTTCTTTTGCCTTTTTTAAAATTTCTTTGTTTCTCCTTTCTGTATTTGTTTATTTGTTACTTCACTCATCTAAGGATCTGAGTGGGGTCTTCTTGGTGTGCTAAAATCCATTCTCACTTAACTGGTAGCTTTAGTAGATCCCTAAGACCTCTCAAAATGTTGCTTTTGTAGGTTTTGTGTTTTCTTTCCTCTTCCCTACCTCACACAGTTCCTTTACAACAGGTGTATTGAGTGTTTCTTTTGTCGGATGGAAAAGTATCTCGAAATACACAGTGGGTAAGACATTACGAGAAGTAATTCTTCAGCAATTGCATGATCCTCTCATTCTTCTCTGGTATGGTTTAAGATCAGTTTAAATCTATAAGGGTATGAGGACTAATAGGTGGTTTCCATACCTGAAATACCTTTGCTATGACGCCATAATAAAACTAGTACAGCAGTTGGTATGTTTTGTCTTCAATTGTCCTAATCTTTGAAACTGATGGGAAATACAGGTTTCTTGTTCTGAGAGTAGAGATCAATGAGTATTTAGACTTTTCCTCACTGCCCACAGTGAAGTGACTTATTTTGTTCATAACACAAAATCCTGAGGAAACCAGTTATCGGTCATTTTAAATTTGATCTCATCTCTGTATAATTTTAACAATGAAGTTAGGTGCATGGGAATGAGAGGGAGGTTCTCTCAATTCTGAGTAGATAGCCTGGTAATTTGGGAAACTGTTGGAAAAATAAAGCAATATAATGGTTATGCTATTTTAATAAAACAATATAAAAGCTTTGTTTCTGTTCAGTCACTATTGTTACTAAGGAGCCACTAATTACTGAGTATCATGTTGGAGGGGGCCCTGACAAATCCATGCAAATCATATGATTTATAATTTATAAATCCCTGATCCCCTGAGCGATGTTGCTCTTGCATTTAGACTAATTAAGTACTTAGGTTCATCGATCCAGTCCATATAGCACCTTTAGTCCATATGGCAGCCTTTACTGCAGGGCCAGGAGCTCCTTTTGTCAAATGTCCTCTGTAGATGCTGTAGTGTCCCCAGAGTCTACCTCCTTGTCCCTTTGCTTCACAGTCCTTCAGTCTGCCAGCAGTCAGTTCTGCCCAAATCAGAGCAATATTTCTGTCTGTCTCCCCTTGGTTGCAGAGGTACAAGGCATGGCACAGCATTGCCTTTTGGGGATGGGACTGCAGTGGTTAATTGCTCTTACTAGTAAGGCAGTGTGCTGGAGTAGCTGTGTGGTGTACTGGTTTATATTGGTTCAAAAATGCATTTTTCCCAGTAGCTGCTCTCAAAAATGGCTCACTTATAACAATTAGTCAACACAGGTGTTTATTTTTGGCTTTGCAGGGTTTTGTTGGATGTTTTTCTACGTGATAGATATTTTTTTCCCCCTCATAATGCAGTTGTTGCCAATACTTACAAATACTAAAATACACAGTCTAATAGTGGTTACATAGTTGTGTGTGAATAATCAGTGCACCACTGAAGGAGATAGAATCCTATGCAAATTTCATATGCAGAACTGAAAATAAAAGCAAGGGACTAAAGATATATTACATTTCAGGATAATATTTCATGCCTGATCATTGTTACCTATTTTCCTAATAATTTTAGCATAGTTTTGTAATGTGCTATAATTGTAATTGTTATCCAGAAGAATGGCATCACTTAATTCTATCAAAACTGCGGCGAGGCAGATGAATGACAAATTAATAATTTACCATCTTTGCATAATACTGTAGCCCAGAACACCAGAAGGATTGATGGCAGAAGAGGTTAACAAATTTTAGCGGCTTCCATTAGCTTTTCATTGTCATATGTTTGTGGTGCCGACTGAAATAAGCTTTGTAGGAGATCCCAGTCCAGGGAACTAATTACTCGTGCCGATTGCCACCCTGATGAATAGACCTTCATTGTATCATTCCCCTGAAGACGAGGAGCAGGCTGTGATTCACGACTGCATCCTGGCTGATATTTGATAATAATTTTAACAGATAAATGTAGGAAGGCAGAATGATGAAGTGGCTATCCATGCTCTACGACTATCAAAGGCATGCACATAGCCAGCTGTGTTCTGCCTTTTTTTCTATAATCACTAATGGAGAATTTTAAAGTTATTAATCGACCTTTGAAAAAACCCATATCTTACTGTATTTTGTAGTTTTTCTTTGGTTAATTATTCCAAAATCATTGGGTCTTATAATGAGAGCAGCCCAATTTTAGTGCGGCTGTAGTACAGACAAGTGTGAAAATAAGATACTGGGGAATTTGATTCCAATACTTCTTTATTTTTCTGAAATTGAGCAATTAGGAAGATGAAAACTAGCACTGCCTTTTCTTTGGTGTTAGAAATAGGCATAGAATTTTAATGAAGAATGCAAAGACAGCCTCCATTTTGATAAAATTATTTTCAGTCGGAATTTTTAATATCTACAAATCATGTTTGATAGTAGTGTTATGCAAATCATTCTGGCTTTTGTTACTACATTTGTTTGAAACCTTGATTTACCTTAAATAAAACTGATTTCTCCCTTTGAACCTCAGAACTATGAATGTGGATACCAAGTGTTTTTAGCATTGTGATCTGTAAATTAGTTGTGCCTATTCATTTGTCAGTGTTGACAGGTATACTTTCTATTAGCTCCTGGATCAGAAATTGAATATATATCTGCATTTTCATCTATTAATACTGGCTCTGTAAACAAAGTCCATGTTTTTTAATCTGAATGTACATGTTGTCAGGGTATAATGGCTATTCTATGTCTCAGTTTTTTTCTGTTTATTTGCCACACCTGAAATTGGCATTTTCTGTACATTCTCTGGGCTAAAATACTGTTTTACAGTGACATTCATTCATGATCATCTAAACAGATAGTAACTGGCACTTATATATGACCATATTAAAAAGATCTATGTATATTTGGAGTGTAAAATGGGAAATAATGAATTTGATATAACCTTTTCTAGATGTAATTTTTAAAAAGTATGCCTTCTATGTAGCAATTATTACACATCATAACATGTAGTTTTTAATTAAATGTAAAAACACAACTACATAAACCAGAAATGCAATCTGATTTGGTTGAAAATAGATTGCTGTTTCACTCTCCTGGAATGGTTTATTTAAAAACAGTAAATGGAAAAGAAATGCATTTTCTCGTGTTGTTCTAAGCCTCAGGGGCTAAATGTAATGAATATTTTAAGAGATTATTTTAATTAAATTCCTGCACATCTAAACAGAGTAATATTTTATTATCACATACATAACCATGTAACTGAGGTATTCATTAAAGTTAACACTTTCTGGACCAAGAATTCATGGCATGATTTACTGACCTTGTGCAAAAAGGCACAAATTAGGAAGAAAAATGAAGGGGGACAGACTTTGATTAATATAGGTAATGCTATACCATATTTATAATAGCCTTTTCCCTATTCTGGTTTATAAATGCAGTCACTGAGAAAGGTGCCCTGCTGAGGCTGAAATGAGGCTGAAATCGGAGCACATGCCACTAGAGTGTGGGGAAACTGATCACACTGTCAGCAATTCATTTCAAAATGATGTATTTAGTGCTCATTTCACCTTCCAAGAAAAAAGGGAAAGGAGTTCCTTAGACTGGAAGGTGATATTGTTATTTTCAAGGACATACCTAAGTAAAAGATTGCAGAAAGGGGGGGAGGTTAGGGAAAAAAAGGCGAAAGCAGCGCAAACAAGGAGAGCTTTATGCAGAAATTCAGCGCTACCATGCTGGTTGATAATTGCTAACATATGTGGCTCCTCTGTTTCATTGTAGTCGTCCTCGTGAGTTCTGGCGCCTCGACTACTGGGAAGATGACTTGCGGCGCCGGCGACGATTTGTGCGCAACCCCCTCGGATCGACACATCCCGAAGCGACGCTCAGGGCAGCCGGAGAGCATGGTCAGTGTAAAATCTGCCTCCTGCCACCAGCAGCAGGTTACAGGACGTGGTGGGAAAGAAAGTCTGGAGCTTGGTCCTTGTAGGATGCTGGCAAATGATCCCAAGGCCAAGGCTCTTGGCATTGCGTTTCAGGCGCGTTTTCCGCACGGAGATAACCTGGCCCTTCCTTCCCAGCAGCAGCGCTGGTGTTTGCTCAGCCCCTTCTTTCCAGCTCAGCTGGGCTGGCACAATGTGCATACCTTGCATACAACAATTTCAGCCCTCACTAGGCAGAAGCTAAGTGGATGCAATTTTGCCATTAATCCCTGGATACGCTTCTGTGTAAATTACCTGCTTATACTTCAGTAACATCAGAAGAAAAATTTTTCCTGTTCAAAATCCACACCAATTATTTCAGTTAGCATGTATCTGCCTATTGTTTCAGATACATTAAAAGAGAAATAACACTCCACAAGGTAAACTGTATCTTTGCTTAAGTCCTCAAGTTTTTCTGCAAGAATTTGTTGTGGAATAAAGAGTAGCAAAGTCTTGCTCAAACAGCAAAATGGTAATGATAATTTCTACCTGGTGATTTTAAAAACAGGAGATTGCTTTTGTTTTACAGTTATTACTCCTCATTTCATAACCTGGGACCAGTCAGATATAAGATGCTACATCCATTCTAGAGGGGAATGTATTTACTGAACTAATACAATAGTCAGCTTGAGAATTCTATAGTAAATCAAAATATAAACAGGCAAACAAAACCACACCCAAAGCCAGTGAACTTTGACGTTTAGTACAAAATTTTATGTCTTTGCTATCTAATGAGGGTACGCTGATAAGGTAGAAAAGTCTTCTACTTAAAAGTAATTTGCTTATAATTAAAGCTGAGTGCCCTTCACCTTGAAGGCATAAGTCATGGAGCAAATAATTTAATTTTAGGGTTTTTTGGGGTTTTTTTGGTTTTTTTTTACCTTGTGCATTACTCATACATACATGCATACCTATGCCCACACAAATATTGTGTGGGGGATACATTTTATGCTAATTTTAGATTGTTAAGAGTGTTGTATGAATGTAGAAGAACATCACTGTCATGAGGTTGGTTTCCGCCAGGCATCTTAACCTCTTGCACTCAGCCTTAAAGAGCCATTTCTGGGAGAAAATGTCTACAATATGTCAGCTGATATAATGCCAAATGTGACATCAGTCCTCTGAAATAAATGACCATGCAGAGAATAGTCAATAAAGTGATCTGAAAGCAATGTTTCTAGAGCCTTACATCTTTGACTATAGAAAGAAGAACAAGATGTAGAATTAATTAACCCATTTTTTGCTTTGGGGGTTGTTGTTCTTAATATTATATTTGTTCCTATTCCATGGACTTCAGGGCACTAGGGTTTTTCTGTTTAATACTCCATGGATGAACAACAACTTCTCCCCCTTTTAATATTATATGTATTTTAAACTAAATAGATCTTGTCACAGTTTGATGTATTCTAGCTGTATTTTTGTATTTATTTTTTATGCTGTTTATCAAAATTTTAAAAATATTTTTATTTTTACTGAAAAATATTTAGAGCAACCATTTAAATTTGCATAACTAGTTTTTCCACAAGTAAAGACACAGTAGTGCCATTATTTGTATTTTATACTAATGTGATATTTTCACTAATCCATGCTGTATTTCAAGGACTGTGGCTTACAATCTGTTTGTAATTGACAGGACAATAATTTTTGTCAATACAAAGAAAAAATGACTAAAAGTAGCCCTATTTCAGAAGCAGCTGATAAGCATAGCTAGTAACTAACTCTGGTAATTTAAATAGACCTAATTGTTTTCTGTCTGCCTTTCTTAGCAGTCTTCTATTTTGTTTAATTTCCTGATGTTGTTTTATTCTGAATTTTCATACTGCCTTTGTCATCTGTTGTCCTTCTGTTTCTTTATCTCTCCTGTCAATATTTTAGTTTACCTTTAGTCACTATTTAATGTGATTTCTGAAATGATAGATAGTTGTTATCTGCCTGTGTGTGCACATGCAATTGTCTTTTTCCAAGAACTTCCACTGGTAAGGTATAAAATAGATGACCAAAGTACAAATGCAAGTTCAACTGGAAACTATATACAATGCACAGGAGTGCAAGGATAGTTGGGATTTTTATTGTTTCATTTTGAATTTGGCTTTCTTGGTGTGTTGATTTTAGTTTGGTTTGAGTATTTTTTTACTTGAGTTTTAGAAGGTACAGTTGTCAAAAAGATCAGCTGGAGTGGCTACTTTAATTTCTTCCTGAATTGTGCTTATAAACTTCTAATATTAACCAATTTAATCTCAGAAATTCCAATTGTTCTCAGATTTTTTGGAACCAGACTTTTGTGATGTAGCTATCCCTAGGATTTGCAGAGTATTTGCCCTGGTATGTAATGATTTCATATCAATAATTTACCATTAATTATTCCATTTCAATTAATTTTACATGCCTCTGAAGCAAAAGCATTTTTAGATAATGTATAAAGGGTTCCCTGCTGCCTATTTAAGTTTTTTTCAAAACATCACAGACCAAAACCTGAAATTGGACATAAGGGATTTTGCCAAAAGGGAGGCAGGGGAAAATAATGCATAAATAATGGAACAGTACAAGCAGTAACCATGCTTGATAACATGGATTTTAGCTCACTTTCATTAGAGGATGCACATTATCAACTGCTTGGTGTCTTCCAAACACAACCAGATGTATTCTCCACCCCAGAGAACTCACAATGTAGGAATCATCCCATTTTGCAACTGTGAAAATTATTCAGAAACAATTGGAAGCCTAGATATTGTTCAGTAAAACCTAGAGAGAACAACAACAATCAGCTTTGTTGCAGCCTGGTTATGTGTCTTAGGAGCAGAACCAATCTTTTCCAAGGACTGATTTGATTTGAAGGAGAACCTCTGGTGCAGAGGTGGCAGAATAAATACCTGAAGACTAATGTTCTCTGTTCAGACAATCAATACCAGCCCCATGACTATACTTCTGGCTACCTTCTAGTTAAAAACAAATTTTTTAATTCTGACAATTTAATTGCCATTCCCAAGTCCACATTAACTTGCTTGGGAAAAAAAGGCTTTAGGTAATTTTTCAAAGGAAAAAAGGGAGAAAAAAAAGGATCCTTCCAAACCAGCTATTTATAAAAGTCAGTCTAATGGTATATTGTGGGGAAAGGGAAGAGAGGTGAAGGTGCTGGGGTAGAAAGTTTGGGATGGAAGGAGTTAAATCTTTTTCTATTCTTGCCATCACCTACAGTATAGAAATGGAACCAAAGTTGCTTGTATAAATGTAGAAGGGGAAAAAAGAGTAAACCTATTGGTATTTTTGACATCAAAATGCAGTATTTATGAGGGAATATTTAGCTGCTGGAAAATACTTTATCAAGCTTTTTAACAAGCGAGTTATTGGGGTTTTTATTTGATGTTCATTTGAAAATTGGAGACAGGGGTGTTAAAACAGTCTGTAGCATTTCCATCAGGGGCAGTAGGTGGAGTTCAGGGCTTTGTGGCTGCAAGGGACCAGCAGGTGATCATCTCCAGTGTTGCAGTCGACTGGTTAGTTTGCTTTGCCTCAGCTAGAAGGATGAAAAAGAAGTCTTGAAGATAATGTTTGAAAGTGGTTGGTTTTTCCATTGTTATATTTTTAAAGAAATAGAGTGAGTAGAAGGAAGCTTCTGGGAGCCCTTTGTAAAAAAAATACATAGTAAGGTTTTTTTTTAATGCACCAGGGTTGGAGCCAGGGGCTCTGGTCACACCAACACAGGCAGGCCTGGCAGAGTGGTTAGAGAAGGCAGAGCAGGGTTTGTGACCTGAAATATAAAATCCACTGTAGTATAACTCTGTGCTTATGTGAGATTGAAGTTTGTCACATGATGTCATGCTCTGTCATACATCTCTCTAACCAGTAAATATACAAAGAGAACTAGACCATGGCCTAGCTACACCAGTGCATTTATCTACAGAAGAATAGGTGAATCCATGTGGAATATATTCTGTTCTGTTCAGATACACATGTAAGCATGAGAGTGCTGGTTGCAGATGTTGTGCTTTATGCACATCAGTACAGAAAAGGCAGATTTGCTTTATTTACATCAGCACAGAAGAAGCAGATTCTGGTTCAGAGTGTGATGTCTCATTGTCTTCCACTAGCTGGTGTCTGCAGGTGTGTAGACAGGCTCTTCCTGTGCCTGTGTTTAGGCTGTATTTAACTTTAACACACATTCCATGCATGTCAGGGAATATTGGTAGCTAACATCTTATATAAAGAGATGACAAAAGTTTACAAAAATGGACTAAAATAATTCAGGGTATGAAATGTCTTGAAAAAGGCACATACATAAGATGTATGGTTTTGAATCAGTAGAACATCAGTAATTGGGGAAAGAATTAAAATTTGAATAAGTGAAAAATATAGGGCAATGTTTCCGTTTTCCAATCATCTTTGGTTTGGAATTTTGCTGTACTGATTTTATTTTCTCCTGAAGACTGAAGGACATAGTAACATTATAGATAAGATGTACTAAGTATAAAAGTATTAGCCTTTGATCTTGGCTCTGAATTCAATCTTAAATAAGAATAGGTAGAGGGCTAATTTGAAATCAGCATCTTCAGTGTGACACAGATTCTAGTAGAGGAAGCAAAAAATGCCAGGTATGTACAGTGCAGATGAGATTTTTGAAACAACAAATATAATTTGCCTGCATTAAAAGAAAAAAAAAGCCAAAAAAAAAAAAGAAAATAATTTATTATGTTGAACTTCATCTTGAGGTGGTTTTGTTCTATTTTACTTTTTTTGATCTTCAAGAGAGTGCTGGTAGGGCAGTGACTGAGAGTGCATGTGGTGTGTGTTAGTACACTGATGGTAATTTTACTGCTGCTAACTGAAAATCCTCAAGGGGGAGTTAATTACAGGAAAACCTTCCTAAATATCAGCCGCATATTTTCCATGACAAGAAGGTTTTTCAACTCACATTGAACAACTCCAGAATCTGAGTTATCATTATTTACATGAGCATATTTTGTAAGAAAGTAAAACTTGTGTTTGTACAATGCAGTTAAAGTTTTGCAGTAATTTTTTAAGGCTTTCTTAAAAGTGACAGCTATTGCTAGGGCAAAAGGATCATGTGTAAATTGCATTTTATTTTGTATGGCAAGTTACATTTCCTTTTATTTCTTTTCGGTTGGTTGGTTTGAGGTGGAGGTTTGTGTTTGCTTTTTGTTGTTGTTGTTATTGTTTGGGTTTTTTTGTAAGGTCGAGGCCTAAACCAAAACCAGTATTTGGTCATTTGGGGTTTGTTGTTCTTGTGATGGGGTTTTTATAGTTGGAGTTTTGCTTTGTTGTTGTTGTTTTGGTCTTTTGTTTTTTGTTTTTCTTTTTTCTTTCTGGTGAGTGGATTTCTTTTTTACTTTTTCAGTGAACTGGAAAGTTTTATTATTTGCAATTTAGGCGCATATATTTGCTTAAACAATTTAAACTTTATGTATTGCCACCGGGGAGTCACTGCCTTCTGTAAATGTTTGCAGATTAGCGTATTTTTAGAGGGAGCCCGTGGAAGTTCAAATCAGAGCGAGCAGCCTCCAGTGTGTTGAAGTTAGTTGGTCCTGATGTGTTTGGTGAATGTTTTTCAAACACGGCTGTGCCATGGGTATTCTCAGTATATCTTTTAAGAAACAATATTTTCATTTTCAACTTAAAAAAAAAAAAAAAGAAGAAAGAATAAAACCGGACACATACACTGCTGTGTTTTGGCATTATCTCAGCAAAACTTAGGTGTAGGGGGAATAATTACCTCCTTGTTTCTACATTATTTTTTTTACTCCCCTTTATTTTTTCCCCTCTGTCTGTTGCTGCTTTGAGCGGTGATTTAAATGAAGCCGGTTTGGAGGCAGCGGTGCCGGGGGCGATGGGAGCGCTCCCGGGGCCGTGCGGGGCGGGGATGCGGGGACACACTGACCGGCCCGGTGACCGTGTGCGGGGCGGAACGCGGCTCCAGGCGTGCTCGGCCCCTTCCCTCCCATCCCGACAATCCCGGCGTGAGCCCAGGGATGCTCCGCGGGAGGCGGGTGCCCCTTGGAAGCAGGTGCAGGCTCTGCCACCCCGGGGCGTGGAGGGGTTCGTGGGGGCTTTCGTGCCTCAGCAGCTCGGCTTGCCGGGAACGGGAGGAGCCTTGCCCCGCTGCCGGGCTTTTCCCTGCCGGAGCAGTCCCGGTGCCGGGGATTGCGCTGTTCCCGGCCCGTCCTGCGCCTCCTGCTCCCGTGGTGCTGGCACGGCGGCGGTCCCGTGTCCTTGTTCGGAGCGTGGGTTTGGGGGTCAGGGTGACACGCCGGGCAGCCGGGACCCTCCTCCAGCTCGACTTCCCAAGGAAGGCTGCAGGGGAAAAGGGTCTGCTGTATCCTTTTTTCCTCTGTCATAAACACTTGAAATAGAGTTGAACGCTGCAGAGAGCACTGGATAGTTCTGAGCAGGCTTAATAGGATTAAAATTAGATGTGTCCTAACATTAGAGGATTAAGACAGGTACTTCCCACAGCTAGTCCTAAGCACTTTTCTTCCTGAACTTATATTTAAAAAAATAAAATTACACTCCTTTGTCACTGACACCTGACGGACAGCACTGTGTCTCATTTCAGCTCCTGATGAGGATATACTTGTCAAAGGAAAGCAGTCCATCAAGAGTCAAGTTTTAGGAAACCAGAACTCAGAAAGCGAGATTCTCTTGGAAGGTGATGATGATATCATGTCCTTCATGGAGGAAAGAGAAGTGGAGAACTTGACAGGTAATGTCACCTATCTAATTTTCTCCTCAGCTTCTTTGCTGTTGGAGTTCTGATTTCCCCATTCCTGCAGTGAATCATGGTTTGGGATACACACCAATAATTAACACACTTCCCATAACGGGGTCATTAAGATAATTTTCTGTTCACCTCTGATACTGGAGGTTTATTTGAGAATTGTGCATTTTCTTTCTCTGCCTTTTTGCTTCTGCAGTAGATACCTATTCTAAAAAACCTTCCTTGTAGAAAACAGCTCTACCTTGAAAAGGGCTTCTTTTGTTTTCTTGACCTCATTCCACTCAGATCATCAGACCTAGTGGACAATTAGGCAAGCTGTCTGTAATTTAAGGCTTTGGAGACCTTTAATTTTTTTCTTAAGTCTATAAAATTGTACATACTAGTTATTTACTTGCATATAAAGGATTTTACTCGCTGAATTCAACTCCTTTAAACCCCTTGACATTCCCCCACTGAAGTTCTTGCTCCACAGGCTATGGTGTCATTAGACTTCTTTTTATTTTTCCTTCTGAAGAAATAATACTTCAAATCATTCAACTTAATTAATTTTGCATAATCGCATGCAACGTTTGCTGATGTTGCAATCTCAGTGGAGTGGGTCCATTTCTGTACAGTTCAAAATACAAAACTGGAGTAACCACTGGTTCCAGAGACTGGGAGTTATTGTCTCAATTGCTATTTGAGGAGCATGGGTTTTACAGGGAAAATGCAAACTTCTCTGTGTTCTTTTGCTAGTCATCTGGTATTCCATGTACACTTAATTTAGAGAAAAATTTCATTTATTAGATAATTCTGGTTCCCCAAGAAGCTGATAGTATACTCCTACATTGATATGGATCAGGCATATATATGGATATATGGCTAATGCACTGAAAATGCTGGAAGTGATTATTTATTGGCATTTTGCTTATCTCTGAACTGCATTCCATTTTTTCTTTTTTTAAAAAAAAAAAAAAAAACAAAGTTAAAAATGCAGCATAAAGAAAACGAAAACCTGCATAGGAAGAGTAAAATACAATGAAGTAATATAACAGAATGATGCAATTTTCTCTATATGAATCTTTTATTTTTCCCTTTCTACCATGAGCTTCCTTCTCAACAGCCTTCTCTATGTTTCCTTCTATTATTCATTCATTGGTTTGAGTAATACATTCATACTGTAATAGAGGTGAAAGGGGAGTTTAATTATATAATCTTGACAATGGCAATAGGATTAAGAAGTAATCCTCACTAATAAAGTGGTGTGGGTTAGAAATGAAGTGGAAATTGTCAGGGGTCTTCTACAGGACCTGGACTGCCCCAGCTTCTGCATCTGTCTGCTTGCCCTGTAATTGAATGTCTGCGAGTGATTGAAAAAATGTTATTTCTCCTCTGGATTACATGCTAATGTACAGGGGGCAAAGGGAGACAGCAAAAGAACACATAGCTGCTTATTTCATCCATTTGTGGGGGTGAGCTTTGGGAAATCATGGCAGTTCTGCAGCTATCTCATGCCCATCTGCAGACACAATGTATTTGTACGTTGGGAATAGAGGGCAAAGCTGCTCTGATCTCAGCAGAGCATCTCTTCTTTTGTCCTAGTGGCACACATTGAGATTGATGTGAGATTAAGGACCATCACCCTCCTAACAATCGATGGAAATGACAATTCATCTGAATTTTTTGTCAGTTATTCTCACGTTGATTACCTGAACGTGTGTACCTCATTTATAGATGCTTTATTAAAACAAAATTGTCTATGTCACTTTAATATCTTCCACTGTTTTACAAAAGTCAGATAATACTGCAGCCACGAAACTTCATTTCCTTGCCTCTTAATCAGCTAGATGACAAACCTAACCTGTTTTCTTTCTGTATGTGTTAGTTTATATAATGCTGAACCTATTGTTTTCAGTAGTAGTCTGATTTGTCCCTGTGATAAGCCCCGTGGAGATGTGATTATTCCAATAAAAATTCATTCAGTTGGAAACCAACCCTCCAGCTGTTTACTCCCACAGTCCCCAAGCTACACTGACACTGTATGGAATCCTTGAACAATATTTAATGTGAAATCGGAAGCATCTTTAAAATATTTTACTTGGGGCTCTGTAACATTGTGTAACCTTAACAATAGATTTCCAGCATCCATGAGGGAACACTTTGCAGTTAGACAACTTTAAGCCTTGACTGCTGTGTTCATCTTTGTGAAATGCTATCAAAACTTCCCAGCAGCTAAACAACACATCAGACAGTAAGATTTCAAGTGTTCATGTGTGCACTCTCTGTTTCATGTAAATGAAGGTATGCAATTCTTGGAGTTTCTTGGACAGAAAATGTGTCTGAGTAAAAGCTGAGCACTGCCATGCTGAAGCCAACTCTGTGTAATGTATGCAGCAGTTTGCAATTGCAGCTGCTTCAGTGTTCAGCAGCACAGAGACACTGCAAATCTGTTACATATGTTCTTTTCCGGGACAAAAAGAGGTTTGGTCTTTAAGGAAGAGCTGTGCTGTTTGCTTTATTTTAATATCCTTGGCTTGAAAAGCGAATAATTTGTACTTGCATTCTTTTAAGTTTGAACATTGTTGGTGTTTTCCTGCTTTGGCAGGTCCAGTGTCCCTCAGCACACCAGCTCAGCTCGTGGCACCCTCCGTGGTAGTGAAAGGCACACTTTCCATCACTCTTTCTGAGCTCTACTTTGAGGTGGATGAAGAAGATCCTAGTTTTAAGAAAATCGACCCAAAGGTAAGAGATCATTGACCCTGAGCTCTGAGAGATGATGACAAATTACCCAAGACCTTTAATTCTTCACTTGACTTCCTTTACCTCTATTGGGCTGCAGTGTTGCTGATTTAATAACTTTGCCACTGACCATATATGTTGCTGAACTTCACATAGGTGACACCTCCTTTCCTGCTCCTTTTTCTCCCCCTCCCACAATTCTACCCTACTTGAATGTTAATTAGCTTGCTGGGAATAAAGCTCCAGGGAGACACGTCTGAAATAAAGACATCTTGAATCGCAGGCCTGTGTGAATATGGAGAAGTTCAGCGAGGCTTTTAGCCTGAATACTTTGTTTTGCTTTCCTGATTTTAGCAAATGTCAGTGTAAAACAGCACTGAACTTCCCACACTCCTAAGTTTGTGGTGCTCCTGTCATATTACTCTATAACACACTTTACAGGACCCACTATTATTTATTGTGCCTAAGCATAAAACATAATTGCCCTTCTAAAAGATGTTTCTGAGCTGACTTGCTAATTTCCACAAACTTTATTTGCTCTGAGTTGCTTGATTACTTCTCTTTTGGTTAAAATTAGCAACCTTTCATAAAATTCCAATTTTAAAGGGAGCATATCGTGCAATTAGCTTAATAACATTGCACTTGAATGTTTTCTACAGTGTTACAGCAACATTTCAAAAGTAGTATACAGAACTGGTAAATATTCTCACAACTTAAGCATAGTCATGGCTCTTGGTCTCTTAAATACCTGTCTAATGTTCAACTGGGTAATAATTTCTTTGGAAAGGGTACTGCTGGAAGAAGTAGTGGTTTTCTGCTTGTCTGTAGAGAGAATACCTTGTGTGTTAAGCACCAGTTCAGTTCTTTGCTCCTATTGAGTAAATTGCTCTTGTCTGTATTAAAAATGGCATCACTGGGTCTGAAAGCTGGGATTATCAAATCCTATTGGGGAAAAATTTATTTTGAAAAGCAGTGCTCTCAAATTGTTAGAGCCAGATTTTAATATAAGCAATTAACTCGAATTGTGATTTTATGTGATACCATAAATGAGATTTAACTTTTCTTTTGGTCCTGAAGAATTTTTGAAATATACTGGAAATGATTTTAAATATGAGATAGTGCTTAAAATTTTTATATGCTTACTCCTTCTATTATGTTTCACTAATCCCCCCACATTTAACTAAAAAATCCCATTTAGTGATGAAAAGAAGATAAATGTGAATTAAAGTTAGTTTGATATGTTACTATATTGCATTTTCCATCTAAAATGTTCTGCCTTGCATTGTATTAGCATAAGAAAAGTCTTACTGATCTGCATTATTCTGCATTTTTGGTTTTCATGTTCAGCACATGGGTCTTTGAATACGGTTACTAATTCTTACCATTCCTGTTACATGTTTTGTGGGAACACTGACACATAACATATAGTTAGCCTCCTTTTCTCCTGCTTCCCAGTATTTGGTAGAGGTTGTTTTCCTAACTGTGATCAGGCATTCTCATTTGGTTTGACTCTATCTTTTACTCTGTATCTGAGAGATTTTCTTAGAGCTCTTATAACAGGGGAGGTTGGTTACATGAAATACTGGCTACACCTCTTACATTCTGCTTACGGTGTTACTTTAGCTGAGGTCTTAAAATTAAAAAAACCCAACGTTTTATAATGTCTCAGGGGTGGGGGGTAGCTAAAAATCAAATCTGAATAATTAAAAAAACCTACGTAATCTTACAAACAGCATCTTTTCTAGCATTAACACCTCCCTGCCCCACCCTGTGCTGAAGGCAATGTATTTTGATAGTGATGGCGAGCTGCTGTTTCCCCTTGGAAAAAAAACCAAAAACGCCCCAACGACTAATCCCCTGTAAGCTCAGCAGGCCTTCTTAATTAATGAGGCTTCATCTGTTTGATAAATTTAAGTTCCCTGTATATTTGTCTAAACTACTGAAAAGAAAACATTGTGACAAGTTCCTGAAGGAAAACCTGCCTTAGGTAGCGATAGCATCGGCAGCGATACGATCAGAGTTTATCCGCGGGCTGCGGGCTGTTCTGGGAAGGAAAGGGCAGCCCCGCGGGCTAAGCCCGTTCTGCCAGGTGATCCGGGACCAGCGCTGTGGAAAGCGCTCGGATGGCTCCACGAAAGACTTGTGGAGCTCAGCCAGGGCTGGAGGGGCTGCGGGACCGGGATGTGCCCGCTCCGCCGGGCAGGGCACCCCGGGCACCCCGCTCGCTCCATCGCCCCGGCTGCTGCCGCCAACGAGGACTTCGTTTGTAAACTTAAAGGCAAAACGAGTTTGAATGATTATTTCTTTCCGCCTCCGTCCAAAAAGAAACGAAAATAGTCCTTTGAGGCTAAAACTTGACTTTTTTTTTTTTTTTTTTTTTCCTCCCCCCCCCCCCCCAAAAAAAATAAAAAATTTTCC